>JAEAOA010001293.1:1117500-1190000 GCA_016746295.1 Potamilus streckersoni | reverse complement strand
ACAATCACATTAGAAGATATGTTTTGGACCAGTCTGAAAAACCGCCATGCCAGCATGCGTTTTGCCAAATTTGGTGAAATTTTGTCCAGTATCTCCTCCCCACAAGTAGTTTTCATATTTTTCTAAGCAAGGTTCGCACTAGTTGTATAAATGTGAAGAACCGTTTTGAAGAGATTGTTGTTTTTTTTATTATATCAAATTCTCTTGATCTGTCTTTGAGAATAAACTGTTTTAAAGTCTTTCTATTTTAAATAAAAAGGCAAAAATTAATGCCTCATATAGATCATTTATACAAATTTAAAGGTGTTCATGCCAGTAAGCCACTTTTCAACTTTGGTTACATTTTGTTCAACAGCTTTTGATAAGAAGTCGTTTCAAGTTTTAAAATTTGTATCGTAAGTGACAGCGGGAATATTTGAGTACGGATCTGCATCATTTGTACCAAACTGAAAAGCCTTTATGGCATGACGCATTGTATCAACTTTGGTCAGTTCTGTTTAAAGGCTTTTAAAAAAAAGTGATCTGAATTTTGTTGTGTTTAATTTTAGCAACGGCTATCTTTTTGGCAGAAAATCGGAACCATTGTTAGCAACTTAAAATATTTGCATTCTGACCGAATTAGGTTCATTTATGTTACGCAGCTTTTCAGAGGAATTAGTTTAAGCATTTTCGTTTTAAGAGCTGATCAACATCATGCCTACAGAAACATCATTTCTACAGTAACATCATATCTCAGTACGCTTTTCGTTAACTTTGGTTAAATTCTGTCTTGTAATAAGAATAAGCCGTTTGAATATTTTCCAAATTATCAATAATGGCAGCTTCATTTGAAAAGTTATATGCGCACTATGATCGGCTGGGTGGGTTGAAAATTTCAAACTTTTTTTTCCCGGATTTACTGGAAATTGCTATAAATAAAAAAAGTCTGCAAACTATTAATACATAGGTCTGAAATTATTCACCTCGCTCACATTTGTGTACAAGTCATCGGTTCGCTATAGAAAATAAACGATCGCTAAGGAACCACCAAAAAGTTGTCTGGGAGTACATATAAAACAAACGTACAACGCTTTGATTTTGCTGATATGGACATGTCAAAACTGTTATTTTTTTTCACGTAGTACCTATGGAAGTCCAATCGTTGGTTGAATGCATTATAGTAAACCATCCATCAAAGGTTTATCTAACCTGGCACAGTGGTTTACAAGGACCTGTAAAACTATTTTCTACCTTTTGCTTTAGACAGCCAACTGCTGTTCAAGACCCAAGTTTGGTACATGTCAAAGACAGTAACCTCAAAGGCAGGTACATTTCAAGGACAATAACCTCAAAGATTGGTACATGTCAAGGACAATAACCTCAAAGATTGGTACATATCAAGGACAATAACCTCAAAGTTTGGTACATGTCAAGGACTTTAACCTCAAAGATTGGTACATATCAAAGACAATAACCTTAAAGATTGGTACATGTCAAAGACAATAACCTCAAAGTTTGGTACATGTCAAGGACTTTAACCTCAAAGATTGGTACATATCAAAGACAATAACCTCAAAGATTGGTACATGTCAAAGACAATAACCTCAAAGATTGGTATATGTCAAGGACAATAACTTCAAAGTCTGGTCAAAATTAGTGGTATCAGATGCAGGTCCATATTAAATGTTAACAGGGCCAACCAGGGTGACGATTGGATTTCGTAGTTCAGTATCTTTACAACAATTTAGAGCTTTCACCAGCTTTCTTGAAAATAAAGATATCCTTTCTGCATAAATTTAAAAAAAGATAACACAAAAACATTTTCTTTTAAAATGTTTACGTTTCTATAGATGGTTTTATATACACGACATAATAGATTATCTGGGTCGTTTCACTCTAATATAAAACATTTTTCGCATGACTATATTATTGAAATTTTAAAGACGGCCATGACGAAAACCGCAGAAGCTTGGAGTCTAACACATTTATTTATATCTACAATGGCAGTGCTAAGTTTAACACTTCATCTGTACTATGAGCTGATACTATCCATTTCAAGGAAACACCAGTTTGCTCTAGTTATCATTTTTTATGAATAAAATCTTGACTTTGAGAGATGAAAATGCATATTTATAACACCATTTTCTTGACGGATTCAATTTTGAAAATTAGAACGCCAGGTTGTGATACTTTGTGGCTGCCCGGCAAACGATTTGCACGATACTCTGATAACGGTTTAACTCGGTAAATGTCTGACAGTGATTCGCGTGCCGAATCTGTTTTCAGCATTGAGATAAATAGTTGATAAGGAAATAGATTATTTGTCTGAGTTGGCGGTTGCTGTTCTAATCACGTGATAGGAACTCTTTTTGCGTGCGTCATGCATTTTCCTTGATGTACAAAGTATCTGGAGAAAATTCTAATAAATACTATTTTTGGATGGCCTAATTATCGTGCTCACTGAAAATTTGAAACGTATCGCATGTGTGCTAAAACAGAATTATTATGTAAGTAAAGTTGTGCAACTTCATGGTAACAAATATAATCAGCTTATGTTTAAATAACTTGTTAATTGTTCTCAATGAGATTACTGTTGAGCAAAATGTTGAAGCTTTTTTAAGATAAGTGGAATTTATCGTCATAGTGTTTCATGTATTATATATGTATCTTAAAATCGTACTTTCATTGAACATAGACAATATCTTCTAGACGATGATTTAGTTAATATTTAATATCCCTTCTTGCCATGATGACGACAGCTAATGTTCGTGTTGCCGTTTTGTGTTATCTGCCCTTATCTCATGCAATACTGTAAGCTCATTTCTTTTTAAGTAAGACATCGCAAAAAACGATTACTCTTATTTGGTGCTTCTGCTTTTATTTAAATTCTATAGTTTTTATCAGGTATTCTTAGGTTTATTAGTTATCCTGAATTATGGATTAACTTATCCAAATACTAAATTCACTTTTAATCAATGCCTTTTAAAATGATTTGCTTGTTCATGTTTCAAGTTTTGCACTGTGTTTTGTCCAATTGTATGTATGTATTATGCTCTTTTTATATGTCTTACAAATCATGCTTGTTTTTACGACTCCTTTTTATGTAATGTCTTACAAATCATGCTTGTTTTTACGACTCCTTTTCATGTAATGTCTTACAAATCATGCTTGTTTTTACGACTCCTTTTTATGCAATGTCTTACAAATCATGCTTGTTTTTACGACTCCTTTTTATTTAATGTCTCACAAATCATGCTTGTTTTTTACGACTCCTTTTTATGTAATGTCGGTAAAACGATGATCAGAATGTCAAAGTCGTATATTTTCTGTCATTAAAATAACATCGTCATTCTAGCATAATCAAATTCATCAGGAAAAGTATACACTGAGTTTGATTATTTTCAATCGAATAACCAAACAAACTGTTGGACAATGAAAACATTTTTTTTTTCAGTTGCCAACATACCGAAGTAAAGGTGCATGTTTATTTCGTCAAAGTCGGGCATTTGTTTAGAGACACCCCCCCCCAGCAAAAAGGATCATTAAGAAAAAGAGTGCATCACAAACAATTGTCGTAATGAGACCCTCCTCCCACCCCACTATCACCAGTACTGGCTCCAAAAAGGGACTTCAAATGTTACAGAAGGATATGTTGGTTTTCTTTAAATCACAAATCAATAAGATACTGTGTCATATGACGACTGCCTTATGGACTGGTCAAGCGTAAATTGACCTACTCTACTGTTTCATGGACCTGCTAGATTTTGATGTTGGTCCTGGAAAATGTGTATCATAATCATTGTCTACTCAGATCGATACTCCACTTCTCTTTAATAAATGCTTTGTCTATGATCGTTATCTTCCAACTATGTGCAATGTATTGGAATCATTTGGGACTGAGATGTTCTGAAAATTCACCTTAAGACCAATCAACATTCTGCAAATAATTTGTTGTACAAAGCGTGAACAGGCCCGATATCTATGAAACATAAATATGATTGTTCTCTATGTCGTACTAAAATAAATTTCATTAGACTCCATTTGGCACGATCCCGTTGCATAGCTACTTAAGTTTTTAAGACGGTGTGGTCTCATGTATTGTTCAGCTGGCGTAATCAGGCTCAAAGGTCCTGCTAACAACAGGATGATGATGTTAACTTCACGGGTTTCAGAGTGTCAATCCTTAGGTAGCGCTACCAGCACGTCAATCCATACGCCCCTGTCATTTGGTATGATATTTTTTTTTTATCTATTGATCAAAATGATAGGGATACCCCAATATCCTCTAGACTTAGTGTGAGCAAATAAAGCAGAGGGCCTGATTTGGCCCGTGACCTGGTTTTATCGGTTAATTTACATCATAGGGTGCGGCTTTAGATATCATTGATCTGGACATCGCTCAGCAGGAAGTTGTCCATACCTGCATTTGACAAACCGGTTTTCAGTTTCTTTTGTTGAGAGTGATAGGCATATAAGGCCAAGTGGGTACCCGATGAGAACAATTTTCACTGTCTACTTTTCGACAGAGTTAACGTTACATGAGAACCAATTTTTAACAAAATGTAGCATAGCCAACTCCCATGTCTGAAAATACAGCTTTTTTTTGCCATATTTTCCAGAATGTATAGAAGGTTTATTTCCATCGGCCACCAATATATCAAATATCCACAAAGATCGAAGAGAAACGGATGAGTCAATCGGTAACATAAATTCACATTTAGTAGGTTGCTAAACTATCATCAAGTCACCTCAAACACTGAGGTACACGGATAAAAGTCTATGTAGATAAAGCGTACAATTTGTAAGCAAGTTTAATTGTTTACAACGCCCTAGATCAACAAAGAGACACATTGATATTAAATTTATATGCTTTTTATTGAGAAACAATAAAGCGCTAAAACTTTCGCATCAAAAGATTCATAGGCGATGTCGTTTTGCTTTCTTGACTCGAGACTCATAAAACATATCCACTTACAGATAAAAATTTGTAAATCATACTTGCAACTATGATTATAGCAAGTACTAATAGCCTCATCTGTCTATCTGCAGGGCTGTAGAGTGCGATTACGGGCCCTGGGGTAAGAAACAACCAGGCCACTCTTGCAAGCAAAATTTTTCTCTTATAAAATTAAAAAGCGTTGTTTGGCTCAGGCCTCCTTACTGGCTCCGGGAATATATCCCCGGAGTCTCTCTCTCTCTCTCTCTCTCTCTCTCTCTCTCTCTCTCTCTCTCTCTCTCTCTCTCTCTCTCTCTCTCTCTCTCTCTCACACACACACACACACACACACACACACAAAAGAAGTCTTTTGTACAATAATATACAAGATGTGATGTTTAGACATGAAATCCTTTTGAAAGTCACGATTACATTTCTTTAAACCTAATTTGATTTCACTATGTAATTGTGTTACTACGATGCAAGAAAACATAGAATGGTCATTACCTAGTTTGCTCACTCTATCCATTGGTCAAGCATGTGCTCTTTTCATGAGATTTAGTACATCGCATAGGACAAGCATGGAGTCTTTTCGTCAGATGTGGTACATACCGTTAAGTCAAGCATGGCATCGTGTCATCCGATTTAATACATAACATAAATCATGCATGGACTCGTGGCATCGTATTTAGTACATACCATGTGTTAAGCATGAGTAGTGAAGGGGAACGCTATGGCGACAATGGGAGTTATCATTAAAAACCAGCGTGGGGTAATGTAGCGACAAGATTTTTGGCGACAAATGGCACAGCCGAAGGAATATAGCGAAAAGGGGAATTTTGTATTAGCACACCCTGGGTCTGTATAGCGACAAGAGAAATGGCCCAGGTGGCATGACGTCACGGTACTGAACACTTGGTAAGAGTGTAGCTAGGAGCTGACCTAGTTGTCCTAAATATGCGCAGCTAGAACTACGACTCTAGGGAGGGACTTTTAAAATAGAGACATAGAGACCGACATATAACCCAAAATATACCATTTCATCAACGAAAGAAAAGCACAAAACACACCCTATACCATCTCATCAACGAAAGAAGCATAAAACCCCAAATCTACCATCTCATCAACGAAAGAAGAAGCAAAAAACCCAAATAATGCCATCTCATCAAGGAAAGAAGAAGCACAAAACACACCCTATACCATCTCATCAACGAAAGAAGAAGCATAAAACCCAAAATATACCATCTCATCAACGAAAGAGAAGAACAAAACACACCATATACCATCTCATCAACGAAAGAAGAAGCACAAAACCCATAATATACCATCTCAGCAACGAAAGAGAAGAATAAAACACACCCTATACCATCTTATCAACGAAAGAGAAGCAAAAAGTACACCCTTTACCATCTCATCAACGAAAGAGAAGCACAAAACACAAAATATACCATCTCATCAACGAAAGAAGAAGCACAAAACCCAAAATATACCATCTTATCAACGAAAGAAGAAGCACAAAATACACCCTATACCATCTCATCAACGAAAGAGAAGCACAAAACACACCCTATACCATCTCATCAACGAAAGAGAAGCACAAAACCCAAAAAATACCATCTCATCAACGGAAGAAAAAGCAGAAAACACACCCTATACCATCTCATCAACGAAAGAAGAAGCAAAAAACCCAAAATATACCATCTCATCAACGAAAGTGAAGAACAAAACACACCCTATACCATCTCATCAACGAAAGAAGAAGCACAAAACCCAAAATATACCATCTCATCAACGAAAGAAGAAGCACAAAATACACCCTATACCATGATATGAAACGCGCAGACTTAAAAGAAGTTCTCACGTTAACTATTTTGACTTACGAACACAGTCAGAATTCTTTGAATGTTTTTGACAAGACAGAGAGAAAAAGGGTGGGTTTTGTTTGTTTCGTTTTGTTTTACTGACCCCCTAAAAAGTGAAGTGTTTATAGTCACACTTTTTCAAGTTAAAATTTTTTGGCAAATGAAAGAAGTATATCTTTTCGAGAGTCTTGGGTAGCCCTGAAAAGGGCTGATTGTTTTTTTTTTTGACGAAGAGTAATGGCAATCTTTGTTGAATTTTACTAAGATTGCAACCCCCTCTGACAGCAGGTTTTCCTACACGATAAGGTCTGCTTCTGCGAAAAGAGAAAGAGAAGTCTTTGGTGTCTATTCGACAGTCCACAAATCCTTTGTCTGGTTCTTGTTGCTGATATTGTTGTTGTTGCTGCTGCTGTTGCTGCTCTTCTCTTTGCCTCTTTTGAAGTCTGTATTTCTCAGTCCATTCTTCTTTTTCTTTCTCAATTACCTCTCTAAAGACATTCTCTATGAGGTCTTGGGCTATAGAGAGCATTCTGACATTCTCTATCTCTTCAGGCTTCGGTATCAGGTTTAGCCTGACACGATGTAATTGAACGTATGCTTCGTTGAGTTTAGCTAGTCTGGAAGGCATCTTCGTAGGTTGAAGAGTCAACAGTGAATGGTCAGACTGGAGACCCGTTCGCTTTATATGGTACAAGCGCGGACGGGATAGAAAACATCCCTACTGAGTTTTAGGTATTGAAACGTGAGGATAGCTCATGTCATGAGGAGGGATAGAGAGAAAGTCGGGTTTGTTTTATAACTAAACAAACAACAGACACGTTTTTCTTCAAAATACAACATTTTTTATTCAACTAACAATGAATAGAATTAACAAGGAACAAACAACATTTCAATTTAAAATACAAATTATTTTTGACAAGGTTGACAACGTTGTGAAATCATGTGAGATTTCCATTGATTCATATCATGAGGCCACTGATGTACACTACGTTTTCTAGCTAAAGACAAAAGATAACCATAACAGCCACAAAACCATTGATCTACTTTTTTTTATAATTTCTAGAAGAGTCACGATCAAAAAAAGTGACTAAATGTTCTAAAGAATGTCCCAGACTGCGATGATGAAGAAAATACACACAATATTGTCCACACACCATGGAATCGTTGCTTTGTAACTTCACATTATTGAATCGTGTCGTCTGGGCATTTCTTCTCATACAGTCAATGATATCGACTTCCAAAGGTGGTAATCCATACGAATCAAAATACTCCACACAATTGACTTGAGGAAAGTACACGGATACCCGGTGAGTTCCTGGAAGATGACTGTCGTCTGTGTTGATGACATAAGTTTGGTGGTCTTGAGTTTTGCGATGTGGGAGTTCATCTTTAGCACACACCACAGGATTCCAAGAAGCAGTATACGAACTGTTATTCAAAAGGTAATAAAGTTACCAGGTATCCATTTTTCTTGTTGTTTTGTTTCTCCTTTTTTTTCTTCACAGGTGATGATAAATCATCAATTCAATTCTGACTTTTTGCATGAAAAGTTCTGACAAGTAACCATTTCTTCGCCTGGTTTCCCAACTCTGGGCTAAGAGAGCTTCGATGTGATAGATCTCTTGAGTAGTCAGTGGAGGACAGGAATGATCACACAAGCCTTTATACCACTCATGCAACACGGTTTCTTCTGCGATGAGACTCCAAGCTTCGTCCAGATACTCGTCCAATTTTTCTTCTTGACTCATCATGAGACACTTATCGTGTTGAATTTGACTGGGATGAACGTTTTGACATCCATAGCAATCTTTCTTGACCAATTCCGTAATTTTATCTGCCAAGTGTTTAGCAAAACAGGAGACTAAATGTTGTTCTCGTTCTGGCCATCTTGACTTTACGACCTCGTTCTCGTTGTCTTCGTCTTTGAATTAGGTTTTCACGGTATCCTCCCATTCCATGGATTCTTCCACTTTCAAAGAAGGATAAGTGTTCTCCATAGTGTCTAATAGTCTAGAATAACTTCTCTCAAACTGTTGATTACTATGGTATTATCGAATTTAGCATACAGGATGACGTTCACCGTGTGGGGTAGAGGTTCTGCAAACTGAAGTTCCACACGCAGTTGACCGGATTTTATAGGGTGGAAATGTCCCTCGTCACTGCCTTGGTCTGGAGTGAAATCAAAGGCCCACAAAGTGTATCCTCTAGCATAATCGTCGTACGAAATGCCGTGACTGGTGTTGGTTCCTAGCTGACCGGTAGCTTCGTACAGGGACAAGTACGATCTCAAGTAATTCTTCTGGTCAAAGTTAGGTTCAAAGGGTCTGGTACACAGAGTCTTGCCATCGCGACTGACTTCAATTTTGGACACTTTGTAGTGGTTAAACTCAAAAGGATTTTCATTGTTGGCTCCGTTGAAGGCTGCATTGCTAACGATGCCAACGATTAAACGTTTGGGTAACTGGCCTTAGAATAGATGATCTTCGATCTTGGATCGGAGTCCAGTAGCAATAGTGAATATTTTCACTTCTACACGTCGTATCGGATACTTGGCAGTGGTTCTGCTCAAGGTGTGACTGATATCGTTTCCCGCTTTAGGTAACACTTCTACGCGACGCATGTAAAGTCTGGCTTCTTGAATTTTGGTTTTGTAGTTGACATTTTCTTCAACCATCAAGTGGAAAGCCGTACTGCTACGATTCAATCTCAGACGAATATCTACTCCATTCAGCAAATACTTCTCCTGCAACCACATGTCCAAATGCAAACGATCCATCAGTTCTAAAGTATGGGCTCCCACGATTTTCTTTTGACGAGCAACAAATCCTTTATTGTCTTCATCCAGTTCGTCGAACGTTTCTGGTGTGTCAGGTTTCCAAATCAAGCAAGCATCCAGATGAGTGTTCTTGGCCTCTTTTCCGTACGTCAAGAGATTTTCTAGGTACGCTCGGTAAGGGTAAGTATCCATGCTACTGCTGATCAGTTTTTTTTTCAAGTACAAATCCACTTCGCTAAACAAGGAATGCATGAAATTGTTGACGGAAGCTACTTTGGTATCGGCTTCCGGATTGGTACCGTCCGATTTTTGCACTTTGACTTTCAGATACAAGTAACTGCTATTCAGATCGATGTAATCTTCGGGATGTCCTTTGATTTCAAACTCGATGGGAGCGGAATCCGTTAAAGAGAAAACGGGATGAAATTCGACCCATTGGGATTCTTGCATGGTCATCATAGTGGGTGGCATGGCAAACAGATCGAGTTCCGACTTGGAACAGGCACAAGATTCTCGGTGCTTCATTTTCTGGGGTTTTTTTACAAATTAATAATCAAAAACGTCTAAGTCTCGAACACTTTTTCTTTTCTTAGTCGTTCTAGCTTTGAGAGTATGAAGTCCTTTGAAAGGGTGTTTTCGTCGTCTTTTTCTGCCTTATCATTGTTAGAACCTCAGTGAAGCAGGAATGCCTGTCTCCTCAGCAAACGGGGCATTTATAGGATTTTCTCGTTGACCAAAAATATCTTTGCCTGTTTGATGCAAAACATTTTTGCCTGCTCGTAAGAAAGCTTCTTTGGGGTTTTGCTTGTCAGTGATGATATTTTGGAGAAATTCTTTACCGTGTGTCAACGCAGCATCTTTCATGGCGTGCAATCCCCGTGTCACCATTGGTTTTAACACGGGAACCACAGTACGAAAGGCCGATTTGAGCATATCCCCGAAACCACGCCCTCGTTGTCGAGTGACTCTTTGGTACACAGGATACATGACTGACAAGAAGTCTTTTAGAGTACTCTTTTTCGAAAATGGAGTTTCACAGTGACTTTCCCTTGGGTGAATGAAATATTTTGTCCCAGTTCTCCTTTTATAGTTATGTTGACAGTGTCAAAATACGACTTACTGACAGGTAAATAGTAAGGAGGTACAAATTCGCGGTGAACGTGATAGGTGTTTCCACGTTCTTCGTCAGCAACCGTGGCAGAATCCACTTTGAAAGGAATGGCACGCAGTAACGGTACAGAGGTGTGTCACACTACGTTGTACTCCATTACATCGGAGTACACAAAAATCAAATTCAGTCCTTGATTCATTACTACAGGGAAATGAAAATGTTTGGCAAAATCCAAATTGTTACCTATGGGTGGCATTTTGGTTGGATAATTCTTGATCATTTCGGGGTTTCCACCTAAAATGTGATACAATTCAGGACAAAATGTAATGGACAAGACTTTGTCATGTGAAAATTTCATCAGGAGGCGACGAGCTATTTTGTGGTATTCAATCTTGACATTTTGTTTAGTTTTCTCCAATGCTTTTTCAAACCTGTCAGCAAGGGTATTCACCAAATGTTGACCGCTAAAATAATAACCTGTAGGAATTTTAAAAATGTAAGTGGTTCGATTAGTGGCAGGATTCTTTGTTTTGGGAAAGTCAACTTTATCACTACGTTCATCCATGACTTGTTGCACTTGATCGTCTTCAACTTCTATGGACACAGTGTTTTGAGATTCAACGATATTTTTGATTTGTGTAGGGTGAATCATTTCTACCAAATGACTTTTAAATAAGACCACGTAATGAGCATTGAGACTGATGGTACGATGGGCTTTACTCTGTTGAAACAAATTTTGAGTAATGTAAATGACACTGGCATTACGATTATGTCCTTTGCGTGTAAAGCACAGTTTAATTTCTTCTTCGTCTTCTCCTAACATGTCATCAAAAATAACTAAATGGATTTGACTAAGGTCAGACACAATGCCGTCGTCTTCGACCGAAATGCCTTCCGCAAACACAATTGATTCACCTTGGCTTTCTCGTAGAAGGCTGTACGCGGATTGCCACTCTTTGTAACACCACACGATACGTTGAGGTGAAAAATCGATCAAATGATGTTTATGTTCGATCACACGTTTGACAAATTCGGTTTCGCCTGAACCGCTAGGTCCAGCAATAAGCATGTTAAAAGGATGTCGAAGATACAAGGCTTCCCAACTAGCACGATCTAAATGTTCGTCAATGACGTTGAAAGTGGAGGAAGAGGGAGCAGAGACAGTAGAGGTAGCCATAGTAGTGTCAGGAATGTCACATTTCTTGTAACACGAAGACAAACAAGACAAGAGTTTTTATACTTTTTTCAGGGCACGTTTATTGCAAACTTTAAAATGAAATAACACGAAAGACATAAATACATAATAGCCAAACGGTTAAGTACATTGATAAAAGACACATCAACACAACTATCGTGGAATATAAACAAGTTTCTACTTTACAACATTTTTTGTCATGCAAACGTAGTGTCCTAGGGACAGTGAGTAATGTTCTAAAACGTTTGTACATGGTTTGTTACTGTCACACAAAGGTTCTCCTGGAATAGCCTTTCGGGAATGTCAAGTACTGTCATGTCCTGAAGAGAATGGTTTTCCTCCGTGACAGACTACTTCTTTCTCTGGTATTGTCTCTAACACAGGATTAAAGGTGACTTTTTTCACGGAAAGTTTTAATGTTTTAGGATTACAAATGTCGGGCATAGTTAGCCACTTCTTTAGTCCAAGCCTCAAAACCCACACTTTTCCAGTCACATACATCTGTCTAGAGAGTGTGTAAGTCACAAGCTACACACTCATCCTCATGCACCTCTTTGGTACCTAAAAGTTGACGAATCTTGTGTTTCCGTAAAGGTTGAGAAGTATCCAGATGAAAGCGCAAATTTTTCAGGAGAATGAGTTCCTTGTGAGCATTTAAAGGAATGACTTTCATACTTTTTTGAAGTGGTACGTACTGTTCGTAAAGTGTCCACAAATCATCGGACGGTAAACGAAATCCCAGAAAGCAAGTCACTAAGACACACACGATACTCGTCCCCAATTCAATGGACACAGTTCTCGTAAAGGACAATGGTAATCCTCCACTGTTTGAATATGGTCATGGATCTCCTTCCAAGGAATCTGATGTATCGCCAATGATAACGGTTTTGGCATGGTAAAACGATTTTATAGTCTTTTTGCGACAGCTATAACAAGTAATCTCGTGTTTGTGTGCGCTCGTACGTTTGAGTATGTGCTTGCATGTGCGTTCATTGGTGTGAATTGTATATAAGTGTGTTTTATGCAAGCTCATTCATTGATGAAATAGTATATTGTGCGATTTATGATTCCTCGTTTAGTTGGTGTGATAGTATATTGGTGTGGTTTATGCTTGCTCGTTCCATTGGTGTAAAGGGTATATTTGTGTTTTTTCTTCTTATCCGTTGGTGTGGATAGTATATTTGTGTTTTTTTCCTTCTCATCCGTTGATGTGGATATTATATTTGTGTGTTTTATGTTTGCTCTTTCGTTGGTGTGGATGCTATTTTTTTTTGTTTTTATGCTTCTCGTTTCGTTGGCGTGAATAGCATATTTTTGTTTATGCTTCTCGTTTCGTTGATAAGGATATTATTTTTTGTGTTTATGCTTCTCGTTTCGTTGGTGTAGATTGTATATTTTTGTGCTTTATGCTTCTCGTTTCGTAGGTGTGGATAGTATTTTGGGTTTTTATGCTTCTCGTTTCGTTGGTGTGAACAGTATATGGTGTGTTTTATGCTTCTCTTTCGTTGATGAGATGGTATATTCTGGGTTTTGTGCTTCTTCTTTCGTTGATGAGATGGTATAGGGTGTGTTTTGTTCTTCTCTTTCGTTGATGAGATGGTATATTTTGGGTTTTATGCTTCTTCTTTCGTTGATGAGATGGTATAGGGTGTGTTTTGTGCTTCTCTTTCGTTGATGAGATGGTATATTTTGGATTTTGTGCTTCTTTCGTTGATGAGATGGTATATTTTGGGTTTTATGCTTCTTCTTTCGTTGATGAGATGGTATAGGGTGTGTTTTGTGCTTCTCTTTCGTTGATGAGATGGTATAGGGTGTGTTTTGTGCTTCTCTTTCGTTGATGAGATGGTATAGGGTGTGTTTTGTGCTTCTCTTTCGTTGATGAGATGGTATAGGGTGTGTTTTGTTCTTCTCTTTCGTTGATGAGATGGTATATTTTGTGTTTTGTGCTTCTTCTTTCGTTGATGAGATGGTATATGATATGTTTTGTGCTTCTCTTTCGTTGATGAGATGGTATATTTTGGGTTTTATGCTTCTTCTTTCGTTGATGAGATGGTATAGGGTGTGTTTTGTGCTTCTCTTTCGTTGATGAGATGGTATAGGGTGTGTTTTGTGCTTCTCTTTCGTTGATGAGATGGTATTGGGTGTGTTTTGTTATTCTCTTTCGTTGATGAGATGGTATATTTTGTGTTTTGTGCTTCTTCTTTCGTTGATGAGATGGTATATGATATGTTTTGTGCTTCTCTTTCGTTGATGAGATGGTATATTTTGGGTTTTATGCTGCTCGTTTCGTTGATGAGATGGTATAGGGTGTGTTTTGTGCTGCTCATTTCGTTGATGCGATAGTATATGTTGTGTTTTATGCTACTCGTTTCGGTGGTGAGGATAGCATGCATTCGCGATAAAAACCTTTTAGAGGGTCAGTCCACTGTCTCGAAAAGACTTATTCTTTCTTGCCTGAAAAGCTTTTTTAGTTGTTGTATAATTTGTGTTTAACTCACAAAAACATTATTCTCGGTTGCATGTGTCCATTAATGAGACGTTACCTTATCTGTTCCATTCCTATTGTTCCCATACAAACTTCCCGTTAGTGTCCCAGGGTGTGCCATTTAACGCTATAAATCTTGACTCTATAGTACAAAGTAGGGTCAGTTAATGCTAATATTAACGCTATAAAATTTGACGCTCTATTTAAAAAAGTAGGGTTCCATAATGCTAATTACCATAGATGTAATATTATCGCTTAGTTTAATTTTTATTTACAATTTTTCAGTTTCCACGAAGGTCGGTAAAAATTTAGATAATTTCAGTACTACTTTAAGTCTTGGTAACATTTTAAAAAATTATCTATGGATTATTTTCAGTCTCCGCTAAAGCCAGGTGCAATTTCAGAATTTAGTGCTACACTTCGTCTTTAACTATTTCTAACAACCAATACATCTGACTAGTTACCAGTTTCCATTCAAGTCCGCTATTTTTTCTGAAATTTAGTGGAAAATTTTAAGTCAAGGCAATCTGAGTACAATCTTCCAGAGTTTTTCTCAGTCTCTACTATGGTTTGGGAGATTTTGGTAATCTTAGTTCTACTTTTAGACTAAGCAAATAGAACAGGGTTCCTGCAGACTTAACAAACACAAATTCCATGACTTTTCCAAACCTTTTCCAGGGCCATTTCATAAAACTCAAGGACCGCGCTATCTTGCATTGTCAAGTAAATGAACATAAAGAATAACATCTTTCAATTTAAAATAAGAAATAAGTTAACAACAAATATATTTAATATGTACTTTTTAAATTTACATGGGCTAGCACACTTTGACTTTATGTAGTAATTCATGTCATAATCCAATGATCAATGTAATTTGTATTAAAAAGAAAAAAGGAAACAATTCTTAGTAGTCTTTGTATGTGTTCCTATTTACAATATTAACAAAATACATTACTTTCCAGTTGCTTTCTTTTATTTAGTGAACTACACCTGAAATCATGTGATACTTCCATTAGGAGAACTTGCTCTTATTATATGAATTGAAACCATTTATCGATTGTAATTTTATCATTTTATTTAATCGGTTCTCGGTGCTCTATAAAACTTGAAGTAATCAATATCTTTAACTCCATTGTCACAAATTCCATGACTTTTCCAAAACTTTTCAAGGTTTTGACAAATTCCATAACTTTTCAAGGCCCTTGAAATTTACTTTTTAAATTCCAAATTTTTTTCCAGGATTCCATGACCTGCAGGAACCCTGATATAACTTAATCTACTGCGATAAGTTCAGTCTCCGTCATATTCTGGAACAATTTCGTATGTTTAGCGTTACTTTTAGTCACAGTCACTTGAATATTAATGTTCCAGATTTTCTTAATTTCCACTATAGTATTGGACAATGTCGTAATTTTAGTATTAATTTTAGTCTAAACCAATGTAAATTAATGTTCAGGGACATGTTTAGTCTCGGTTAAGTTCTGGGACAATTTCGTCATTTTAGCGTTACTTTTAGTCACATCCATTTTGGTGTTAGTCTTTTCCTTGATTAAAACTATTTATAGCATCATTATAAATATGCAAATTTATGAACACCATCAACATATTTCAAGTCTATGTAATGCTTTATATATAACTCTAGGTTTTATAGTAATATATGTCGGTCTCTATGTCTCTATTTTATAGGTCCCTCCCTAGAGTCGTAGTGCTAGCTGCGCGTATTTAGGACAACTAGGTCAGCTCCTTGCTACACTGTTACCAAGTGTTCAGTACCGTGACGTCATGCTACCTGGGCCATTTCTCTTGTATATCTCTTGTATTGTCTCTTGTACAGACCCAGGGTGTGCTAATACAAAATTCCCCTTTTCGCTATATTCCTTCGGCTGTGCCATTTGTCGCCAAAAATCTTGTCGCTATATTACCCCACGCTGGTTTTTAATGATAACTCACATTGTCGCCATATCGTCCCCCTTCACTACTAGCATGGATTCTTTTCATCTGATTTAGTACCAAAGTCAATCGTGGACTCGTGTCCTCAAATTTAATACATACCCAGGTCGAGCATGGACTATTTTCATCACATTTAGTACATTGCATAGGCCAGGCATGGAATCTACATTTTATAGGTCAAGCATGGAATCTTTTTTTTTACATGCCATCGGTCAAGCATGGACTTTTTCGTCACATTTTGTTCATAGTGTAGGCCAGGCATGGACTCTACAAATTACTGGTCATGCATTTAAATCTTTTTATCAGATTTAGTACAAACCATAGGTTAAGCATGACCTCTCTTTATCAGATTTAGTACAGCATAGGTCAAGCATGGACATTTTTCATCACATTTTGTACATAGAGTAGGCCAGGAATGCATATTATCGGCGAGCATGCAATATTTTATTATCAGATATAGTACAAACAATACATTAAGCATGGACTCTCTTCATCATATGTAGTACAAACCATAGATTAAGCATGGACTCTCTTCATCATATGTAGTACAAACAATAGATTAAGCATGGACTTACTTCATCATATGTAGTACAAAACATAGATAAAGCATGGACTCACTTCAGCAGATATAATACAAACCATAGATTAAGCATGGACACACTTCATCATATGTAGTACAAACCATAGATTAAGCATGGACTCTCTTCATCATATGTAGAACAAACAATAGATTAAGCATGGACTCACTTCATCATATGTAGTGCAAACCATAGATTAAGCATGGACTCACTTCATCATATTTAGTACAAACCAGAGATTAAGCATGGACTCACTTCAGCAGATATAGTACAAACCATAGATTAAGCATGGACTCACTTCATCATATGTAGTACAAACCATAGATTAAGCATGGACTCTCTTCATCATATGTAGTACAAACCATAGATTAAGCATGGACTCACTTCATCATATGTAGTACAAACCATAGATTAAGCATGGACTCACTTCATCATATGTAGTACAAACCATAGATTAAGCATGGACTCACTTCATCATATGTAGTACAAACCATAGATTAAGCATGGACTCTCTTCATCATATGTAGTACAAACCATAGATTAAGCAGGGACTCACTTCATCATATGTAGTACAAACCATAGATTAAGCATGGACTCACTTCATCATGTAGTACAAACCATGGATAAAATGGACTCACTTCATCATATGTAGTACAAACCATAGATTAAGCATGGACTCACTTCATCCTATGTAGTACAAACCATACATTAAGCATGGACTCTCTTCATCATGTAGTACAAACCAGAGATTTAGCATGGACTCACTTCATCAGATATAGTACAAACCATATATTAAGCATGGACTCTCTTCATCATATGTAACACAAACCATAGATTAAGCATGGACTCACTTCATCATATTTAGTACAAACTATAGATTAAGCATGAACTCTCTTCATCATATGTAGTAAAAACCATAGATTAAGCATGGACTCTCTTCATCATATGTAGTACAAACCATAGATTAAGCATGGACTCACTTCATCATGTAGTACAAACCATAGATTAAGCATGGACTCACTTGATGATGTAGTACAAATCATAGATTAAGCGTGGACTCACTTCATCATATGTAGTACAAACCATAGATTAAGCATGGACTCACTTCATCATATGTAGTACAAACCATAATTAAGCATGAACTCACTTGATGATGTAGTACAAATCATAGATTAAGCATGGACTCTCTTCATCATATGTAGTACAAACCATAGATTAAGCATGGACTCACTTCATCATATGTAGTACAAACCATAGATTAAGCATGGACTCACTTCATCATATGTAGTACAAACCATAGATTAAGCATGGACTCACTTCATCATATGTAGTACAAACCATAGATTAAGCATGGACTCTCTTCATTATATGTAGTACAAACCATAGATTAAGCGTGGACTCACTTCATCCTATGTAGTACAAACCATAGATTAAGCATGGACTCTCTTCATCATATGTAGTACAAACCATAGATTAAGCATGGACTCACTTCATCATATGTAGTGCAAACCATAGATTAAGCATGGACTCTCTTCATCATATGTAGTACAAACCATAGATTAAGCATGGACTCACTTCATCATATGTAGTACAAACCATAGATTAAGCATGGACTCTCTTCATCATATGTAGTACAAACCATAGATTAAGCATGGACTCACTTCATCATATGTAGTGCAAACCATAGATTAAGCATAGACTCTCTTCATCATATGTAGTACAAACCATAGATTACGCATGGACTCACTTCATCATATGTAGTACAAACTTTAGATTAGGCATGGACTCACTTCATCATGTAGTACAAACCATAGATAAAATGGATTCACTTCATCATATCTAGTACAAACCATAGATTAAGCATGGACTCACTGCATTATGTAGTACAAACCATAGATAAAATGGACTCACTTCATCATATGTAGTACAAACCATATATTAAGCATGGATTCTCTTCACCATATGTAGTACAAACTATAGATTAGGCATGGACTCTCTTCATCATGTAGTACAAACCATAGATAAAATGGACTCACTTCATCCTATGTAGTACAAACCATAGATTTAGCATGGACTCACTTCATTCTATGTAGTACAAACCATAGATTAAGCATGGACTCTCTTCATCATATGTAGTACAAACCATAGATTAAGCATGGACTCACTTCATCCTATGTAGTACAAACCATAGATTAAGCATGGACTCACTTCATTATATGTAGTACAAACCTATAGATTAAGCATGGACTCTCTTCATCATATGTAGTACAAACTATAGATTAAGCATGGACTCACTTCATCATATGTAGTACAAACCATAGATAAAGCATGGACTCACTTCATCATATGTAGTACAAACCATAGATTAAGCATGGACTCTCTTCATCATATGTAGTACAAACAATAGATTAAGCATGGACTCACTTCATCATATGTAGTACAAACCATAGATTAAGCATGGACTCACTTCATCATATGTAGTACAAACCATAAATTAAGCATGAACTCACTTCATCATATAGTAAAAATCATAGATTACGCATGGACTCACTTTATCATATGTAGTACAAACCATAGATAAAATGGACTCACTTCATCATATGTAGTACAAACCATAGATTAAGCATGGACTCACTGCATCATGTAGTACAAACCATAGATAAAATGGACTCACTTCATCATATGTAGTACAAACCATATATTAAGCATGGATTCTCTTCATCATATGTAGTACAAACTATAGATTAAGCGTGGACTCACTTCATCATGTAGTACAAACCATAGATAAAATAGACTCACTTCTTCATATGTAGTACAAACCATAGATTAAGCATGGACTCACTTCATCCTATGTAGTACAAACCATAGATTAATGATGGACTCTCTTCATCATATGTAGTACAAACCATAGATTAAGCATGGACTCACTTCATCCTATGTAGTACAAACGATAGATTAAGCATGGACTCACTTCATCATATGTAGTACAAACCATAGATTAAGCATGGACTCTCTTCATCATATGTAGTACAAACTATAGATTAAGCATGGACTCACTTCATCATATGTAGTACAAACCATAGATTAAGCATGGACTCTCTTCATCATATGTAGTACAAACCATAAATTAAGCATGGACTCTCTTCATCATATGTAGTACAAACCATAGATTAAGCATGGACTCACTTCATCATATGTAGTACAAACCATAGATTAAGCATTGACTCACTTCATCATATGTAGTACAAACCATAGATTAAACATGGACTCTCTTCATCATATGTAGTACAAACCATAGATTAAGCATGGACTCACTTCATCATATGTAGTACAAACAATAGATTAAGCATGGACCCTCTTCATCATATGTAGTACAAACCATAGATTAAGCATGGACTCTCTTCATCATATGTAGTACAAACCATAGATTAAGCATGGACCCACTTCATCATATGTAGTACAAACCATAGATTAAGCATGGACTCTCTTCATCATTTGTAGTACAAACCATAGATTAAGCATGGACTCTCTTCATCATATGTAGTACAAACAATAGATTAAGCATGAACTCACTTCATCATATGTAGTACAAACCATATATTAAGCATGGACCCACTTCAGCAGATATAGTACAAACCATAGATTAAGCATGGACTCTCTTCATTATATGTAGTACAAACCGTAGATTAAGCATGGACTCACTTCATCATATGTAGTACAAACCATAGATTAAGCATGGACTCACTTCATCATATGTAGTACAAACCATAGATTAAGCATGGACTCTCTTCATCATATGTAGTACAAACCATAGATTAACCATGAACTCTCTTCATCATATGTAGTACAAACCATAGATTAAGCATGGACTCACTTCATCATATGTAGTACAAACCATAGATTAAGCATGGACTCTCTTCATCATATGTAGTACAAACAATAGATTAAGCATGGACTCACTTCATCATATGTAGTACAAACCATAGATTAAGCATGGACTCACTTCATCATATGTAGTACAAACCATAAATTAAGCATGAACTCACTTCATCATGTAGTAAAAATCATAGATTACGCATGGACTCACTTTATCATATGTAGTACAAACCATAGATAAAATGGACTCACTTCATCATATGTAGTACAAACCATAGATTAAGCATGGACTCACTGCATCATGTAGTACAAACCATAGATAAAATTGACTCACTTCATCATATGTAGTACAAACCATATATTAAGCATGGATTCTCTTCATCATATGTAGTACAAACTATAGATTAAGCGTGGACTCACTTCATCATGTAGTACAAACCATAGATAAAATAGACTCACTTCTTCATATGTAGTACAAACCATAGATTAAGCATGGACTCACTTCATCATGTAGTACAAACCATAGATTAAGCATGGACTCACTTGATGATGTAGTACAAATCATAGATTAAGCGTGGACTCACTTCATCATATGTAGTACAAACCATAGATTAAGCATGGACTCACTTCATCATATGTAGTACAAACCATAATTAAGCATGAACTCACTTGATGATGTAGTACAAATCATAGATTAAGCATGGACTCTCTTCATCATATGTAGTACAAACCATAGATTAAGCATGGACTCACTTCATCATATGTAGTACAAACCATAGATTAAGCATGGACTCACTTCATCATATGTAGTACAAACCATAGATTAAGCATGGACTCACTTCATCATATGTAGTACAAACCATAGATTAAGCATGGACTCTCTTCATTATATGTAGTACAAACCATAGATTAAGAGTGGACTCACTTCATCCTATGTAGTACAAACCATAGATTAAGCATGGACTCTCTTCATCATATGTAGTACAAACCATAGATTAAGCATGGACTCACTTCATCATATGTAGTGCAAACCATAGATTAAGCATGGACTCTCTTCATCATATGTAGTACAAACCATAGATTAAGCATGGACTCACTTCATCATATGTAGTACAAACCATAGATTAAGCATGGACTCTCTTCATCATATGTAGTACAAACCATAGATTAAGCATGGACTCACTTCATCATATGTAGTGCAAACCATAGATTAAGCATAGACTCTCTTCATCATATGTAGTACAAACCATAGATTACGCATGGACTCACTTCATCATATGTAGTACAAACTTTAGATTAGGCATGGACTCACTTCATCATGTAGTACAAACCATAGATAAAATGGATTCACTTCATCATATCTAGTACAAACCATAGATTAAGCATGGACTCACTGCATTATGTAGTACAAACCATAGATAAAATGGACTCACTTCATCATATGTAGTACAAACCATATATTAAGCATGGATTCTCTTCACCATATGTAGTACAAACTATAGATTAGGCATGGACTCACTTCATCATGTAGTACAAACCATAGATAAAATGGACTCACTTCATCCTATGTAGTACAAACCATAGATTTAGCATGGACTCACTTCATTCTATGTAGTACAAACCATAGATTAAGCATGGACTCTCTTCATCATATGTAGTACAAACCATAGATTAAGCATGGACTCACTTCATCCTATGTAGTACAAACCATAGATTAAGCATGGACTCACTTCATTATATGTAGTACAAACCTATAGATTAAGCATGGACTCTCTTCATCATATGTAGTACAAACTATAGATTAAGCATGGACTCACTTCATCATATGTAGTACAAACCATAGATAAAGCATGGACTCACTTCATCATATGTAGTACAAACCATAGATTAAGCATGGACTCTCTTCATCATATGTAGTACAAACAATAGATTAAGCATGGACTCACTTCATCATATGTAGTACAAACCATAGATTAAGCATGGACTCACTTCATCATATGTAGTACAAACCATAAATTAAGCATGAACTCACTTCATCATGTAGTAAAAATCATAGATTACGCATGGACTCACTTTATCATATGTAGTACAAACCATAGATAAAATGGACTCACTTCATCATATGTAGTACAAACCATAGATTAAGCATGGACTCACTGCATCATGTAGTACAAACCATAGATAAAATGGACTCACTTCATCATATGTAGTACAAACCATATATTAAGCATGGATTCTCTTCATCATATGTAGTACAAACTATAGATTAAGCGTGGACTCACTTCATCATGTAGTACAAACCATAGATAAAATAGACTCACTTCTTCATATGTAGTACAAACCATAGATTAAGCATGGACTCACTTCATCCTATGTAGTACAAACCATAGATTAATGATGGACTCTCTTCATCATATGTAGTACAAACCATAGATTAAGCATGGACTCACTTCATCCTATGTAGTACAAACGATAGATTAAGCATGGACTCACTTCATCATATGTAGTACAAACCATAGATTAAGCATGGACTCTCTTCATCATATGTAGTACAAACTATAGATTAAGCATGGACTCACTTCATCATATGTAGTACAAACCATAGATTAAGCATGGACTCTCTTCATCATATGTAGTACAAACCATAAATTAAGCATGGACTCTCTTCATCATATGTAGTACAAACCATAGATTAAGCATGGACTCACTTCATCATATGTAGTACAAACCATAGATTAAGCATTGACTCACTTCATCATATGTAGTACAAACCATAGATTAAACATGGACTCTCTTCATCATATGTAGTACAAACCATAGATTAAGCATGGACTCACTTCATCATATGTAGTACAAACAATAGATTAAGCATGGACCCTCTTCATCATATGTAGTACAAACCATAGATTAAGCATGGACTCTCTTCATCATATGTAGTAAAAACCATAGATTAAGCATGGACCCACTTCATCATATGTAGTACAAACCATAGATTAAGCATGGACTCTCTTCATCATTTGTAGTACAAACCATAGATTAAGCATGGACTCTCTTCATCATATGTAGTACAAACAATAGATTAAGCATGAACTCACTTCATCATATGTAGTACAAACCATATATTAAGCATGGACCCACTTCAGCAGATATAGTACAAACCATAGATTACGCATGGACTCACTTCATCATATGTAGTACAAACTTTAGATTAGGCATGGACTCACTTCATCATGTAGTACAAACCATAGATAAAATGGATTCACTTCATCATATCTAGTACAAACCATAGATTAAGCATGGACTCACTGCATTATGTAGTACAAACCATAGATAAAATGGACTCACTTCATCATATGTAGTACAAACCATATATTAAGCATGGACCCACTTCATCATATGTAGTACAAACCATAGATTAAGCATGGACTCTCTTCATCATTTGTAGTACAAACCATAGATTAAGCATGGACTCTCTTCATCATATGTAGTACAAACAATAGATTAAGCATGAACTCACTTCATCATATGTAGTACAAACCATATATTAAGCATGGACCCACTTCAGCAGATATAGTACAAACCATAGATTAAGCATGGACTCTCTTCATTATATGTAGTACAAACCGTAGATTAAGCATGGACTCACTTCATCATATGTAGTACAAACCATAGATTAAGCATGGACTCACTTCATCATATGTAGTACAAACCATAGATTAAGCATGGACTCTCTTCATCATATGTAGTACAAACCATAGATTAACCATGAACTCTCTTCATCATATGTAGTACAAACCATAGATTAAGCATGGACTCACTTCATCATATGTAGTACAAACCATAGATTAAGCATGGACTCTCTTCATCATATGTAGTACAAACAATAGATTAAGCATGGACTCACTTCATCATATGTAGTACAAACCATAGATTAAGCATGGACTCACTTCATCATATGTAGTACAAACCATAAATTAAGCATGAACTCACTTCATCATGTAGTAAAAATCATAGATTACGCATGGACTCACTTTATCATATGTAGTACAAACCATAGATAAAATGGACTCACTTCATCATATGTAGTACAAACCATAGATTAAGCATGGACTCACTGCATCATGTAGTACAAACCATAGATAAAATGGACTCACTTCATCATATGTAGTACAAACCATATATTAAGCATGGATTCTCTTCATCATATGTAGTACAAACTATAGATTAAGCGTGGACTCACTTTATCATGTAGTACAAACCATAGATAAAATAGACTCACTTCTTCATATGTAGTACAAACCATAGATTAAGCATGGACTCACTTCATCCTATGTAGTACAAACCATAGATTAAGCATGGACTCTCTTCATCATATGTAGTACAAACCATAGATTAAGCATGGACTCACTTCATCCTATGTAGTACAAACGATAGATTAAGCATGGACTCACTTCATCATATGTAGTACAAACCATAGATTAAGCATGGACTCTCTTCATCATATGTAGTACAAACTATATATTAAGCATGGACTCACTTCATCATATGTAGTACAAACCATAGATTAAGCATGGACTCTCTTCATCATATGTAGTACAAACCATAAATTAAGCATGGACTCTCTTCATCATATGTAGTACAAACCATAGATTAAGCATGGACTCACTTCATCATATGTAGTACAAACCATAGATTAAGCATTGACTCACTTCATCATATGTAGTACAAACCATAGATTAAACATGGACTCTCTTCATCATATGTAGTACAAACCATAGATTAAGCATGGACTCACTTCATCATATGTAGTACAAACAATAGATTAAGCATGGACCCTCTTCATCATATGTAGTACAAACCATAGATTAAGCATGGACTCTCTTCATCATATGTAGTACAAACCATAGATTAAGCATGGACCCACTTCATCATATGTAGTACAAACCATAGATTAAGCATGGACTCTCTTCATCATTTGTAGTACAAACCATAGATTAAGCATGGACTCTCTTCATCATATGTAGTACAAACCATAGATTAAGCATGGACCCACTTCATCATATGTAGTACAAACCATAGATTAAGCATGGACTCACTTCATCATATGTAGTACAAACCATAGATTAAGCATGGACTCTCTTCATCATATGTAGTACAAACCATAGATTAACCATGAACTCTCTTCATCATATGTAGTACAAACCATAGATTAAGCATGGACTCACTTCATCATATGTAGTACAAACCATAGATTAAGCATGGACTCTCTTCATCATATGTAGTACAAACCATAGATTAAGCATGGACTCACTTCATCCTATGTAGTACAAACCATAGATTAAGCATGGACTCACTTCATCATATGTAGTACAAACCATAGATTAAGCATGGACTCTCTTCATCATATGTAGTACAAACCATAGATTAAGCATGGACTCACTTCATCATATGTAGTACAAACCATAGATTAAGCATGGACTCACTTCATCATATGTAGTACAAACCATAGATTAAGCATGGACTCTCTTCATCATATGTAGTACAAACCATAGATTAAGCATGGACTCACTTCATCATATGTAGTACAAACCATAGATTAAGCATCGACTCTCATCATATATAGTACAAAGCATAGATTAGGAATGGTCTCACTTCATAATATGTAGTACATATATGACAAGATATCGGAGCAAGCAAAGTAGTATTTCTTCACATACAAAATGCTGGTGGCATGATTAAAACTTTGACGTGTTCTGCTGTGCCTTGTAACACATTCACAAATAATAAAATGGAGCAAAACCAACATTGCAAGATTAGTGTCGACATCCTCAGCTAACATAAATTTTATTTTAACATTTCCAGTGGTACATGCACATCGGTTCAGCAGATGGTCAGAAAGAACTAAAACTAGCAGATTTACAAATAAAACAAGATCTATAATATTTAGAAACATCACTTTTAATTTCATTTTTTAAAACAAAAACCTGACGAAATATCGTATGGTAAGTCCTAATGAACCCTAAATGACCAGTCAAATGAGTTTCATGGGTTACATTAAGAGTTTCTTGTCTATACGACTTAAGAACAACAGTTTAATAGCTTATTGACCACTTCTCACCAGCGTGTGCCTCAGATGGTCTATATTTTCTGATAATTATCCCATTGTTCCGAATATAGCACATTTTCATGTCTGCTAAAACAGCTTCGCTAATAGCCCTCTGAAACAAACAGGGGATCTTTTGGTCTATTCTGTTAGACAACAAAGGATGGTCATTTGTCACCCTGCTTTTAAATAAGAGAATGAGTAGTTAAAAGAGGATCACAATGATCAAGGTCTTTGGAGTGATCAGCAATATAAACAAAAGTGATGTCGTCAAAAAGCCTCACCAATACACGTCTTAGCGATAGGAACAATTTCCTGATCAACTTAATTCTGAATAGCTCATTTTACCATAGCTATGGTAACCGAACAGGCTGGGTATAAATCGGCGATTTCATTTTGTGGATAGGATTGACCGAATCACCAGTAAGGTATACCGAACCTTTCAAAATTCACCATATAAAAACCAGACTGGGGTTTGTTTGACACAGCAAATATATTGTTTCTAAAATGAGAGGTACAAATATACCTTGTATTCTGTAAAATAAGATTCACGTAAACTCTTGCAATACATTTAGCTTTGAGATTCACGTAATCCCATGAGATGCAACAGACACAGCAAAATGAGCAATACTCAAAATGTAATCACTATTGTTTCAACTAAACAACATTGTGCTCAACTGAATACACAGTCAGATAAACACACATCATTGTAAACTGAAATAATTATTCACTTTACAAACTGTTACTCTACAGTTTCACTGAATCATTCAATATACAAACTGGAATTCTGCAGTTTCACTAGATCCTTTTTATTGGTCCACGATCATATCCTTCACGGATCCTTAATATGTATTCATCCACATACATCTACACACAGACGGCATACCGCAGTACAGACAGCTACATCCAACCATGGATAGCTACCGTCAGCTCTTATTAGACACTAAATCTTCCATAAGACACCGTCAGCCCCAATAAGACACCGTCAGCCCCAATAAGACATCGTCACACCCAATAAAACATCGTCAGCCTCAATAAAACATCGTCAACCCCAAAAATGTCCAAAAAGCTTCAAAAATGTCCAATAATGTCCAATAAGCTACAACAAAACCAAACTGTCTATAGCGATGTGTACTGAACTAAATTGTAATAGCAAAGCAAGCAGTGTAACAAAGCTTCATCGCCCGATATAACATAAAACCGAGAAAAGGTTTCATAAATTAAATAAAACAAAAATTTAACACATATCCCTATGGCCTGAGACGGTTGTGGAGAATACCCACTCCACTGACAAAATCCAAATGATCAGTTAGAAATGTATCAAGCTTAAATCCATAGGACTGAGTAATAGTTATGGTCAAATGCTCATGTATACCATGCTTTCCGTGACTTTTCGCCGCATGTAACTTCGAAATAAATGTAAATGTAATTTACCTGGAGAAAAGTGATTCATCCCAGGTAACGTTGTACGCCTGCACAACGAATAAATGTGGAAAATAGATTCAATGCAAAACCATGTTATTTATAGCCTTATTCTGTGACAGTACCTCCAAGATAAGAAAACAATGCTCACATGTTTTTATTTAACATTCACAGAATAACATAAAATAACTATTATACTGCTATATTTACTAGCTGTTTAGTAATCTGGATTTAATATACTGGGTAAACATTTATCCAAATTTCTAATCATGTCCTACTCAAATATTCTTCTTTAAAGTTTCAACTTTTCTTATGGCCTCTACACGGAAGCGATAAGGTTGTAATGCTAGCGCCTAACGCATCAATCTAACGCTGGCGACCTTGACCTTTTTTAAATACAATAGGGGTTGATGATCAGTCTCGATAATGAAATCTCTCCCCAAAAGATATGCACAATACTTCCCAATTTCTCACACTACGGTCAAACATTCTTTTCAATGACTGAATAGTTTTTCTCCCTGGGTAGCAATTTCCTACTTGAATAAGCTACGGGTAACTTAATGCCATCTTAATCCTGAAGTCAAACCGCTCCAACCCAGTTTCAGATGCATTTGTTCTTAAAATAAAGGGTTTGCTTGCATCTGGCAATTTTATTATAGGTGCACTAGTCAACTTTTCTTTTTAGCACATGAAAAGCTCTATCTTGTGGTGGTCCACTCTTTACTTTGTTTGGTTGCCATTCCTTCGTCAGAGTAAACAGTGGGCTAGCAATGGTTGCAAAGTTTGGTACAAACTTTCTATTCACTTCCTTCGCACCACCTAAGAGACACTCACGGGAAACCTCGACTACCGAACAAAAAACATTTAAGTACCCTTTTCCCACATTGTCGTTCTGACTCTTAATCTACAACTTAAGAATGTTAGAATGGAATGTCTTCAAATTTCCGTTTATGCCGATTTTATAGTCCATGTCACATTTGATCTCCTTAACTTCGTTGGGACCTTTCCACTGAACTAGTAGTTTATGCTAGTTAGGAAGAAGCAGTAGAACCTGATCACCTACAACTAATTTCCTATTTAGCACTCTAAATTTGTAATACTTGGCATATCTATGTCCCGATTTCATGAGTTCGTCACGTTCCATGTGACGTGTACTCTGGAGTTTTTCTCGCAGATCTAGCACGTACTGATAAGTAGTTCTTATTTCCTCGTTCGCGACGTCACCAGTCCAAAGTTCGATTAGTATCTGCATCTACTCTACTGGTGTCTTCACCTTACCTAGGTGTCCTACCATACTAGACTCGTGTATCACCCTTAATACACGAGATCTATATCTCTGGAGTATCGAGCCTAGGATTCGACGAATGTGGATATGTGAGAAAGCTTGCCAGTAGCTTCTCGTGGGTCGGTGGTTCTTTCCGGTGATTTCCCGGTTTCTTCCTCCACCATTAATACTGGCCGCCATGAATAGCCTATCGTGTGCTGAAAAATGGCGTTAAGCCCAACAATAACAACAACATCTGGAGTACTGCGACTTGCCAATACTTCTTATCTTCCGGAGTGACAAACCCCATGAATTTGCCCATTCTTCCGAACGAATTTCGAGCTGCCCCCACTCTATATCCGTATTTTAATTTAGATGTATGGACTATGCAGTCTGAAATAAAGAATTCTTATCTTATCT
The DNA here is from genome assembly GCA_016746295.1 of Potamilus streckersoni. Taxonomy (NCBI): domain Eukaryota; kingdom Metazoa; phylum Mollusca; class Bivalvia; order Unionida; family Unionidae; genus Potamilus; species Potamilus streckersoni. The sequence continues at coordinate 1,160,043 of JAEAOA010001293.1, read as the reverse complement.
TATCTTATCTTATCTTATCTTATCTTATCTTATCTTATCTTATCTTATCTTATCTTATCTTATCTTATCTTATCTTATCTTATCTTATCTTATCTTATCTTATCTTATCTTATCTTATCTTATCTTATCTTATCTGATCTTATCTTATCTTATCTTATCTTATCTTATCTTATCTTATCTTGTAGTGTTTAATGGTACCGGACGAGATTTTCTCAACGATAGACTTGATAAATTTGTTGAGATCTTATTCTTGCTTGAACTCTTCACGTAAAATTCCGGAAATCGACTCAGGGGCTTTTAATTTCTGAAACACGTTTCTCTCTGGCGGGGGTTTGTGCTCGCGTTGTGCTTTGGACTGGGCCAAAGGTATCCTGAAATCTGCCAAGGTTGGAAGACGGATACCGTCAACATAACCAATCGTCAGATCGTAAATAGGGTTTTCCATACAAACGGTATCCACAGTTCCTGTTAAGAAAGATGTTTCTACCGTCATCCTTGCTACAGGAATGCGATAGAATATCTGATCGAGTAGCATACATGAGAACTCCAATCCGAGCGTTTGATTATCGTGCACGGGATTACGTTTGATCACTACGCCCGTGAAACCAGTGTCACTTGATACTACGACCGCTCGATCGTTCACCAAACCTTTCGCGGTTGGTACACGCGCTTTGGGGAAAAGACACGTGAGAAGTGAATGAATACCTGGTTCTACCTGCGCAAGAAAAGCACACGTACGTTTAGTCTGTATAACTACTGCAGACTTGTGTGTAAGACCCTTCCTTTTAGGACATTTAGCTTTAATATGACCCCAGTACTTACATAAGAAACATTGTATACCTTGACGACCAGTATCCCTATCTGACTAACCGTCCTGAGCTGATTTCATAAGCTCATTAGCATCGGCCTCGTAGAATTGTTTCCAGACATAAAATATTTAGAAACAAATCGGCCTGTTTATACCAGCAAAATTTATTGTGAACTGTACAAGCTACAAAGATTTGGCCACAAGAGTTATATTTGTGTACCAAAAACAAATTGTTTTTAACGTATTCAGAATAGTGACGAAGACAAGTTGTGCACCTCCGTGCAAATAAGACTCTTATAAAACTTTATCGACGCTTCATACTTACCAAAAGGTGTGTATAGCTAGTTGGATACACCAACATTTTTATGACTGGAAAGATGTACGTGAGTGGAAAAATATTGCCTTCGATGCTTCGATATAAGAAGTTGCTAACTATGCCAAATATAATGAACGTAATTCATCCAAGAAATGAATTCGACTTAGAACCAATACAATAAGCGAAAATGAAATTAGATTAAGTGTGCCATTGTATTTATCGAAATAAATGAAGAAGAAGTAACATTCCCATGATCTTATAAAAAAGGTATCAGAAAAAAGTGAAGACAAGAAGTTTTGTAAACTTTAATGAACAAAATCATGGAGCAGTTATTAGGAAATTTCAAAGAGTTGTTGTGCTGCACTTCCATGACATTAAGCACATAATGGTTACCATACCAACCGTCAAAGCCTTTTTTTAACTTGCAGCGTGACCACTCACTCACATTGTCTTTACTTCGTCCCGATCCATGGAACGTGCAGTCTTCATGGGTCCTTATACCGAGGATCAGAACTGGAGTAGTTTGATAAAACTAACCGATATTTAACTCGTTCTTGATATACTTCATCCACATTTCCTTCATGAATTTCTCTTACTGGTGGTATTGCACCTGCCATTAGGCATAGATTTTATTTAAGAGCCCTCAGTTGTCACATGCACCTTTTAATGAGGGGGGGGTCAAATCTGAGTTTTGTGCCTCAGCCTCGAAGAGCAAAGTCCTCGCCTTCATGCTTTCTTCGGGAGTGTTGAGGTTGATTGTCCACACTTTCACATTTATTCTCAACCATCTAGCGATGGAGCAGAATTCGTAAATACAAACTTGCTTTTACACTCTAAGTTGTGGTTACTATTCATGTTGTCCAGGTGGTTGTGGATAGTTTGTACAATTCTAGCTAACTTCCACTGAGAGTGTAGCTCAAGCCTTGGTTAGTACACTCGATCACCCTTATCGTTGTCGTTAAACCTTAGCACATAGGTGAGTCATCTGAAAGGCCTGACTTGCATAATGCCACACAGTCATTCAGCATCTTGAAGGCGAGAGTTACAAAGTGCCTATTTCCTAACTTCCTACCGATAGACATATACCGGTGTTAATCGGCACACTCTTGGGGCAGCAAGTATAGCGACAGTGTTGTCATTTTGTATACTTCCAAAGGCGGCATCAGTCCTATTTTAGCCGGAGAACTCCGTAGGCACCCCTGATATCTGCCATCGTTAATATTGGTAATTTCATTTTCTTCAAGCATTCGTTTTACTAGCAATAACGCTACCAATGTGTTTTTAACAATCACGCAGTTGCCATATGTGCCGGTGCCTGCCACTCAGTTAAAAGCAGCAACGAGTTCACATCTAGTGGTGCCGGATACAATGACGTTGTCAAGTTGATGTTTAGAAATCTGAAAAGCAAATATTCGTTTTAAATTTTGTTGCGGACACAGTGACACCGTTTACACCATGCGTGTGCCGCATGGGATAAATTAAACAATATAGTTACCGTGCTATTGGAATGCACGCGGCATCTCTTTAGTAAGCGAGCATATCGCGATAGCTAAAGATCAGTCTAACATTAATATGGACGAGTTAGACCCTTGTCAAGACGATGGAATTGAAACGTCATTTATTGAGCGTACCATCGAATACTGTCAACAACAAATGCACGAAATGGAAATATTACCTGAACAACCTTCGTGCCGAAAACTTGTTGGCAACAAAAATTTTAATTAGTAATAAAATTCTTTTTTTAGGACAGTGGCATAAATAAAAGTCTTTATATGCCAATTTTGATGTAGATCCTAATGTATACATGCAAAAGTTTGGTGGGAAATACGATTCGATCCATAAATCTTTAGTTAGTAAAACAAAAGTTTAATTAAGACAACAATTTGAGTCAGATGCTGTTACTGTAATTACAAGCTTTTTAATTTATCAATTATCAATGTTTGCATAAATAAAAGTCTTTATATGCCAATTTTGATGTAGATCCTAATGTAGATAGCAACTCCGCAAACATACTGTATCTCTTGAATGTTATTTGGCGGGATAGACCTTAAACTTTCCTATATAGACATTAAGCATGTCGGTGGTACATGTGACAAACATGCATACAAACATGCATACAACGACAACCTTCAAGCAGAAAGATCGCGCAAGAACTGTTAAATGTGCAAAACGAGACTCCAGCCGATATAGCAAGGATCATGAGCGACTCGCTCAAGCGACATTAGAGGGCATAGCGCTTAAGGATGCGGCAGCACGTGTTTCTAACAGCTCCCACTGGTCTCATCCCGGCACTTTAAAGGATGCCAATTGCTATAAATAACGTCTTGGAGAGTGCGATAACCAGAACAAATGAAAAGCTGACCCTGGTGGAAAACAACAAGAGCCTACTCAACGAGAAAAGATACAGGATTAGCCAGAAGTTACTGGATCGCATTAAAACGCTGCATACCAATGCAGGACGCACTTAGTCTCTGCCGATGATAACTTAGAATCCCTTCGTACCCAGTTTTAACAAAAGAAAGGAATAACATGCACATTCCTCAAAAATTAAAACCCGAGCCGACTCAGAACATGCTTCAGGGAACAAGGCATCGATACAGCATCGATTCTCACCACGCTATTGTTCATCATTAAAAAAGTGTACTTGCTATTACAGGCGACATAGGCACACCTACGACACATTTCAGTCACGGCACCTAAAATTAAACTTCACAGAAGAAAAGGAATGATAAGGAGCGCATAAATCAGATGGCCGTAATGCTGAAAACGCAGGTGGAAAAGCGAATGAGATTGCTGAGATTTGTTGGTATCGTGTCGATCGTACTTGATTGCGGGTTAAAGACGAATTCTTCATATTTTGTCTTCTATGGTTGTTGCGCTGTATTGGAAAGCATTTACTTGCGCCCTTTGTCTAGTGTCCTGGATGCATTGATGTCAACCCTGTCCCAATCTCAATACCGTCTGTAAAGCACTGTATAAAAAAAAATACCAAATCAATATGATTGCTACCATGTAATAAACAAACAAGAAACAATTCCTCTTTTTAAACTATTGCATTAACATAAACAGAAAGCACTTACCTCTGTCTGATAACATCATAGGATTTGGAAGCTATACATTAGAGAGTGGTTGTTCACTCCGTATTCGTATCTGAACAAGAATTGATATCCGATAAAATTACTTCAGCTTAAGTGAACAAAAAAGGCAAACAGAATTACTGTATTTTTTTTACTCCTACTGCAAACATTGATAATTTATAAATTAAAAAAGCTTGTAATTACAGTAACAGCATCTGACTCAAATTGTTGTCTTAATTAAACTTTTGTTTTACTAACTAAAGATTTATGGATCGAATCGTATTTCCCACCAAGCTTTTGCACGTATAATTTAGTACCACCTTAGTACCAAAAGCTGGCTGAATAAAAGCCAGATCAAAATACTACACGGTAGGTTTCAAAACAAAAATTTAAATCAAAGCAGTATTTTCAAAGTTAATGAGTTAATGCACTGAGAGTCTCGGGACACAATAGTGCGCAAATAATTATAAAACCGGCCATTAGAATCTCTTGAAGGGTACATATAAAGTAGTTCGTATCAGACAGAAGTTCTATGCAATGGTGCTGGTTCTATGACTTGCATAACGAGCTTTCGTGAAACTAGCAAGACAAATAAACACAAACAGCATGAATTGAAAAGTCATCTGCTGTCAAAATCAAACGTGCTGCGCAGCCTTGCAATAACTTATATCCCCGATTTGTGTGATTTGCACAGGCACATGTGTCCTCTTTCTTCTTCAGTGCACATTTCTTCTTGGTATTTAAATGCAGTAGTTGTTAAAGATGTCTGTTGATCTATGGGCATTATTTTTTGGTTTCCCGGTTAGTAGTATGCTGTCTTTCTTCATATAATCTCAAACAAATGTTGATCATTTGTTTCAAGGATTTATACGTCTTGCCTTCATCTTTTATTTTATAGACATATTAAGTACATTTTTATTATAAGACCCTTGCCATTTATAGACATAAAATTAACACACCAAAGGAATGTACGTAACAATGAATTTATTTATGTTTGCATTATTCATTTCACATCTATCTACTATAGTTGATTAAAAAATATTTGCTTTTATTCTGATATCGTTGATTTAATTTCATGACTAAAAAATTCTTCTGGTGCTCGTGAGTCCATCCGAGTGTACGTTATATCATGATTCACTGCGCCCATTAGTCTGGTTATCTGCTGAGTTTGCTTTTAGCTGTACACTTCACTACGCGGGAGACAGTTTTTACTAGTTATCGGTCTATGATGTTGGCTTGCCAATTAAGGTCGTGCACCAGCGAACTTACAAAATAGCCTACAAACGTTTCGCTCAAGGTTATTTATTAGCTAGATGCATACTAGGGCAATATTTATATTCTGCTTTATTATATTTTGCATCGTACACGTTACAATGCAGCACAATGAAAATTAAGATATATAAGTAAAGTTCATATTGGAATAGTCTTATACATATTGTAATTGTAGTTTTAGATGGGGTTTTCTCTCTATGATTAATTTTATGAATATGTAAGTGTATATTTTGTTACTGACCTTAGTCGAAAATAGTCTACCTGACCAGTGACATTTTAAAAAAAAATAATACACAGCTAATATTTCACAATGATTGTAATTAAATATTTAGATCATTATTACGTACAAGCATGTTTAATTCCGTCTAAATTAAAGATACAGTCTAGATTCTGACATTAGAGACTACATGTACATCACCATATTAAATATAGGAAGTTTTATTTACTGGAATTCATTTGAAACTTCATATATATTGGACTTGTGATAGAAATTTTAGGACTAATTTAGATTTCATTCACAATACTGTCAGTTCATTTTAAATTTTGACTTTGCATTCTAGGGAAATAATCTATTTGTATAATTGTAGAAAGCTTGTCGGATTTTACTCTTTTCTGTTTCTTCCCTTAAAAACAGTCATAGTAATATTGTAGCCCTGTTGCCATGATGGGACATTATTCTAATGAGGCATTATTACATAGCTGTTAGATTAACCACTGGATGGGAACAACTGTTCTGGGTCCAGTATGTTAAAGACTCCAAGCATAGCTGTTAGATTAACCACTGGATGGGAACAACTGTTCTGGGTCCAGTATGTTAAAGACTCCAAGTATTCAAGACAGAACTACAGCAATCTCAGTACAATTCTTTTAACAGAAAGGAATACATTTTTAACAGTCTGACCAGAGATCAGGAATTGTTCATTTGTGGATAGAAAGACATACATTCTTAACAGTCTGACCAGAGATCAGGGACTGTTCATTTGTTGGTAGAAAGGCACAGTCTCAACAGTCTGACGGAGATCAGGGACTGTTCATTTGTTGGTAGAAAGGCACAGTCTCAACAGTCTGACGGAGATCAGGGACTGTTCATTTGTTGGTAGAAAGGCAGTCTTAAAAGTCTGACGGAGATCAGGGACTTTTCATTGGTGGGTAGAAAGGCAGTCTTAACAGTCTGACGGAGATCAGGGACTGTTCATTTGTGGGTAGAAAGGCACAGTCTCAACAGTCTGACGGAGATCAGGGATTGTTCTTTGGTGGGTAGACAGGCAGTCTTAACAGTCTGACGGAGAGCAGGGACTGTTCATTTGTGGGTAGAAAGGCACAGTCTCAACAGTCGGACGGAGATCAGGGATTGTTCTTTTGTGGGTAGTAAAGCATACATTCTTAACGGTCTGACGGAGATCAGAGTTGGTTTATTTATAGGTAAAAAGGCATACATTATTACAAGTCTGATTGGAGATCAGGGATTGTTCCTTGCAATCACACTAAACCACGATAATCATTAGGTACAGATATTCACGTTAAATATACATGTATATCAGAATCTAAACACTTATCAGTGCCAGTGGATTTAGTGATTACCTACTTTTGGAAGCTCTTGCACTTCATCTGTAAATATAGTGCATTCACATTTGCTGACTGAAGAATCAACGAATTTGTTTAATGAGTTGTCGATCTTGAAAATATATATTAGAAGAGTATATGCGTTTTGCTTTCTTTCAGTAAAATCCGGGAGAAAGGTCGATGTGAGCGAATTGTTAATTATGTATTGTTCTCTCTCTCTCTCTCTCTCTCTCTCTCTCTCTCTCTCTCTCTCTCTCTCTCTCTCTCTCTCTTCAATATATTGTTACGATTTTGTAGTTCCAGTGAAGTCTCATTGCCCCTGTCTCTCAATAGTATAATAGTACGATTTTGTAGTTCCAGTGAAGTCTCATTGCCCCTGTCTCTCAATAGTATAATAGCACGACTTTGTAGCTCCAGTGAAGTCTCATTGCCCCTGTCTCTCAATAGTATAATAGTACGATTTTGTAGTTCCAGTGAAGTCTCATTGCCCCTGTCTCTCAATAGTATAATAGTACGACTTTGTAGCTCCAGTGAAGTCTCATTGCCCCTGTCTCTCAATAGTATAATAGTACGACTTTGTAGCTCCAGTGAAGTCTCATTGCCCCTGTCTCTCAATAGTATAATAGTACGACTTTGTAGCTCCAGTGAAGTCTCATTGCCCCTGTCTCTCAATAGTATAATAGTACGACTTTGTAGCTCCAGTGAAGTCTCATTGCCCCTGTCTCTCAATAGTATAATAGTACGACTTTGTAGTTCCAGTGAAGTCTCATTGCCCCTGTCTCTCAATAGTATAATAGTACGATTTTGTAGCTCCAGTGAAGTCTCATTGCCCCTGTCTCTCAATAGTATAATAGTACGACTTTGTAGCTCCAGTGAAGTCTCATTGCCCCTGTCTCTCAATAGTATAATAGTACGATTTTGTAGTTCCAGTGAAGTCTCATTGCCCCTGTCTCTCAATAGTACGATTTTGTAGTTCCAGATAATATTTAAAATAATTAAATTCATCCAAATTAACAACTGAATAAAACAACAAGTTTCCAAAAAAAAAACAACATTGATATAAAAAGCTAAGACAATAAAAGAGTCAGGAATTAGGTTAGTCTCCTTGTTTACATATTAAAAGTTGTCAACATGTTTAGAAATTTCCAAAATTAAAAACTTGATTTTATAATTCCAAATGAAAACATGTTTACCATTGCAAATGATCTGGCTATTAATAAATATCATAGACAAATATTAGCTACGTATCTGTGTATTAAATTCTTTACAAAATAAATGTCACTTGTCAGAAAACTATTGACCTGACTTTGTACATATATATATATATACTTGAGGGGGGATAAAAAATACTGAAGCAAGCACCGATACATCACCAACAGCGACTGAGAAAAGACCGGAAGCAACCATGTTCAATCAGTCACTCGATGATATGTGATCGGTATAACAGAACAGTTAAGTGAAGTTTGCATAATTGTTATAACTTGAGAGATATTGAACCAGTCACATATGCTCGATTTTAGTTTGTTTATGAAATTGATAAATGTCTGTATTTTACATAAAGGGGCTCGTGTTTTTCTATTATATATCTCTGCTCAGATCTATGTTATTCCATCCCTTAAGTTTGTTTTTATTTACTGTTTGCGCAATTCGGACAATAACACCGTGGTCTATCACTAGGAGTGACAGTATCAAATATTTTTAAAAATGCTTTTTGAAAATGCTTTTTGAAATATCGCGTGATGCCCTCAAGTTGAGTTATCCATGTAATCAGTCCGACAGAAATTCTACGAATTGTTTGGTTTGAAATGATGATTTAAAGTGTACATGAAGTAAGATGACTGTTCAGCAAAGCTAGCACAAACTTACACAAAAATATCATACATTTCCATTTTTTGGCGTCGATTGCAACTGACTAGCACTGTTGACATAGTTACCGTTTATTTCGACATGTATATCGAAAGCTCATACTACGTAAAAGAGAGAGAGAGAGAGAGAGAGAGAGAGAGAGAGAGAGAGAGAGAGAGAGAGAGAGAGAGAGAGAGAGAGAGAGAGAGAGAGAGAGAGAGAGAGAGAGAGAGGTGATGGTGGTGGTTGGTTTAAAATCAAGTCTTTTTTATTTTCATTTCCATACATACCAACACTACCAAGACCTTCCCAGTAAGGCAGTTGATTTTTTTTCTCTCCGTAAGTTTGACTGGCTTTCAGTATGTTTTAATAACGTATGATATACTGCTGTTGTAAACTTGGAAAACAACAACGTATGATATACAAAACAACAACGTATGATATACTGCTCTTGTAAACTTGGAACACAACAAGGTATGATATACTGCTGTTGTAAACTTGGAAAACAACAACGTATGATAAACTGCTGTTGTAAACTGGAACACAACAAGGTATGATATACTGCTGTTGTCAACTTGGAAAACAACAATGTATGATATACAAAACAATAACGTATGATATACTGCTCTTGTAAACTTGGAACACAACAAGGTATGATATACTGCTGTTGTAAACTTTTGTAACACAACAACATATGATATACTGCTGTTGTAAACTGGGAACACAACAACTGTTGTTGCAAACTTGGAAAACAACAACGTATGATATACTGCTGTTGTAAACTTGGAAAATAACAAAGTATGATATTCTGCTCTTGTAAACTTGGAACACAACGTATGATACTGCAGTTGCAAACTTGGAACACAACGTATGATATACTGCTGTTGTAAACTAGGAAAACAACAACGTATGATATACTGCTGTTGTAGACTTGGGAAACGTATTTGAAAGGTTAGAACATGCAGCGACAGTAAACACTTTGTTCCTCTGCAAAGTCTGTAAAGTACACGTAGACCTTATTTATATGTAATATACAAATCCTATGCAGCTCATTGACTTGCAGCTATACTTTAACGTAACATTTGGGAATCTGTTTTCCATTTTAAATGATGACGGCAATCATGCCTTCATCGGTACTTAGTTTATGCATTGATGCAGCTATTTGATTTAAAATTTGTTCTACAAGGCCTTGTTCATGAAAAGAATATTTTGATCCTCTTGATCGCATGCTTGAATTTATAATGTGCCGATAATAAAGATATCGTCACAGATTTGTCTTCTCTTTAAAGTAAGCATTTTTATTTCTCTTAGTATATCTGTATATTTTTTAAAATAAAAAATAAAAAAAAACCTTAAAAGCAAACAGTATTTCGATCCATCTATTGATCTCATCAAGTTTAGCAAATGTTACACTTCATGACACGTGCTAAAAATTTCTGGGTTATAACTGGATCATAGTTGTTGCATTTTTTTCCTCAAGCAAATGTTTCAGTCTGCATCAGGCAATTGGGTGTTCCTGTTTCAGTCTGCATGAGGTAATTGGGTGTTCCTGTTTCAGTCTGCATCAGGCAATTGGGTGTTCCTGTTTCAGTCTGCATCAGGCAATTGGGTGTTCCTGTTTCAGTCTGCATCAGGCAATTAGGTGTTCCTGTTTCAGTCTGCATCAGGCAATTAGGTGTTCCTGTTTCAGTCTGCATCAGGCAATTGGGTGTTCCTGTTTCAGTCTGCATCAGGCAATTGGGTGTTCCTGTTTCAGTCTGCATCAGGCAATTAGGTGTTCCTGTTTCAGTCTGCATCAGGCAATTAGGTGTTCCTGTTTCAGTCTGCATCAGGCAATTGGGTGTTCCTGTTTCAGTCTGCATCAGGCAATTGGGTGTTACTGTTTCAGTCTGCATCAGGCAATTAGGTGTTCCTGTTTCAGTCTGCATCAGGCAATTGGGTGTTCCTGTTTCAGTCTGCATCAGGCAATTAGGTGTTCCTGTTTCAGTCTGCATCAGGCAATTAGGTGTTCCTGTTTCAGTCTGCATCAGGCAATTGGGTGTTCCTGTTTCAGTCTGCATCAGGCAATTGGATGTTCCTGTTTCAGTCTGCATCAGGCAATTAGGTGTTCCTGTTTCAGTCTGCATCAGGCAATTGGGTGTTCCTGTTTCAGTCTGCATCAGGCAATTGGGTGTTCCTGCTTTTGAGCATTTAATTCTCATTTCTCTCATAGTCCTTCAGCCCTGGCACGGTAATGTTTTCATATTCACAATCTTTTCCAGTTCGATTCAAAGTCCTTAAAGTTTCTTTTGATATTCTAGGACCAGTGTTCTCCAACTTCTTTTTCATGGATTCCTTCTTAATTCTATAGAATAGTTTCAACACTTCTCCCTTTAATGTTCTTTGACTATTTGACAAGTTAGAGAAACACCTCGTAACTTGTTTACAACATCATAAATGAAGTATGAATGCAATGTTATTCTGATTTCTTATCTATCTATCTATCTATCTATCTATCTATCTATCTATCTATCTATCTATCTATATATATATATATATATCTATATATATATATATATATATATATATATATATATATATATATATATATATATATATATATATATATATATATATAGATAGATAGTGTGTGTGTGTATGTGTGTTTATGCATTGGTTGTCTGACATGCTGGTGTGTTACGCGACAAAGCAACAAACGAGAAAACAACAATAATTTAAAATACACAAGCAATACCACTGAAATAAACTGATTCGCTCTACAATGTTACTAACGACTATATAGTAAAATACATTCTAAAAATCCTGGAAAGACATTATAAGTATGTTAAGAGACTAGCGAAATAATTCCACACACTTGACCACGTTAGTTGGTTTATTATTAAGACCTGATAAAATCAATCTATGCCCTGTTTAAAATTAGTTAAGAAAAACGTTTACAAAACTGTGTTTACGTGTCTTTTTGTAAAAGTAAACTTGTCTAAACTCATTACAGCCATTCCATTTCCAAACTCTTCAGTTTTGGTGGTGAGTAGTTCTTGCAAGTTTCCAATCTCTGTAAGAGAGAGAAACCATATCTTGTGTGTAGTCTGCAATTCCATAGAGACTAAGTGGAAGTGATCGGTTTGGCAAGACTTTGTACATTATGACTGATTAGTTTTCATGCAGTGCCTGATAAAGTTTATATTAACATAATTTCAGCAGATAATGTCTGTAGTTCACTTTTTACCAAGGTAATTGGTTTCAGTAACAATTATTTAAAGCATTATTGGTGCAGGTACATGAAGTCACAATGAACACATACACGATAAATTTTCTGGACTAGATATGCAGAGTTGTGGTTTCTGTGTGATTTTGTGGGTTTTAGCGCCATCTTTAAGCATGATAAACTAAAATGGCCGCCATAATATTTCATGGGGCAAGTGCACGGGGAGACCCAACGACTCACGGGAAGCTACTAGCAAGCTTTTTCACATACCCGCGTTGTTCGAGTCGAGATTCAGACACATGGGGTCAGAGACGAGATGTGTGAGTCAATTGTAAAAGCGAGCACCCCAGATAACTTGCCCCTCCCCCTCCAGTTGTGAATTTACAGGTTGGTGTAGTTTGAAATGTTCAGAAAAAGCTTCATATATCTAAACAAAGCAAAGCAAAAGAATCTGCTTAAAATTGTTGATTATAACAATTAGCACAGCTGTGGAACACTTATCGGTCTTTTAATCAGTATTAGAATGCTCTCTTTCATTACAAATACATATTTTCAGGCATTCTTATCGTACGTGTGATCTTGTTTTACAGTGTAGAACATCTATGAAAGAATCCCTTTCAATATGTCATTGCTTTCATCACGTGATCCTTTGCAATCAAAGTTATTACAAACTGGAAATTAGGATCACACACACAAACACACACAAAGCAGATATAATTAGGATATCACACAAGACAAACCATTAGGATATCACACAATGCAAACCATTAGGATATCACACAACACAAACCATTATGGTATAACATAGCACAAACTATTAGGATAGCACACAACACAAACTATTATGGTATAACATAGCACAAACTATTGGGATAGCACACAACACAAACCATTATGGTATAACGTAGCACAAACTATTAGGATAGCACTCAACACAAACCATTATGGTATAACATAGCACAAACTATTAGGATAGCACACAACACAAACCATTATGGTATAACATAGCACAAACTATTAGGATAGCATACAACACAAGCCATTATAGTATCACACAACAAAAACAATTCGACTAACACACAAAGAGCATAAACAATATGATCACACACACACACACACAAACACACACAAACAGAGCATAAATCATTAGAATATTACACAACACAAACATATATTGTATCAAACAACACAAACCATTAGGATGTCATACAAAACATACCATTGTATCACACAACACAAACAATCATGGTATCACACAACACAAACCATTAGGATATCACACAACACAAACCATTAGGATATCACACAACACAAACCATTAGGATATTACACAACACAAACCATTAGGATATCACACAACACAAACCAAATAGGCTCACACATGGAAAACACAACACAACGGTAGCATCAATGAATAATTCATGTCATATTTAGTCCAGATTGTTGAACCGCTAACTCAATCCACTCTCGTGGCGTGATTTCTCTTGTACCTTGTACTTATGTAGCACGTGAAAAAAGTTTTAAATGTTTGGGGTAAACAGCATAAATGTTCAACTAAACGAAATTAAATACTTTAATTTGTTCTCAAAATGTCTAGAGGATATTTAAACTGGTTTCAGGCTGAATTTTTTTTTAAGCCGCGATCAATATTTTTAAATATCAGAGTTGCAAGTGCCCAACAAGCAGCATTGTCTGTTAAGAACACATAACCAAAATTCAATTATTTATTCTGTTTTTAGTCAGACCCGGCCCTAAGATGTGCGTGGCCCAAGGCAGCATGATGAGTCCAAAGCATCAAGCGATGGGCGCGGGGTCCTAAACAAAAAATGCATTGCGGAGAAGAGCAGGGCCCAATGCCTCGTTGCCTTGCCCTGGGGCTGGTGCCTTGCCCTGGGGCTGGGCCTATTCTTAATGATTCCTTTATCTATTTAATTGCAGATCATACAGGAAAAGGAACCGTACGTCTGTGCTAGTACAATCCAACGTTTCTTGGGGAAATATTTTGATATTTAATTCTTTTGGTTTGACTAAATCTTCTCTCGTGTTGCTGCAATGGTCTGAAATTTTCAATTATGTATCTGTGCCCCGAGTGGCCGAGTAGTCTAAAGCGCTGTCCGTTACGGATCACTGCCATCTCACCTCTGTCTGCGTGGGTTCGAGTCTAGGATTCGGCGAATGTGGATATGTGAGAAAGCTTGCCAGTAGCTTCTCGGTGGTTCTTTCCGGTGATTTCCCTGTTTCTTCCTCCACAAATAATACTGGCCGCCATGAATAGCCTATCGTGTGCTGAAAAATGGCGTTAAGCACAACAACAACTAATTATGTATCACTCTTATACAAGAGTCTAACGGTGAGCTATTGACTCTTTATAGCAATGACTTGAAACCTGGCAGCGTGATATCTGCGATGTTTTGCACCAAGTATAAATGAATTAAAACATGGCAGCCTGCTATTGCGATGAGAGTAAAGGTCTTTTGATCCAGCTATCTTACCAGTTCTATATTTTGTAGTTGTAACATTGGACCTGCGCTAACAAAACACATTTACAATATTCATACAGCATGCAGATTACGACAAGAAAACGCACAAAATAACGATCTAAATGACACAAAAGCCATGAAAACGCATTTCATTTTACATGATGGCTTTATTTGTTCAAAAGATTTATGTTTTCATTAAATAGAAAAGAAAGGGTATCGAGGCTTCATTTTCCTGATACATAAAAGATAGTATATAGAAGAATCCTCACTTACTCAATATGTCAGAGTAAATTTAAATGTTGAAGTAAAATTCATTCTGAATTATTGGGAAAGAAAAGGAAACACGACACTTTCAGCTCCCTATACTTTAGGAATGCTTCACTTTACAAGATTTGAAAAATGTCCTCATTCTGACGTATCTAACGTATCTATCTTATTTCTCATACCGACGTATCTAACGTAATTTTCTTATTCCCCAAACCGACATATTCAACTTATCTTCTTTTTGCTTGGTTGGCAACAATTACATTCTCACCGTGTATTAAGAGACATTTGGAATTAAAATTGCCCTAGTATTCACAAAGAGATAAAAAAAATTAATTTGAAAAATGTTCGGATATCTAGTAAAACTGGTGCCTGGTCTAAAATGTTGCTTCGTTCGTAAATCGAGTTTACGTTGTCGTCAGCTTCTCTTTTCAATGTTTGGCTGTTAATTTCCTGTATAATTTGCGAAAATAAGCTTGTGTACATTACTTGCCAAATACCGCTGGTAAATGGTGTTATTTGAGACCCAGTCTGCATAAATATTTGATAGCATGAAGAGATTAGTACTTATAACACGTTGTGCACGCTCTTTGCAGCGCTCCAGCAAGACCGATGTAAATACATACCAGTTACTGCCTCATGTATCGAATATCAGGGGCTGGTATGCTCAAACACACTCAGGGGTGTACGAAGAACATACGGTGCTACCTGGTCGTTTTCGAATAACCACGATAGGGGTCATTAATGTCAAGAAAGTGAGCTAACCACTCGACCATTTTGAAGGCAATAAATCAACCTCATTTGTCACAGCAACATCATTAAATACGTCCATGACCGTACATCATTCCACTTATATTTTGATAACTCTAGAGAACATCTACGAGAATTAATAGATTCTAGTGTTTAGGTACAATCGAAATTTTCATTTTTTTCTCCCTCATTTTCCACAGTCCAAATTTTTCTTGATAATTTGAAATCTCTCGGCTTTCCAGTTACATAATGGCACTATCTGCTTGACCTACTTTATCTTTATAATAATTCACTCTTAATTCTCATAAAACAAATGTATTCAAACAATTAGTTAGATTTTGTGTTCCGAAATTTGAATTATGTTTAAAAAAGATCAAGTTCATTGTACTTTAATATCCACCTTCTTTGACAAAATATTGTAATAAATCTTGGGTACCTGCTGTTTGTATTTATGTCTCCGTTTATAGATTGTTTTCGAATTTGGTGATTATTTGTTGATTGTGGGGATCCCTGTTAAAATATTGTCAAACCATATTAATTAACCATTTCCTAGGCGCAGACGTCATTGCGATCGGTATCTTACGAGTGTTGTGACAGCGTGGATTAATTTTGTCAATAAATTCTGTCTAATTTCTTAACATATGAAATTCTCAACAAATTACTTTCAGGACATTGCGCGACATTCAGTCCGGTTTGTACTGGATCACACCTTAAAGTTGACCTCATTCAAAAACAACCACGTACTTGAATATTAATTTTGCCACATGCATTCCTTGGGACGTGTAATAACCTTCCAGTGAACACGGATGTGTGAGGATGGAAATAATGTGGATACTAGCCATTTAAAGGTACATGTAAAACAATTTGTTACAATTACACCCATTATTAAAACATTTTATTCGGAACACCTACTTGACATGCATGCCCTGCACTTAAAATGATGACCAAATAACAAAAAAGAAATTTTAGAGTGAAAATGCATGGTCTATGGAGGTAATTAGCCTTTTAGATACCTATTACTAATCGTTTTTCTGTTTTTTTTTCTTTGGTCTCTAGTACAATCATGTCTCGTTGACGAATACACTTATATATTTTATATCCATAGAATTCACTTGAAAACGTGTCCCATATATATATATATATATATATATATATATATATATATATATATATATATATATATATATATATATATATATATATATATATATATATATATATATATATATATATATATATATAATTTTCTATTTCGAGATTGATATTGCTCTAGAACTGGCGAAACGTTTACCAAAATATCTCATTCCAGCATTTGTTCTACAGACTCTTTATCCATCACGTCTTTCTTTGCCATTTTTGGAGCTCAAACAATCCATAATAACGTTTCAGAGTTGAATGTTGTTTACATTCCTATTATATCTGATGTAGTTTATATAATGATGTCACCAACGTTATATTAAATGACATGAAAGAAAACGTGGATCCTACTAAGAAAAAAGTCCCAAACAAGCAACTACCATTGCGACCCTTATTATCAATGTGCCAGATTATGTTCAATTGATCTAACTTAGTCTGCGTTAAAAATCTCAAGGTATGAATTCCATTATCAACCTGTGAAGAATTTGATTTTCTCCATCTTTTTTTAGTCATTACTTTAAATTGATTTTTTTTTTGTTTTTCCTCTTTTTCAGTTTGGTGTACATTACTTTTAAGCTGATAGGCAAAATCTAAAACTTGTAACGCGAAAACGTGCTGCAAGTCATCCAAAAGAACCACTAAACAACGGTTTAAACAACTTTAATTAAACATCGAGTCCAGTATTAAAAATTTACGTGTGGTCATTGTTTTGAAGAATAGTATTGGAGTGTAGCAAAGAAAAGGTAATGATTCATGAAGATTTAATTATTTTAATCCACAGCACACAGTGTTGTTCCACATTTGGTGAAACATTTCTTATGATTTATTATGAAACTATCTGAGATGCAACGTTGGTTTGATTTATGCTAAAAGTATCTGAGATCATATAACGGACTGATGTAAAATCCAGATTTCAACCTACACAAGAAATTCCCTGCATTTTACTGGTTGGAAGGAATCCTACCGTATGTCGTCATTTAGCCACATTTATTTTTAATACGGACTCTTGCAATGATTACTGAATGTAATAAAGTATTTTATCAGAATTATTATTCATAAACAGTTCAAATAATTCGTGCAAAAGTTAATCTGGTATGTTGTTATCAAACAATAACTGTAAAAATACACAACAGTAGTGACTGGGGATACGCTAGGGACAACATGACTTTTATGTTAAATTTGGGTGTTTACAACCTTGGGACAATAGTAATTTAGCATGGAGAATTTAACATAGGCATGTATAGGAATAATGGATTGGGACTGTCCAGGGTCAAGGAAAAATTGAACATGGGTAGGACTGTCTCAGGACAAGATGGGTAGGACTGTCTAAGGACAAGATGGGTAGGACTGTCTCAGGACAAGATGGGTAGGACTGTCTAAGGACAAGATGGGTAGGACTGTCTCAGGACAAGATGGGTAGGGCTGTCTCAGGACAAGTAGCATTTCACATAGAAACAATGTTTTGGGACTGTCTAGGGACAATAGGGATTGAACAAGGGTGACATCACGGTAATGGACACTATAGAACAATAGCAACAACGTTGCAAGTGATTGACCTCAAGAGGGCGGAACAGTGTGGCCTGAATACGCGTTACTCTAGGGACAAATATAGACAGATATAGAGATGTTATAACAGACTTGGTATGAGACAGAGTTAGATATATAGACATACATATACAAACAAACAAATACATCAATATGGCAAAGAGGGAATACAAATCCTTTCTAGGCAATGAAGTGACCTTTAAAAGGGAATTTTTTTTGTTTGTTTTACATCATCGACGATAGGAGGGTAGACAATACTACGCTAGTTCACATCTTCTGAATAGAAATGTTGTGAACCACAGTTATTTATAGTGGAAAAGCGGATCGAAACGGATTGAGTTTTTTCACCTATCCTAACACGCTTTACAAATTTCATTTACAGTGCAGAGTTTGTTTTCCAATCCGAAGAGATATGCATGTGACGTCATGTTCCTAACATATGTGCACTAGCGTCTGTGCACAGTAAATTAATGCGACAGAGTTAAAACATGATGGAAATTAAGAAAACAAAAAAATGGGGTGCACCGGCTGTGGAAACGAGTAGTAATATCATAACAGCGGCTGCTAAAACACCTACAATCCTACTTATAAAAGAGAACGATTTTATTTGGGACTTGCGGATTTTTTTTTTCTTCAAAAACATTTTGTCGATATTATACTTTCGCATTATCGTTCCTTACCGTACGTCAATGAATTTAAACAGAGGCAGAAAGAATAACTGGAGAAATTTTTGCAACAGCAGAAAGAAGCAGAACAAGCCTTTCTCGTTCAACAGCTACAACGAGAAGAAGAGGTAAGAAGAAAACGACAGGAGGAAGAAGTAGAGAAAAAAAAAACAAGGTCAAGGAGAGAAGGACTGTGAAAGTCAAACGGTGACATTATTCTTAGACATGTGACAGAGTTAAAGAGTCTGAAAGAAGTGTATCAGTTTTCTTTAATACGACCCAAGAGAAAAAGATATTCCCAAGCCAAACACTAGAATGCCTTTCACACTCCCACTACGCCGGAGATACCAACACTAGTGATTTCTACCAAATCATCGACAGTGGCATGTCCAGAAAAAGGTCATGGCATTTGTAAAAAAAAGAATAAGGCAGTTAACGCTCATTATTTCCCGTTCCTGATTTTGTTTTATAAAGAGAGCAAAAAGAAACCCCAAGCACCCCAACGGTCATTTTCAGGGCCATCCACCTCTCTCGAAAAGAGACTACTCAATGTTTGCCAGAATCAAATAGAACTCAAATCCCTTTTCGCCATAATGGAAGTGTGCGAGTGTTTGAGTGTAGGTCCTTATTATGGTTATAAAAATCAAAACCAAGAGACACTTACGTTTTTCTGGTATATTCTCTTTAAAATTTTACAATCCAGTTTTCATAACAAAGCACTTTTAAAAAGTTCATACAATTCTTGTCTCTTCACTCTCTCCTTTTTATTTTCTTACTCTCACATGTGTTTCCTATTCTTCCTTTCTTTATTCTCTTATACTTTTCTTCTCTTTCTGAACGTATCTGGGTCTTCCTTTCCGGAGGTTACCTCTTCTTCCTGTTGGGAACCCCTCCTGTTGTTTTTCATGGCAGTCTGAAGACCAATGTACTTTCTCTTGACAACGTTAACGGGTATCATATCCTTTGTCTCTTTGTACGCTTGTATTACTTTGACTTTGTGGATATTCTGAAGCCCAATCCCTTTCTTCTGATATATAAAGCAAATATCTTGACTTCTATCTCGAAGTAGTCTGTCGGCTTCTCTGAGGAAAACTTTCGTGTGAAACCTCGTATAGCGTTGATTAGAGTTCGATCTGTGCTGGCTCTTTCATTATTCTGGTAGGATTGAGAGTGGGATGAATACTTTGATAGGAAGACACTGACCCTTTAGATAGGGAAGATACTGGCCGTACATTTATATATAGGGGACCATGAGGCTTAAAATGTAGTCATATGGAATTTGCAATCAAGATGCAACGGTCCAAGCATTTCGTGGAGAGAGGAGACAAAGAAAGTAAGCTACCGAAAAGTAACCAGTCATCTCACCCAGTAGATGAAGTCGAGGCTCAAAACAAGCCAGCGATTTTGAATGACATAAGTGAGCCATAATTCAGAACCAGAGAATCTACGCCAAACAAAAGACCACCACCAGTAAATCCTGAAAACAAAACTACTGCACATTCGAGAGACTGTTTTACGCTCTATAGAAAAGTCAGAGATAAGGCTTCCACGTACATGGTAAAGTTTAACGATTTCAAGTCCGACGTACAGCTTGAAAAAGTGGTGGGGTTCATCACCAATTTTTAACCACATTGAAACGGCAATGTCGAGTCAACGAACACAATTGCTTGACATTTTCCATTGATCAGTCTGAAGCCCCCCTTTCGGATCGAGTTTTGCAGGCCATCAGAACTGACACCTTCCAAAACTATCGATCAGATTCAACACGTGCAGCAATCCAACGACAAGTTTCACATCAATGACGCTAAAGCGACACTGTACATCTCTTTCGTTAGTTTCCCAAAGGGACCGGACACAAATAGGTGTTATTGGCGGACAACCTTTGTAGTACCAAAGCGAATCTCGTCCGAACTAACAACCCTCACGACAAGTTGTGTTTAGCTCGTGCCATCGTAGTAGGACTATCGGATTCTGACAAGAACGACACGGAAGAATGTAAAAAAATCTTATGACAACGTTCGAAACTCGAAGATAAGTGGAACTCCCGTTACAGCAAGCGGAGCTATCTAAAGACAACCCTGCGGAATTCCTGAAATGCAAAAATTGCAAGACATCTTCCTTGCACGCTACAAGTACACCCTCAAGAAGTGCGTAGACCCCTGTTGTTTCGAGGAAAATATTTCAAAGATTGAAAATACATTCACGTCTAACATCATTGTGAACATTTTGATGCCATTACCAGTATTACCGAATTCCTTGGATACAGTTATTACAGTGATAATTGTGGTTATGTATATAACAAAAGAAACCAAAACAGGCATTGTGGCTCGAAATATCCAAGATGTTTGGCTTCTAAACCCAGCCTGAAATGCTGTTCTACTTGTGGACAAGAGATACGTATCAATAGTTGTCCAGCAAAGAAACAATGTCACATTTGTCACCAAATTGTAGACTTGGAACATGCATGCAACAGTCAAAAATATCAACCCCAACAGGAGGAAGAGGAAGAAGACGAGAAGAGAAACCTGTATTATTGTTCATGGACTCACTATAGGACTTGAAAATAATTTTTAAGGACCGAACACGATTTTGCCCAATTGATCTTAGACACTGTCGACGACACGTGGATCTAAGAGGACATCGAACGTTACGGAGATTACCATCGCTAAACCACGGTGATGGCTCAGTTTCTCGGGATACAAAGAACAATTCCTTTTAAAGTACTATACGGAATCAAGAACCGAAAGTCTTAAAGTGACCTTAAATGGAACCAAACTCAAGTGCAGTTCAAAGATTCGATGATATACTTGGTCATGCTTGTGTTTCGAATGCCTAAAACATTTGGAATGATAGGAATGGCAAAAGGTTACTTTCCGCACTTTTCAAAACCGAAACCAATCATCATGCCCTCTTACTCCATTTGCTTGATGCTCACCACTACGACCCAGGCCACATGCGCACTGAAGAATGAGAAGCTTTCTACGTTTGGTACCAATATCACGCCTCGTACCACTTCGACTTTCAGAAAGAAATGTTAAAGTACTGTCATTCCCACGTGGACATTTTACAGCGAGCTGTGGAAAATTTCTAGAATTGTTCCTGAAGCACGGAGAGATCAACCCTACAAAAACGCCTGCACCATCGCGAAAGCGTGTTCCTTAGTGTACCGCACACGATTCATGTCCGAGAAGACCCTGGATCTCATATGCCCTCAAACGACAAACGTTATCAAACGTCAATACTTGGTCAACGCGCTACGTCGTTTACATTACTTATGTGACAAGACAAATGGATCCAGCACCCAGAACGAAGGAAGTAGGAAGACCATCTGAACGTATTTTGCGGATGGTTGTGACTTAGAAAATTCTAAGATGGTGTGCGAGTTTTAACTTTACCTTTTTTTAAGGGTACATGCAATCCTGTACACCAGCTTTCACGCTTTAATCGATTTTATTAAGTACATGGAACCTAGTACAGTCCCCATTTACATCGAGTTTAAAAGTTGAAAGTAATGGACACCTAATCGCTGGAAATTGGAGAACCGACAATACACCCTTTAAAAACCACCACTGACGATAAGAAATCCAATCGTGGAAATTTACTTTGCTGGACCCCATGTACAACCATCGATGTGACATTTGGATGAAGGATGAATACACTTGTCTCTTGTACCACCGCCTCACCAGGAAGAAAAACAGAATACTTTGTGCATTTGTCCACTTCTCGACAGTGCACACAAGTTGACCTGTACATCATACCTATAAAACCCAATATCGACGTCATGGGAAATTGTTAAAATCACCAATATCTTGTTATATCTACAAAATTTACCACTCCCATACCTCACCATTGCGAAGGAAAAGGATTTTCCTCTTGTGCCGTCTTCTGAAATGAAAAAGAAGCCAGTGACCAAATTCTGTACACAACCATAAAAAAGAGAATGAAGTAATACTGGGTCATGAGGAATTGTAATAAAAACACGCTACCTGGGTCACTAATCAGTCGTTTAAGTGGAACGAAAATTTACCACTTTCCACTACTAAAACGAAACCTACCAAAAGGCGACATGATGTCAGAAAGATGACCATTTCGCAACTACTGGTGAACTTTGAATTGAAAGAAGCGTATTTGGATTATATGGTACCTACAAACTCCAAAAACCCACACAAAATGCAAACATAAAAACTTATAAAATGGACAGAACAGGCGTCCTTAGATCACTCACAAAACTACGGACACGTCGATATTGGTCATCATATAAAAGGGAAAACGTCGAAGACCGATATTTCACGGTGACCACAATTGCCAAGCGAGAAATATAACTCTTTCTAAACAGACACAACTGAAGTGCTTTTATTCTCAAGTGGAGTGCGAAGCTGTGCCTTGCGATTGCATGGATGCCGTACGCTGTGACCTCAGCGATTCAGTACATCATGGGAACTTTTCTATGACTACTACTACTACTACTATTACCCCAATACCAACCATGAACTATTTACTGGTTTTAATTTTCATTATTACTGTCATCCTTCACGAGGATCATTGTAGCTACCACACTAATGATGTGATCCATGACTTAGTAAACTACTGCGTTTTTCACCGTACCATCATCAAAATAAGTCTATGAAAAAAGAATATTCGTTCACTGTGTGTTTGTCTGAATAATATGACTGAAAGTCGTCTCCAAACCATCCACAGAAAGTGGCCTAATATCTGTGAGGAATTATTCCCGAAGGATTAACCAGAGCCTGATTTATCTACTTGGGAGAAGGCAATCTTTAGTTTCAGCGTGTCACTTCACCAGTGGGAGCAGAAAGATTCCGTTTTCTAGAACATTTTCGATGGTCTCCGAACTGTCACTACCTACTTTTAGTGGGGTGACTTCAGTAATCTCTTGATGGATATTTTACAAGACAACATTCTTGGCTTGCCTGAAAGAGCGCATTTATCAAGAAATTTTAAAATATAAGTGAAACTTAAAGAACAATTGCATCCGTTACGTCATCATTGTTTAAACCACTGGTTCTTGAAAGCTGTAGAGGAATGACTGTGATAAAAGCGTTCCATGATTCAGGCATTGACTAACTACCCAAGGACGAGAATGACTGGTTTGCTACTGATTCTATTTATTGCAATGTAGATTTACTGAAACGAATTCCAGAGGAAGAGTTAGATAATTTCCAAATTCTTTTTCAACTAATATTGTCTGTAGAGAAAACTTATGTATGGTGTGCAAGTTAGGGACTAAGCGATTTAGATTCGCCACTGGAGTACGATCGGCTCTGTGTAGAATATACACTTACTGCCTCAAATAAAAGAAAGACATTTCTGAGAATGTCTAGTGTTTGAAGTGTACATTTAAAATTTACATCTGGAAATGAGACAACGCGTTTACTAAGAGTTTGTCGATATAAAAGTTAAACGGAATGAACAATTAAATCCATTATGATAACTATGTTGGAACCACGGGCACGTGGATGCTATAAGACGACTGATTAATTTGAAAGCGTTCCATTGGTTAGACATTGATGAATCGCACAAGATTCAGAATCTTTGGATGCTATTCATTGTACTTATAAGTTAACCAAAGTACACATAATTCTAGTCAGAATTAGAGCGTTACCCAAATCGTTTATACGAACACATCTTCGTTCAAGAGAAAAATTGTGTGCGACGTGTGGTGTGTGAGTTAGTGAGTAAAGAACAGGTAAGGGTATAAAAAGTGCTACCATGACACGACCTTTATCATGCGGAAGGAAATCAGTGACAGTATTCAGACAGTGGCGGAATATCAACACGTTTTACGAGAACTGTATCCAATGAATTGGGGTCGTCATTTGGCGTGTGTCTTAGTGACCTCCTTGCGGGATTCGTTTGCCAGCCGATTCCTTGTGGGATCTTTACGATCTGTACATCACAGTACCATCATAAACATGAAGGCAGTACCTCTAAATGTACACGAGAGACTCATTCTGTTTAAAGTCTTGCGCTTACCTCTGGATGTTTTTCGACCACTGCAAGAAAAAAGATTCGTCAACTTTTAGTCACTGAAGATAGTTATGGCGATATATGTAGCTTGTGAATTTCATCCTCATTGGCCAGATGTTTCGAGGATTGGAAAAAAGAAGCGGCAAACTATGCCCAAGATTTGTAATCATGACTTCAAACATTCAGTAAAAGTGTAACTTTTAAACCTGTTAACCATAGTGTCAGAAGAACCCAACACCGAGGAAAAACACAGGACTGTCATTGACAAGGAAATCCCCGTAAAAGCCATTCCGGAAGGACCCCTGTGTGACTGCCAAGTGGTTTAGAGACCTTAAGAACATATACGTTGTGCTCCTTGGACACCACAATTTCGTCACAATGATGTACATTGACTTGTTTATATTCCACTCTGATCGTTTTGATGCGTATTTTATCGATGTACTTAACCATTTGGCTTTTATGTATTTTTGTATTTCGTGTTTAAATTTAAAAATTGTTTGAAATAAACATGTTCTGAAAAAGTATAAAAACTTTTGGTTTGTCTGTGTTCGTTTCGAAAGTGACATCTCCTGCACTATGAATACCTCTGCTGTGTCTGTTACCTCTTACTCCACTTTCAAAGTCATCGACGAAAACTTAGATTGTGCCAGTTGGGAGGCCTTGTATCTTCGTCATCCCTGTGACATGTTAATTGTTGACCAGTTAAACCCATGTGGTCGTCTTCGACATGTTAGGAGAAGACGAAAAAGAAATTAAACTGCTTACGCGCAAAGGACATCGTCGTAATGCGTGTCATTTACATAGCGTACAATTTGTTTGAACAAGGTAAAGCCCATTGCACCGTCAGTCTCAGTGCTTATTACGTGGTCTTGTTAAAAATCCCTAGAAATAAATTGCAAGTACAAGTGTTAGCCAAACAGTTAGATACTCCTTGACTGACTCATGCATACGAGGATTCCACTCAAACCCTTCACTCCTATTTACTCTAGGATTTAAAACACATTATCCCTGATCATTTGCGATTTCATACCAATCTGTTTCACCTCTGGTGTCACGAAGGAGGACCTGTCGTGTTCACGTCCCTGTCAACTTAAGAAAATAAATCTCTAAAACCTCGGACACATTTAGTCTGTCTCAGATAGTGTCAACATGATGTCCCTTCAGTCTCATCTTACCGACAAATTGATTCATGCCTTGTACAGAAACAGCAGTGAAAAAAAAACATTCACCATTACGTGCTCGTGTTTTAGAAGCCAGTCTCGAAGAAGTCTTTTGATGGCATACAGGGACAAACCAAACGCTTTTTCAGAGAAACAAATTAGCCTTGACGTAATTAGCAGATACTGGAATCAACACTCAAATTAAAGAAGCAAAGTCATCGCCAGTAAAAAAAGCCACTCTCAAACCCAAACGTACCCAGAAGAAAACGAGCAATGGTATTAAGACCAGGTCACAGCCCCATAAAAAACAAAAGTTCAACATAAAAAAACGCTTCAAGAAAGGACTCTGGAAAGGCAGAGTGGACATGACACCACCTTATATCTATAAGATACAACCACATCTCCAGTATCCACAGGTTCTTCCGCTTCTCGGTTGCTGGTGATGCCAGCCAAACTCAATTTGACAAACGTCTTTCCTAATTTGATTAAAGAAATAGAAACCCGCGTCTCCAGGAACTTCTCTTTTAGCGGTGATACCCTCATCTTTAGCTGCTGTACAGCTGCTAACAAAGCACTTCTCCCAAAATCAGAGTCCAAGAGAAATCGGGTATGTTACAGAGTTTACTGGATTTATCCAAGCAAGAAATGACCCGATTTAGTCCGTTGTGAACCTTCAGCGTCGAGTGATGACTGTCAAGAAGGTGATACGACGCAAAGACAATCAGTGGCAACGCCTTCCACCGCTATAAAATAGACCTGGCGAAAACTATGGTTATGTGTTTTTGGTCTCCTGAACGCAGAAGGATTTAGCCTGTCACAAGTGCATACCGTCACCATCGTTGTTCTCCTGTCTATACAAAAAGGCAAACCATGGTGTACGCGCCAAGGACTTCAACATTATGACAGTGTCATTTACATTTACCCACAATTTGTTACATTGTAAAGCCCATCGCACCATCACTGTCAGTGCTCATTAAGACACACTATCGTCGTTTATATTCGCATCCAAAACAACGCGTATACTTGCAATGACGTATATCCCAGAAAAGACTCAGTCGTCCAAAGAAAAAGAGGTTGCTGCGATGAAAAGGATTTTTTATACCTGTTTGTCACCACATTTTTTCACGTTTACATGGTCTATTACCACCAATAAAAATAAGACAAAATGACGCATGACAAGCGATTGACTAAAGTGCATTTTTTCCTTATGAACCAGAAAAGATGTCCCCTAAAAGATGTGTACACCATCGTCACAGAAAAAAAAGTAAAGGACTGCCTCTTTGTTAGGCCAAATATTGGGACGTGTTTTCTATCCTGTCTATAGCCCCTCAACCCATGCACAAAGAACTCATTCAAACAGCCTCCAAAGATCTCATCGATACCGTGTGCAAATGTTGTTTGAATATCTAAACACCAAAAGAAAGCTTTGCCAAAGATTGTGAAATTATTCGCCAAACTTTTTCAAAAGAAAATTTTCATTTGTCAAAAGGAAACGATGTTAATGCAACGCGGTGGCTCTATACCCCTGATATATCCCACTAACAAAAGAATAGCGGGAGCCATGCTCGCATGACTCTTGTGATGTGTTTTACCCATGGGTCCAAGATAAAAAGGACCAGGAAGAATGGACCTCTGCGGTGTAAAGATCTCAGACGTGACGTTTAGAATCTGATAAAAGGACGAAAACTGTCCGCATTGCCTTACAAACGATGGATGGAATCCCATCATTGGAATGAACGGATCCCATATTTATCTTCCATATCTCTTTTGACCTAGATGTTCCAGTTACAACACGTTGATGGATCTCAGCGATTCGTCAGAAACTGAAAAATCGCAAAGGTGCGGTCAAGTGTTTAGCGGCTTCAAATTAGAAGAACCAGCTCGACCTATGAAAGATTTTAAAACCCTGATGATAAGTCCATCACCCACCCACTGACCAAGACAGGCGGAGCCCCACAGATGCCTAAGGAAGAAGAGGCAGAAGTATTTCAAACACTGTCAACAGCTTCCATCAGTAGTAAGAGTCTTTGTGTACCCTTCCCCGAGTACTCAACAATAAGAACTTAAAGGTTCGGTTGAAAAGATGATGCCCACTTCTCCTTCGACAGAAGTGAAAAAGAAGAGAAACCAGAAGTGAAGGAAGAAAGCAAGATAATCACATCCAATTAGCACCACCACGAATACCCTCGACTTCTACTCTCATGGTACGTCAGACACGTAAAGCGGTTTCCAAACCACCACCACCTCACTCCGTCCAAATCTAGCGTCATTGAACAGTGAATGACTAATTGTTTTTAAAAAAAGGTCCGGATGTGGTATGTCTTATCCTGCATTTATTCAGAACTTGTATTGTGTTTCCAAAACCCGACTCAAAAGTATAAGTATACCTCAAGTGCATCAATGGTTGCAAGAATAAGCCATGTACACCTTACAAGAAATAATTCGAAGAAAAGTTTCCTGACATCGCACTAGAGTAGTGGACATCGTTCATCAATAGCAAGCCGATTTGGCCGATGTCTCTCATTTGGCCACATACAGTCGTGATAACACATATCTGTTTTATGCCATCGTCGTCTTTTCCAAATTTGCCTAAGTCGGGCCATTGACTTCCAAATAGAGCACGGAGTTAAGTGCCAGCCCTAAAACTGGTGTTGAAACAAAATAGTCGTCACCTTGCTTTACAAAAAGAAACGAGGCATTCATTTTATCGCCACCAAAGCTAGCATCCTGGAACGTTTACTACGCACCTTGAAAGAATGCATGTGGAAATATGTTACGCACCAACACACTTTCAAGTACATCGACGCCTTACCACATCTGATCGAAGAGTACAAGATGTGCAAAAGTATCCCCATTGGGTGTGCTATTGAGACCGTTTGCATAATATGCAAATCTTCATTGCTGCCAAATCATTGTGGTGTATTATGTCATCAATGCTTCCATTGCCAATTTGAGTTTGCAACAAGAAGACAAACAATTGTTGACCATTTTACTGGGCTGTTGTATCGGTTACCTTCTTCCCAAACCTTCCATGAACATGAACAACGGGAGCCTTGTGCCCAAGGTCAGTCACTCTCCCAACTGTCACCACTTCAGCAATAAATAACAGTCCTCCTTTGGATACTCTTTTGACCTCCAGTGACCCATCGCATAGCATAATTCTGGAATTATGAATAACCAATTTTACTTAACGTTATCCAGTGACAGTTCCAGGGATGTGTTTCCCAAAAACAGATTATGATGTGTCACGGCCAAATTACCTTAGGCCATCCAATTACATCACGAAGCCCTACACAAATCAAAACTATCACTGAAAATCAAAACACTTTTGAGGTCAAAGTTCTGAACGACCATACTTGAATGAAAACAAACCTGTATACACCTCCATGAAAAGACCAGTGTCCCTGGATACTCCACGGTACATGTATACGTTGAAAATTTATGAAAGCTATTATTTTAGCGGTCAATATCTGGTGGACAAAATTGCTTCTAAATTCAATGCACTGTATGGCAAATCGTTGGACAAAACGATTCTAAGTATCACCATCGAGTGCCATAAAGTCGCTGGTCGTCTGCTGATGAAAGGTTCGGATGACAAAATGTTGTTCATTATATTTTTTCCAGAAATATTTTACATTTTGGGTGGAGATCTCAAGCTGATCAAGGGTCCACCCACACCACTTTAATTTTGCGAAGTATTTTCATTACCTATGATAGCCTTACATGCAGGTTGTTTGGGACTTTTTTGTACCACGACCTGTTAGGCTAAATTTATTAGTGCTCTTTGAATAATAGTCTGCTATGCAGACATTAACATGCCTTACGGGCGAACACGACTCTGATTTAAATCATTAATCATCTTCGCGCTATAGTTGTCGACTAACACAGCAGCGATAGGTACTAAGCAGCAGTAACGAAAGTCAGAGATGACGTTTTGCCACAACAAAAGCGTTGAATGCGATAACGGGGTCATACCTTCATATCGCTACATGATAAAGACTCCGAGCTCGAGCAAAACGTACTTCGCTTTTGCAGATTTGTGAAGAAAATAGTAGTAATAACTAGAGAGGTGTCAATATAAGTAATTGGAGAAAGACTTCCCCAAGAAGACGAAAACAAAGAAGACAAAATGAGGCACCATAGAGTGAGTAAAACGCACAATTTAAAACTACCATAAGGCAACCATAAGCAGTGCAGGATTTAAGACAAATGATGCCCTGTGCGAATTAGCTTGTGATGCAACGTACTTGGGCCCTGAAGAGGTAGATCCGATAAGCCTACAAAGGTAGTCAAGCATATTTACTCAGAAAATTTAGGAGTAGTTAAAATAGCCACAGACTTTCGAAAAATTCATCTTAAATTTTTGTGACCAAAAAGATGGACCCCTGGCCAACTGGAGCCCTGTATCTTAGGCACACCTAAGCAGAGAACACCTAAGCACAATGGTAAATCCGGTACTGACCATAAGTGATTCCCAGTGTCGGCGTTACATGAATCGAGTCACAGTTAGTACTTCCAGTTCAATACCACGAATGTAGTTCTAGTCTATTTTTAGAACATTTTTCCTCTCTCATTTTGGTGGTGATAGAAGAGTTTTACTGATGTATTTTCGTAGGGCTTTAAAGGCAACTGTTTATTCTTAAGAAAATTGTGCTTATGGTGTGGTTGTCTATGTGTGTGTATTACGGTGGCAGTGCACAGTGAGTAACAAGGCCTTAGTGATGTTCCTAAGTGAAATCTATGTTCCATTACATAGTGTTTTGTTTACAATTTAGTCTCTCAAAAATGCAGGTCAACCCTTGACAAGAACTTCACCGTGAAATCATCTTTGAAGGTATTTTAGATTAATAATTAATATATGATTTGTATTGATTCTCACACAGGGCAGAGTTTAGTATTGAGAAACAAATGTAGAGTATATATAGTAAAATTAATTGTGTTCTATAGCTTGCAATGACTTCCACTCACGGAATGACGTTAATATCAATTGCCACTAAATTACCTTCAATTATTCCATCCAATACAGGAAGTTCAGATGAAACCCTAGCCATTGGAAAAGGGGTTCAAGAGAAGGGTGCAGAGGTGAACACTCGTCAGCAACAGAATGAAATGGAGTCAGTGGCAATAGAGGACACCCAAAAAGAGGAATAAATTGCCTTAGCAATGATGATACTACATGAAATAAAGACACTACCTAATATAAGAAGATCGGTAGCAGCATTACCATTAACAACCCAGCAAGTGATTAGGAGTCCAATGTAAACTCCAGTTGCAACAGCATTGATACCTTCTATAGCACCACTATCTAAATCACCAAATGGAAAAATGGCTGAAAGTAAACATACAAATCCTAGGAAACTCACAACAACAATAATAACAAAAACTAGTGAGCCTACAGAAAATTCCTACTACACCTAAATGTAACCAAGACGTCAGCTCCTGGAACCAAACCAAAAAGTAAACAACAGACAATAACCACAATAAGACACAAAAGATGCAAAACCCAAACCAAGAAGCGGCCAAACTAAGACAGACAGATTCACACCTCATCAAACTGACGTGATTAATTATGTGGCTGACTTTTTTGATGAATGGGGACTAATCTAGGTTGGATTTGATATTAAGTTTGGCATTTCAGGTACACTCTAGCTGGCGCCTGGAATCTCGTCCCGGGTCCCCGTCCTCCCTGCCTACTTGGACATTAAAAGAAGAATGTGTGGGCCGATTCCTACTCGTCTATAAATTATGTGCCCTGAAGAGCGTATAAGCACTGAACTGGGGTGACATCATAAGATCAGTGCCCAATCCACCTAGACGTCTGATCTTGCAGTAAAAAGACACTTATTTACATGAGTGCGTGCTTGGTACATTCCCACTGATGACAGCCTTCCATACAGGTCGATTGAGACTTACTGTCACACGACCTGTTGGCTAAATTAAATATCACACTTTTTGTGCAATGATGCGCTAGGGGATGATGCACTTATTCCTTACCCTCAAACAATTAATTAACCCCAGTATGAGGTAAAAACTGGTCTCGCATGTCCGATAGGCGAATACCACCTTAATCAAATCTCGTCAGCATCATCATTCGTGCTATCCCAATTTGCAGACGACTGCAGCATATGAAGGGTAGGTAACTCTACCAGCAACAAAATTATCAGTGAAAACCAATCGAGCTTAATCAGTTTGGAAATTGGCTGATAAATGGGGTATTGAACTCTCAACAAAAAAAAAAACGATAGGAATACTTTTTTACACAAAGTACTAAGACCAAAACATATACCCGATCCCGTATATTCAAGATACTCAAATCAAATTTGAGAAAGTCACCAAATTTCTTGGATTGAATTTTGACGAATATTTTACCTGGAAACATACATCCAAGAGTTTATTCGAAGATGCAACCTGACTTAAAACCTTCTCTGAAATATTAAAGGATTAAATTGGCGAGCGGACCAGAATACACTTCTAATCCTATACCGATCAATAATAAGATTTAAAATGAATTATGGGTACCATGTATATGGCTCTTCACAATCGTACCCCTTGAATAAACTAGATAATATTCAAGCATAGGCCCTTTGCATATGTACACCCCTTTCGCTTACAAAGAAAAGAACTATTACTAAGATATACAACAAGAATACCGGTCCATAAAGACTTACTCCCAACTAAGCTTTGTTTAGCAAGATTGAACATTCCCTTCAGAAGTAGGTTAGTCCCGAAGCCACCAGGAAAAAAAAAGATTCAAGAATTGTGATTATGATTTTTAACGTAGCTTTAATATCATTCATGAATTAATAAAACAATCTTGAAAAAAAAAATACATAGAATCTTAAAAAATCCCATACCCTTATCCCATGCCATGGGCATGCAACACACATCATATCAATGTAAGCACATCAAAGCTGGGACCCAACATTGAAATACCTTTAAAGATAATATCCACAATACTCTCTACCTCGTATAATGATTGTGTTCAGATTTACACTGCTGAAGATTCTGTCAGAACAGCAGCCGTTATAGTACTGTAGAATGACCTAAAGTTTGAAACCAGACTCCCAGATAACTGCTCAATTTACACTGCAAAAGTCTGGGCCATAATTGAAGCTATTAAATGTGTGAAATCCACAAACATTAATAAGCAGTGAGTCACTTAGTTTCTTAAAATCACCGAAAACCGACATCTCTACCTGCCGTGATAATTTCGTAAAACAGACCTACCTGTTACTGAGACAAATGAAAAACAATAAAAACAAAATCGAATTTATGTAGGTGCCATCCCATATTGACATCCCAGGAAACAAAAGCTGACGAAGCAGCCAAAACCAAAATTCAAGAAAGTAACCGTACTGTTCTCAGGGACAACTGTAAAGAATACTACATCATAATCAGGAAGAAAATCTAGGAAAATGGCAAATTGGAATAATAGTAAAATAGTGGCACGCTCGACTTTCTGCAAAAGGAAGTATCCAGGAACAAAAAAAGCACCGACTCTGGCTAATAAACATGGCCATAAAGTTATCAATAGCATCAAAAATGGAAATACACTGCACATGTTAGCCATCAGTTTCGGAAAATATCTTGATATTAACACTGATAGAAGCGTGAATTACCCTCATTGTCCTAACCCAGAAGACTTACATCATATATTTAACGTGTGCAATAAATATTCCACATAACGGGAAATATTTAACACCAAGCAAAAATCACATAGGATTCCCAACAACCTACCCAGAAATTTATAGCGCCCAGCAACCCTAATATCAATTCAAAATATAAAAATATCTTTTTCTTTTCTGAAAGAAATTTGCAAATAAGGAAAAATATAATTCACTTAATGATTTTACTCTCATCCCACTAATTTTAAACTTACATTTTTGTACTACCAACAAGCAATGCAGTGGTAAATTACAAGACCATACAGAGTTGAGAAATACCTAACACTCTGAGGCTAGCCTTGCAATGACATTTGTGATAGGACCATCGTTAATTTCCTTAACAGTGGCCTTGTGGAGGGGAAGAATCAAGATATATAGAAAAGCTGGAGACCAGGCACATAGGTGAGTGGTGTTATGCCTGTGCGCATACGGCGGACCGATTGAGACAGACCTGCCCCCACCCCAGCGCCATGCTGAGGCTGCAAACACTAGATTTAGCAATAGCAATAGTGACTGGACCTATTTTACAAATATGGGCCAATACATGTAGTAATAGACCATGTACAGACCCATAACTAATAGTATTAGAAATAATAAAAGGCCACAGTTGACAACGCAGGGGTGGGGGAGGTGTAAAGTCAAATGAAACCAGAAGTATAGGAAAAGCTGGAGACCAGCCGCATTGGGGGAGCGGTTTTATGCCAGTGCGCATACGGCGAACCCCATACCGATTGAGACAAACCTGCCCCTCCTTCCCCTGTGCCATGCTATACCTGCAAACGCTCGACTTTGCGATAGTAGTAGTGACAGGTTAAAATTACTATAGTAAAATAGTATGCAATGCACATAGTTATAAATCATATATACTAACTATATAACAAATCTAACAATAATTGATAGGTATTTTATCGTAATTATCCATTATATTAAGGTAATTTTTGTTCCTGGGTAGTAAGTGTTATTTCGTAATTACATTACTTATGCCGACAAATGTAGAAAATGGTTATTATTCCTGACATAGTTGGCTTTTGTGACCAGGACAGTGATATTTTGAAATTTACCTATGTCCAATAATAAGACGTGTAAATTTGTATCTTTTTGTTCACATAAAGTATAAAAAAAAACAAATCAAAAACAATATATGAATCAAAATAAACGTGTATTTATACTAAATGACCACAAAAGATTTAAAAGTGAGTAGTTTTTTAGATATACCATTATACTGCAAATCAATTTCAATAATCAGCCCCCAAATGTAGTCTCCCACCATGTTTTTTATATACTGTTCTCGGTAGCGGCGTTCAAAGTCCAGCATATCCTGATGGAAGCGATCGACTTAATTTATTAACATGAGCATCAAGGATATGGACATTGAGGGACATCCTGTAGCCAATTATTGAACAGTTCTTCAACAGAGTCGGTCTTGTCATTGCTCAGGAAACCCCTAGTCACTGCGACAAGCTGTTCCACTCCACTCTTTGCTTGTGAGCTTCTTTGGAATTTAATGCACTCCGGTATCTTCTTTATGTGGTCCGACGAAGACACCTGCTTTGACCTTTGCCTCAGGCAGCTTAAGGAAGAAATATTGAAGGTACTTGAATGCTGTCGACTCTTTATCTAGAGCTCGAAAAAACTATTTCATAAGGCCCAGTTTGATGTGCAGTGGCAGTAGCTCCCACATGACACATCTCCTCCCCACAGAGAACTCGGTCATCTGTGGCTAGTCCCGCCTTTGGTAGTGCGCCTTGGTGTCCCAGCTGTCCCAAAGGCAAAGATAGCAAGAAAGCTTCGTATAACCGCCTTGGAGACCCATCATAAATGCCACCATTTTGAAGTCTCCAATGACCTCCCAGCCGTTCTGATCATAATTCAATGCATTCAATAATTCAATGCATTCAGCAAGGTCTTGATGCCGTTTCAATCCTATTTGAGGTGCACCGAGTGAGCCAGAGTTAAGAAATAGGCACTTCTACCCATATGGAGGCGACGGGTGGAGAAGCTTGGATCTGCGACTTGCACACTTTCATCCAAACAGTTCCACTGCTTGAGCCTAGATGTCAAAAGCTCGGCACTGGACATGGTGAGACTAAGATTTCTGATCCAGTCGTTGAGGTCTTTTTGGTTAGAGTAATATGGCTTTCGCTCCTAGGTGAAATTGCCATCTGGATCTACAACGTCTTCCTCGATCTCTGACGTGTTGATCCCTTCTAAAGAAGGCTGCTCTTTATTCGTAGGAGTGGGAACAGGGAGATCTGGGCAGTGTCACACAGGGGCGATGGATGAAGAAATGTCCGGATACATGATACCAGGTGCATTCTTACCAGTCGGACGTATGGAAGGGTCCACCATACAGAACTAGCAGTTCTGCTTGAGTAGTCAGTGGGTTCCCGCCAAATTCTTGGGATAGCAAACTTCATAGTTCTTTTTTCCCTCTGTACTATCCTACAAAAATACATTTATTTCACCCATGACTAATGTGTAAGAAATACTCGCAACATTTTTCATGTATATTTTTTCAATAACATTGAAAATTGTAAAACATTTTAAAATTAAAAGCGTTAAATATTTAAAATATTTTAACAAGTTTTATAGTAAATTCCAGGCAACAATCGTCCACCTTAACCTTCAGAGTTTTTTGCAGTGCTCACAGGTGAAATGAGGTACCCAGGGTTTGTCTTGATCCTCTACAGGCATGCCGAAATATGCTTTGTACGCCTCACACATCTTTGCAGATGCTTCCACGAAGTACTTATTCGCTCTTGTCTCGATAAGTTAGCCACAGACATAGCAAAACGCGTCTGCCGGATGCTTGCAGCCTCTTGATGGTTAGCCTCAGACATAGCAAAACGCGTCTGCCGGATGCTTGCAGCCTCTTCATGGTTAGCCACAGACAAATCAAAACGCGTCTGCCGGATGCTTGCAGCCTCTTGATGATTAGCCACAGACATAGCAAAACGCGTTTGCCGGATGCTTGCAGCCTCTTGATGGTTAGCCTCAGACATAGCAAAACGCGTTTGCCGGATGCTTGCAGCCTCTTGATGATTAGCCACAGACATAGCAAAACGCGTCTGCCGGATGCTTGCAGCCTCTTGATGGTTAGCCACAGACATAGCAAAACGCGTCTGCCGGATGCTTGTAGCCTCTTGATGGTTAGCCACAGACATAGCAAAACGCGTCTGCCGGATGCTTGCAGCCTCTTGATGGTTAGCCACAGACATAGCAAAACGCGTCTGCCGGATGCTTGCAGCCTCTTGATGGTTAGCCACAGACATAGCAAAACGCGTCTGCCGGATGCTTGCAGCCTCTTGATGGTTAGCCACAGACATAGCAAAACGCGTCTGCGGGATGCTTGCAGCCTCTTGATGGTTAGCCACAGACATAGCAAAACGCGTCTGCCGGATGCTTGCAGCCTCTTGATGATTAGCCACAGACATAGCAAAACGCGTCTGCCGGATGCTTGCAGCCTCTTGATGGTTAGCCACAGACATAGCAAAACGCGTCTGCCGGATGCTTGCAGCCTCTTGATGATTAGCCACAGACATAGCAAAACGCGTCTGCCGGATGCTTGCAGCCTCTTGATGGTTAGCCTCAGACATAGCAAAACACGTCTGCCGGATACTTGCAGCCTCTTGATGGTTAGCCTCAGACATAGCAAAACACGTCTGCCGGATACTTGCAGCCTCTTGATAGTTAGCCACAGACATAGCAAAACGCGTCTGCCGGATACTTGCAGCCTCTTGATAGTTAGCCACAGACATAGCAAAACGCGTCTGCCGGATGCTTGCAGCCTCTTGATGATTAGCCACAGACATAGCAAAACGCGTCTGCCGGATACTTGCAGCCTCTTGATGGTTAGCCACAGACATAGCAAAACGCGTCTTCCGGATACTTGCAGCCTCTTGATGGTTAGCCACAGACATAGCAAAACACGTCTGCCGGATGCTTGCAGCCTCTTGATGGTTAGCCACAGACATAGCAAAACACGTCTGCCGGATGCTTGTAGCCTCTTGATGGTTAGCCACAGACATAGCAAAACATGTCTGCCGGATGCTTGTAGCCTCTTGATGGTTAGCCACAGACATAGCAAAACGCGTCTGCCGGATGCTTGCAGCCTCTTGATGATTAGCCACAGACATAGCAAAACGCGTCTGCCGGATGCTTGCAGCCTCTTGATGATTAGCCACAGACATAGCAAAACGCGTCTGCCGGATACTTGCAGCCTCTTGATGGTTAGCCACAGACATAGCAAAACGCGTCTGCCGGATACTTGCAGCCTCTTGATGGTTAGCCACAGACATAGCAAAACACGTCTGCCGGATGCTTGCAGCCTCTTGATGGTTAGCCACAGACATAGCAAAACACGTCTGCCGGATGCTTGTAGCCTCTTGATGGTTAGCCACAGACATAGCAAAACATGTCTGCCGGATGCTTGTAGCCTCTTGATGGTTAGCCACAGACATAGCAAAACGCGTCTGCCGGATGCTTGCAGCCTCTTGATGGTTAGCCTCAGACATAGCAAAACGCGTCTGCCGGATGCTTGCAGCCTCTTGATGATATCTCAGTAAAATACGGATATGCATCGACTTAGGCAGCTGTAACTAACGTGAGCTGGTGGGCTCAAGTTCCCTTTATTTATACTACTATTTATATTACTGGAAAGTTCTAGAACTTACTCCAAGCTTACTCAACACTGAATCGATCTGGAATTTTCAGGAAAATATGTCAATTTCAAAATATCACTGCCCTGGTCACAAAAGCAAAATTTGTGGCGAATAATAGCCATTTTCTATACCTTTGAGGCATGAGAAATTAGGAAATCAAACTTACTGTACAGAAACAAAAACAAAAAAAAAGTTGTTACACTGTGTCATCACAGTTTCGATATTTTTCATTATATAAACTTGGACCATAAATATTAGAAATTGTAATGTGGCTACATCCCAGCCATCAGACCCATCCTCACAAAGTGGCAATGATTGATACATAAAAAGTCCAAATAATTTATGCAAGAACCCCAATACTAGAATTATATGGTGGTCAAAAGTACAATGGCCATCAGGCCCCGCCGCACAATATATCACCCAAATTTCTCATATAAATTAAGGTCCCAAAATTTAATATATAAGTTGCCTAATCAGATCCTCCTCTAGGCCGAAAATTACTTTATCTACTTATATAGAACGACAGACTATCAAACGTTTTAAATAAAAACCCTATCAAAATAAAACAACTTAATGCCCACTTCAAAGAAATAATTATTTTTCTTTTCCCCACATTAAACAGCAGTCTTTCAAAATTCTGCAAGACGTCATTTAATGTTTGGAAACTGGGATCTAAATTAGCTCTTGATGTTACAAACGGCTCCCTTCCAAATCATATCCCTACCATCCAACCCACATCTGTATATTCAATCTTACTGTGCTATGTACTGTACTACTACCCCGATAAGCGTGTCATCACGGTATCGGGGTGGTGCTATAAGCAGGGTATAATCCCCCAACAAGCGAAACAGTTAATGCAGACTTTCTAACAATGAGCATGGGTGCTTTTAATTCCGCTCGTCGTTTGTCTCGTGGGATTTCAATGTCCCGAAATCGGACACAGTAAAGTTACACACTCTGTGTACATTAAAACGTTGGGGGATGAGATTCATTTTCTATCCCCCTTGACTAATTAATTAGTTTGCTATTGGTGAATTTAAATCGTCGCTCATGCACTATGTGCGCAAACGACGCTAATACAATCTCATTATCATCATTTACGCCATTCAACATTGAATAATCAAAAATGGCGTCGAACCACATTGACAAAATGATGAAGTTGCAAGATGTTGTAATACGATCTGGGAATGGCAGAGGTTATATTGGAAAATGGTTGTTATAGCCCCCACTCCACCGAGCACAGATGGATATGAATAATTTCAAAAAGGCCAAGGAACGATTAAGAGACATGATCAAGGAGGAAAAAGAGGAAAAGGAGGACAAAGAAGAAAAGAACAGATAAGAAATAACGAAAAAATGATGAAGAATAAGAAAACGAAAAGATGAAACAAGAGGAAGAAAAGGAGGAGTAGGAGAAGGATGATAGAAGAAGAAGACGACGAAACATTTGATGGTGAAGATGAAAAGCTGGTGGAGGATAAGAAGAGAGGAGATAAATAGAAGACTGTTAAATGGCCCTTTTAAGGGCCACTCCATTGCCTCGGAAAGATATATATTCTTTCTTTGCCATATTAGTATATTTGTCTGTCTGTATATGTCCCTGTCTATGTCTCTAACCCTGTCTCGAACGACGTCTCTATGTCTCTATTTGTATATCCATTTGTCTGTCTGTATGTCTCTGTCTTTGTCTCTAACCCTCTAAACACTTCTCTATGGCTATGTATCTATGTCTATGTCTCTATTTGGGTCTCTGTCCCTAGAGTAGCGCGTATTCAGGTCAGCCCCAGGCTACACTGTTCCACCCGATTGAGCTTAGCCCTTTGCAACATTTCTCCATTGTCCAGTACTGTGATATCACCCCTGATCAATTCCTATTTTCCCTAGACAGTTCAATCCATTGTAGCTATGTTCAATGCACCTTGTCCCAAGATAATCCCACACATGTTCAATATTTCCTTGTCCTTAGACAGTCCCAGTCCATTGTCCCTATAGATTCATACGTCAAATTCTCCATTATAAATTCCCATTGTCCCCAAAAGTACAAACGCCCAAATTTAACAAAGAAGTCCCATTGTCCGTAGGATATCCCACCCCAACTCACTATTCACAATTATGAAAGTCATTTGAATGCGTTTAATAATTAATATCATACTTCTTTACTTCCAAAATATTGTACAATATCTGTCAAAATGTTGTGAAGCAGATTGTCTTCTTCTTTATTGTTTTATTTATTGCATTTGTCATTCAACAAAGTTTAAAGTTTAAATACATTCTGGTAGGTCTTGTTGCACGGTGTCGTTCTATGATATGTTGTGATTTTTAACAAATAAGGTGAGTCAAAATAATTAATGGTTGAAGTACATTGCTACTCCAGTAAAAAACATTCAAACAAAGAGACATTAAACTGGAGAGAGAGAGAGAGAGAGAGAGAGAGAGAGAGAGAGAGAGAGAGAGAGAGAGAGAGAGAGAGAGAGAGAGAGAGAGAGAGAGAGAGAGAGAGAGAGAGAGAGAGAGAGGTGGAATCACGCACAAGGGAGGCAAAGCCTCAATTACAGCTACAATGGATTGTACAGAGTTCACAATCCTGCGGACAATGCTTCTAGTTCGTCAGTGTAGCAATCTTCATTTCTTCATTGTCCGTCCCTTTTTCCTCTAAACTGAAAACGAAACTGTAGAAGGTTAACACAGAAACTTACCGTGATGTGATTTGAAAGTTTATTAACATGAAAAAAGAATATGTAAACACCTAAATGTGGGAAGCTAATAGAGTTTACTTCCTTTACAAAGCAGACTACATTAAGTGGCTTTTTATAGTCTTTCAAAAATATCTTTCGTGAGATCTAAGTACAGCCATGTGCTCAGTCCCTGGACAAGGCTCTTTACTCCAAATGTCTCGGTATGATACAACCTTCCATCTGTAATGTGGTGATATGTCGTTAAACTGCAAACACACCAGAATTTCTCCAGTTTGTTCATATTGGTTCAGCCGGCTCCGATAATCAAATACAAAGTGCTTTTAAAGACTACAAGAAATTGTTTAAGAATGATCTCTCTCTCTCTCTCTCTCTCTCTCTCTCGCTCTCTCTCTCTCTCTCTCTCTCTCTCTCTCTCTCTCTCTCTCTCTCTCTCTCTCTCTCTCTCTCTCTCATTTTCATTAAATTCTTTGACTATGTATCCATCGTGCACTTTAAATCTTTAAATTAGTGCGACTGACAATCAATGACAACTGCACATACTTGTTATCTCATAGCTAGCACCCAGTATATAAGGACGCACCATGTTAAAATATAATCGGTGAGAGCAAATAAAGACTTGTGTGAGATAATATTAAACAGTTCATGAGGAAAAATATTACAAAATCCTGGTACCTTAAACTTCAAGAGCTGCTGGACAATGGAAAAGCATAACAGAATCGTGAGAAACGTTCAAATAAACATTTTCGAAAACAGTTTCGGGTCTTTCTTACACGAGCATTTCATTTAAACTGATGAAAATCTCTTGGGTTGAGTGTTATCTCGACTCAGAAACATACTTAAAATGAAAATGCTTCGGGACAAAGAGCTGTAGCAGGTGTGTGTTTAATTGATTGTTATACTGTATATGAAACATGATGAACAAAATTACGTGACCTAAAATATTATTTGATATACAAGATGCTTATGTCAGTAAGTCTGTACAATTCATGCTAGTATACCTGCTCGTAGAATATATATATATATATATATATATATATATATATATATATATATATATATATATATATATATATATATATATATATATATATATATATATATATATATATATATATACACACACACACACAGAGAGATTTCATGGAATAATTCGCAAAGAAAGATAACTGAAAGTACTTAGCGATAGGACCAGAAACGATTGATGGTTTGACGAGTTTTAATATTTGCACGGAGTTGTGCCAAATAATAAATTATAAAATGGCAAAATAGACTACGTTGTCGATTAGTTCGATGATGTATTTTGTATTTTCCCTGAAGCCAATAAATTTTGGACCCATTAAAATTGACTTCAAAGATAAATTTGAAGATGATATTTGAATTACTTACAAAAGTATTGGTTTCCATTTTTATTGCATTATAATATTGACCAGCCATTTAGCTACATTAG
>JAEAOA010001293.1:720000-1112500 GCA_016746295.1 Potamilus streckersoni | reverse complement strand
TGAATCTAATTATTCGTACACGTGTCTAGCTAAGTGTATCCTACAGAGATTAACAACAAGTCAGAGATCGACTTTAAAAAATTGATCCCTTATATCCAGCAGTACCAAAGGGGATGAACTATTACACTATGTTGTATGAAGTATATACTATAGGATTAAACGCTCATGGTTAGGTACTTATCAATGTGTAAATTTTACCTAATCACTCACAAAGTAAATAAAGTTCGAACAAATTTATGTAACCTTTGTGAGTAATCAAATAAAATTTACACATCCATAAATACCCAACCAAGATCATTTAATCCATAAAATGCCAAATTTACTTCCTTTCTAACATCAGATCAACAACATTCACAACATGAACCTTGAACATATATTGTTATGATTATTTTTTAGTATATAAAAATGGTTGTTGCGGTTAAACATGAATATTCCTTTTAATCCCAAAATTATGCTTCTGTATCACACATGTTATATCAACATCGTTGTTACTCTCTACGCATTTTAATCTTTA
Source organism: Potamilus streckersoni (assembly GCA_016746295.1). Taxonomy (NCBI): domain Eukaryota; kingdom Metazoa; phylum Mollusca; class Bivalvia; order Unionida; family Unionidae; genus Potamilus; species Potamilus streckersoni. Next base: position 1,111,986 of record JAEAOA010001293.1, on the reverse strand, counting down.
AAAAACAAAATCGTGTCCATTATTAGTGACCCTCTTTGATTGATATGACCCTGGCCTTTAGAAACCGCTGCCGTAACATGCTGTCGAGATGAAATGCAATAATTTCTGAAAATTGGCTTCTAAAGCTGCCATATGCCTTCTTCGACAAAATGAATGAGTGATAGAGTGCAGAAAGGTCTGTGCAATTACATTGTTTTAACTTCTAATGGTAGATTTTAATTTCCGAAGATTGGCTTCTAAAGCTGCCATATGCCTTCTTCGGCAAAAGAATGAGTGATGGAGTGCAGGAAGGTCTGTGCAATTACATTGTTTTAACTTCTAATGGTCGATTTTAATCTGTGGCTTGTCATTTTTGATCAAAAAATGCAAGAGTAGGTGGGTGGGAGCTTGTTGTTATTATTAGAGTGTAAAGTGTTTATATACATAAAACTGCTAATCAAATGAGTTGGACACAGGGATCCAAAAGTAGTCCGCAGAATTTATCGATGTGTAAACAATTCCAGATCATTCTAATATGACCATTTACATCCAGTCAAAACGCAGAAAACGCATTCAATTCATAAAAGTTGGAATTATTCCCCTATTGTGTACGCAATATGGCGCCGTGTTAGTCCGTTTAGCATAAAAGGCGCAGATTATGGCAGTGTTAGGGCCACGCTGGGCCGTCAGATTAGAAATTATAAATCAATGAATGAATTAACCTAGTTCTGTGCACTTTTTACGACATTAAAGGTTTCCGTTTCCGTTATTGAAATCGGTAGAGGAAACAAACAAACGGGAATTTATATTCAGACTGTAGTGTTATAACATTTCAGAAATACATGTACAGGTATCAAATCAGAATTTCATTACCAGCAATTATCTAGTTTGTCGTCTATATATGTGTGTTGAGATAAATTAACCACATTTTGTTCTTCAAAATTTACAATGAGAAATGTATGACTTAATGATTCAATGATACATGCACCATATTAAAAAGAATCAGAAGTGTGTGTGTGTGTGTGGGTGTGTGTGTGTGATTTAGATTTGTAACATAGCTTTAACAATTGCGATACAATGTTTTGTTCTTCAAAATTTACAATGAGAAATATACGAATTAATGAATCAATGATATATGCACCATATTAAAAGAATCAGAAGTGTGTGTGTGTGTGTGTGTGTGTGTGTGTGTGTGTGTGTGTGATTTAGATTTGTAACGTAGCTTGAACAATTTCGATACAATGTTTTCAGTGTGGTAGTTTATAATGATGTCTAACACTGGGGCATTATACCCCAGACATGTTGCGTCATTTTTCACTCAGCCACGTTATCCTGACAACAGGCCAACCAGTCCTAACATTAACTTCATTATGCTGGGCTCGATGCGAGGCAGTTGCTAGTATCAATTTTACAAGTCTTTGGCATGACTCGACAGGGATTTGAATCTACGCCCTCCCGTGTTCGAGGCGAATGCTCTAACCATTTAAGCCAATGGGCGGTCATGCGAATTTTGGATTATTCGATGGCAATTTTCATGCAAAAATATGGCTATTTTGCAGGCCTTGCTTCCCATACCCCACCACCACCATCACCACCACCAAGAATAACAAGGCTTTGTGCTGGACCCGCAAGGGGAACTAGGCGTCCACCTCTACCATCAGCATACTTTTCAGCATTAAGGTTATCCCAACTTTCGGACTCACACATGGGCCGTTGGGGGTAGATCTCACAAACCCCTGCCTACTTTGGCACTCACACATGGGCCGTTGGAGGTAGATCTCATAAACCCCTGCCTACTTTGGCACTCACACATGGGCCGTTGGGGGTAGATCTCATAAACCCCTGCCTACTTTGGCACTCACACATGGGCCGTTGGGGGTAGATCTCACAAACCCCTGCCTACTTTGGCACTCAGACATGGGCCGTTGGGGGTAGATCTCATAAACCCCTACCTACTTTGGCACTCACACATGGGCCGTTGGGGGTAGATCTCATAAACCCCTGCCTACTTTGGCACTAACACATGGGCCGTTGGGGGTAGATCTCATAAACCCCTGCCTACTTTGGCACTCACACATGGGCCGTTGGGGGTAGATCTGATAAACCCCTGCCTACTTTGGCACTCACACATGGGCCGTTGGAGGTAGATCTCATAACCCCCTGCCTACTTTGGCAACTCAGCCTCCTATATTAAATCAAATGGAAGGCGTTGGCGTGTATATGACGAAAATTTGATGATAATCAGAAAGGTTGATGATTTAGTTATGATAATATGGGACAAAAATGGGCTCCTTGCCGGGATACATACCGAGTATTAACCATTATTTCAAGACAAAATGGTGTCTTCTTATCCATAGTGATACAGTGGTAGTGCATCAAACTTATTTTCAGTGTTTTTAGTGTGGTTTGTTTTTTTTTTGGGGGGGTATCTTCGATTGAAATACACTTTGCTAAGAATACATGGAAGCTGAGTTATCGCCAAAATCACTAAAATAAAAAATAATAATGAGCATGATTGGTCCCATTAATTATTTGCTCTTCACAGTAAAATCACCATTTTTCTGAAAACGTATAATCTATTGATTATACACAGATGTTGTTTGTAACACAACTTGAATTTTAGGAGCCTCGAGTGGCCGAGGCGCCGAGCGGTCTAAAGCGCTCTCCGTTACGGATCAATGCCATCTCAACTCTGTCTGCGTGGGTTCGAGTCTAAGATTCGGCTAATGTGGATATGTGAGAAAGCTTGCAGTAGCTTTTCGTGGGTCGGTAGTTCTTCCTCCACCATTAATATTGGCCGCCATGTTTAGCCTATCGTGTGTTGAAAAAAATGGCGGTAAGCCCCAAAATAACAACAAAACCAACAATAACAACAACAATAATATTTTTTTTCCTGCAGCCTGAATTTCCAATTTGTCTCCCCTGTCTTGTTTCATGTCATGACGTCATGCAATCTGTCGTGTGTCATAGTTACGCAAGGTATTAGCATGCCTCCATTGGGGAAGAGCGTGCTTGAATATGGGGTCAGAGATTTCTAATGAATCTGAAATACTGGTTCTGCACAGGGATTACAACGAAATAGAAACCATATGGAAAAATAACCCACCGGAAGAATTGCCTGGAGACGATTTCGATCAGATACAAGAGATGGACAAACTTATTATGCAACAACAGATTTTAAAAGGTAAAATTATGTCCTTCCGCTAGGTTATGTGGACCATGAGAAATTTTTGTCCTTCTGCTAGGTTCTCTGGACCATGAGAAAAATTATGTCCTACTGCTAGGTTCTGTGGGCCATAAGAGTACCAGAATCTGAGTAGTCCTACAGTCTTGAAGAGATGCGTGAAATAACCCCACAAAAAAATATTCTTTAAACTTGATCATGTAGACCATTCATATCTTCACAGCCAGATCCCAAATCAGAGTTTCATCATCTAATGGAGACTCTTAGTCGATTCTTCTTTGAAATTTATTTTTAATTTAGCACTGTATCTATTTCTATCCGTTCCGTTTTAATTTTAGCTTTTTAAACTGTTATGTTTTTACTCCGATTGCCTTGCATAACAAAAGAAAGATAAAAATTTTGTGTGGAAAATTATTTATGAAAAACGTTAAAACTTACAGCCTTCATTTTGATGTTTGAGGTTAGTTTTGATGCATTATTGACGACGCCATTTCAATGACTACATAAATCATAACACAGGGTGTCAACAGTGTTGACAAATTAAAATCTATTCATTCATATTGTGAGAGAGACATAAAGTGGAGATTTAAATGTGGGAATCCAGGTCCGACCTACATGCACAAAGATGGATACATTTCCTAAATAAAAAAAAGAAATAAAACAAAAAGTCACAAAACAAATTAGTTCTAAAAGTAATTTTCCGACAAAGGTATCTATTTCACTATCTTCTTATAAACTATATCATAAAAGACTATATAACCGAGAGCATCAGTTAAATGTCCAGACATGCTATATTGTATATTTATACTGTCTGTTAAAATAGGTAACAGAAAAGAGCGAAAGGCAACAGTCTTCATAAAATTCAACAATTAATTTATTTCCCTAGAAAATAAAGTGGAAATGAGAAAAGAGAACTTGCGGTATTGCGAATAAAATCCCAAAAATAATCTATGAACCACAGACACAAGTCTTATTAATTTATAGTCCTGAATATAATTCGGAAGAATTCCAGAATAAATCCAAAAGCTGAAGGGATTGATGTGTCTGGCGTAGCTTATAAAGTGTTGATGTGTCAACCGTCTTTTTTTCAATCACAGTATGATAAATCCCGGTTTGAATTCACTTTAAACTCTAGTGAATGTCTCTATCCAAGAATTTATTAGAGCACTTTTGTATTTTTCCAGAGAAAACGATCACTTGAATTAGGTAATTTGAAGAAATAAAATATCCAGCACAAAAATGTAATACTGGACACAACAACTTAAATGTCTTTTGGTATTAAAGTACAACTAAAAAAATAAGTCCTTTCAGTTATAAGATTATATCGTTTTCTACTTGACCTCAGGTCACAATTAGTATGTAAGAAAAGCCCTAATTACCTAATGGAAATAACCTTCTAGAAAGATCACCTGGATTATGTAAACTACACTAAGGAAATGCCAATAAACCTATACCTAGACCCTAATAAACATATTTATTTTTAATAATAATAATAATAATAATAATAATAATAATAATAATAACAGCAACAATAATAATAATAATAATAATAATAATAATAATAATAATAATAATAATAATAATAATAATAATAATAATAATAATAATAATAATAATAACAATAATAATAATAACAAGAACAAGAACAACAATAATAATAATAATAATAATAATAATAATAATAATAATAATAATAATAATAATAATAATAATAATAATAATAATGGATTTAAACTCATACACAAGGAAAATAATTTAGCTATGTATTAGTTGTTTACAGAATTGATAATTTAGGTCGAGCAGAAATGAATTCAATTTTGGACAAGGTCAAGTCCAACATACAATGATACATTATGTAACATGTAAAGAAATATTAACAAAACTTTTAAAAACCTAACAAACAATGCAATCCAAATATACATATAAATTTCAGTCATAAACAATAAGAAAGAGTTACGCAATAAAATCATTTTGCTATTAGTCAAATATATATGTGTGGTAAATGTAGTAAAAAAAAAATACGTAGATGAAATCTTGTGCGGGACACAAAGTATACATGAAACGAAATATTTCTATACACTCAAAGGTGTATATGCTATTAAATAGCTTTTTCCCTTTACTTGCCTGATAACAATATTATATTTCTGAAATATCAGACTGCTATCCTAATAATCTCTGATTTAAGTTTTTCATTTTGCCAATGAAAGTAAGGGAGTTGTGATCACTAAACACAATAATCGGAGAATGAGCGAAACTAATATAGACTTCAACGTTTTGTAATGCCAATATCAAAGTCAAACATTCTTTCTCGATTGTTGAATAATTTCTCCAGTGCTTATCTAATTTATTAGAAAAATAGCACACTTGATGATCAACACCATTTTAGTCTTCTAGAATCAATGCTGCTTCACTCCCACCATCACCTGCATCAACAGACAGCATACATGATTGACCGCCATTTGAAGCTATACAAACAGGTGTAATGTTAAGTATGGTTTTGAACTTACCAAACGCTCCTGACATTTTCAATGCAGTCAAACGTGGTTTTCTAGTTTGATATCAGGAGTTTGGCCATTTTGGAGAAATTGGAAAACAATTTCGATAGTATCCAGCCATACCCACAATTCGTTTAAATTTAATTTTGCTGCTTGGCAAGGAAATCAGAGATAGCTTTGACCTTAGCATCTATAGTTTTAACTTAGAAATGTAATACAAGTACAGCAAAATTCACTTTCAGATAAATAAATTGTCAAATTTTCATCAGTGTGTCTGTCAAAGAACTTCCGAATTGTCACTAAATGATCTTTTCAGGTGTCGTTGTAGATGATGACATCATCGTTGTAAGCATCACAGTTATCTAGACCAGCTCTAATCATGTTCATTTGACGAATAGACGAATATTTCATCCCAAACGACATTACTTTATTTTGATTAAGTCCATCTGGAGCTACGAATGACGAAATTTCCGTTACCCTTTCCGTCAGTTGAATTTGCCAAAATCCTTTCAGAAGGTCATATTTAGTGCCATACTTTGTCTTTCCAATTTTATCAATACAGTAATAGATTCTTGGTAATGAAAATGAATCCCTCTTAGTCACTGTGTTCACCTTCTTATAATCAGTGCACATGCGGAAAGTTTTAACTGGTTTCGGAACAAGTATACATGGTGTGCTCCAGTCATTTTTACTCGGCTATAATAAATCATTCTCTAGCATTCCTGTTTGAGAGGGTTCGTCTCTCATCTAAGGCTGACATTTAAACCACTAGGCAACCGGATGAGAATAGAGAGTACAGATTTTACAGATTTTAAACATAAGAACATTCAATACGGGTGTGAATTTAAATTCAACGACACTGAATCCTACTTGAAAAAAAATTAACGATTAACAAAATCCATCACTTTGGCTCTCTAGAGGTGCGACTTAACGATCAGATTGATGAAGAGGACACAAATAATCACAGTAAAAATACAAAGACTTAATCAACATAAGATATATCAACCTCACAAGACTGACAACTTATACTTAAACTTGGAACATAATCGAGAAGATTAATTTCTGTACATTCATTAGAAAGAAGTTTCTCTTTCAACAACTTCAATGGTCCACGCAAGTATGTCCAAAGCTAGTTCAAAAGGACCGAATCCTAACTGTTCTTAAACTCATTCCTTAATAGGAAACAACAGTAGATGAGCATCTTCATCCTAGTTTATTCTCGATGCAAAACAATACAAAATCATATTTTTCAAAGTTTGATGACATCTTTCTAGAAACACTTGGCTCTCAGGGTGAGAGGCAGAATATGTAAATTGTTTGAAACTTTCAGACATAATATATGACTCTTGATCAGTTTGGAAAGGTTTGGTATGGTCATACTGAGTAAAGAAAACTTTATCCAAGCTTTCACTATAGTTTTTGTTTTAATACTACTCAAAGAAATTTCCTCTGGGAATCTTGCTGACGCACACATAAAGGTCAACAAATATTGGTTGCCTGACTTGGTCTTAAGTAATGGGCCAATACAATCAACCATTATTCTGCTAAATGATTAGTCAGGAATAGGTTGCAGATGAGGGTTATGTATCTTCTAATTGGGTTTTCCTAATATTTAACAAGTATTACAAGATATGCAGTATTTAAAATATCACTTTTAATTTTTGTCCAAATAATAGCGCTTGAAGACCCTGTGATAAGTTTTATTGATTGTTAAATGACTAGCCAAAGGAGTTTCATGGGCCAGACTAAGAATTTCACGCCAGTACGATTTTGGAACTACAATTTGATCGTTTTATGATCACTCGTCGCCAGCAGGTATCTCAGGTGCTCTCCGTTTTCTTGTAATAAAAAAAAAACGTTTTAACGAAATAACAAACAGGTACCTATGTGGCTTCAGTTTTACTAATGGCCTTCTGGAACAAATTCCAGATCGTTTTCCTTTTCAACGGCAAGTGATTGTCGTTTATCACCCTGTTAGAATTAAGAGAATGAGTAGTTGAAAGATGATCACTGTAATCAATACCTTCTGATTGATTCAAGCAAGGCGTAAAAGTGACCTCGTCAAAAGCCTGACCAATATATGTATCAGCTAAAGCAATTATTTCCTGACCAACATCGTTCTTATGAGCTTTCTTTGCCATAGTTCTAGTAGCGGCACCTTCTGCTTATACATCGTGGACTGCTTTTTGGATGTGATCGTCTTTCTGATCCAACCAAGGCTTGACAGCTACAAGATGATTAATCACAAGCTAATTTCTAGCTATGTCATTGCTTACCAAAAAATGAATGTCCTCAATGGATAAAGACTGCACTGTTCAGACTGTCACGAATCATGAGACTAAGTCTGATGTCAAATTTACACAATGGAGAGGAACATTAACAAATCCGCAATATACTTCCTGACTAAGAACATGTTCATTAGAAGTGTACTTCTAAGAAAGAAACAAAGCACCTTATAATAAAAGACTGTGAAGCTCCTGTGTCCCTTAAAATTATAATTGGGATAGGATGGGTTGAAACGACGATGAGTGACAGAGAACTTTTCGACATGAATGTTTTATAATTCTCCATAATAAAATCAGAATGGGGTTTGTTTGACACAGAAAATGTATTGCTTTTAATATGTAGCCATGACCTTGACCTCCTAACATTTTAAATAGGTCTTGATTCTGTTGTTTCCTAATTTGTATAATCAGAATAAACGTGTTCTTTCTTCTTGCAATAGGTACACGTATGAAGAGATAAGGACTTCTGATCAATTTTAGCAGAAACTGGATTTCTAAAAGTTGTGTTTGATTGAGATTTTGAAAGGCTTTGTATTATGCTGAAACTCTTTTTTACCAGACGACTGCTGAGTGAAAGACTTGCTGAGAAAAACATTTTATGAGCTCGGGAATTCTCGTTAGCAAAACGAGCATCATTTTCTAAAGTCTCGACAAGTCTCGTCAAGATAAGTCTTAACGTCACAATGGACACAATTCTAGAACTCTTCAGCTAATTTGAGTTGTCTGGGATTTTCTTGGCTTGCACGACCTATCAACTAACTGCTCTTCTTCTCTTCTAAATTCGACATGAGCTTGTCTAGTTTAGTTTTATTGTACCTAATCTTTTCTTGATTTAAGCCTCATGGGACTAACTCATAATCTTTTCAGACGGATTCTTTAAAACTTTGCTGTACTGACAGAGAAGCATAGATGTCTTGGGCATTGCCAAAAGTGTTCTTTGTAATTATAGAGTCCATTGTTCTCTTGGACATTTCAAATATTTCAGCAATTATTTATTTCATCATGAGGAAAATATTTATCTACTTCTTTTACTCTAAAAGGGGATACTAACGCAGCAGTCTTTAGTAAATCAAAATTTACATTTGTGTGTAAAGTGGAGGATTGCATTTCACTTCCTAGCTCTAAATCATTAATTCTAAATTGCTATTACCTTTTCCCTTTCTCTTTCCACCTGCATCTGTATTTTTAATTGTTTCTCTCATTCTTCTTTCTCCAATTGCATTTGCATTTGTTTCCCCCATTTTGTAACTGCAGATATCTCTCTCTCTCTCTCTCTCTCTCTCTCTCTCTCTCTCTCTCTCTCTCTCTCTCTCTCTCTCTCTCTCTCTCTCTTACTGAATTTTCCTGTTTCTTTTTTTTAATTTACACAATTCCAAAACAAGCTGATTTAAAAAAAACAGAGTTTTCTGATATAATTAGAGCCATCCGGATACAAGATGAGCCCTCGATTTATGTTACGAGTCTATCCTCTTAAAAGAAGTAATAAAAAAGTGAAAGGCGACAGGTGTAAAATTCAACAAATACTTTATTTTCTTTATTTCCCTAGAAAACAATTTGAAAATAAGAAAAAGAACTTTCAGTAATTCAAATTAAATCCAAAATAATCTAAGAATTAAATACACAAGAACTAATAACTTAGAGGCCTCAAAATATTCAGGAGACGCCCAGAATAAATTCAAAGACTGATTATGTGTATGTGGTAGGTTATAGAGTGCGGATGTGTCATTAATCTTTTGTTGAATATATAATTATAATATATACTGAAATTTTGTTAGTCAAACAAAATAAAGTAAAATAATCACTTCGATCAAATTTGTGTGTATTCTACATCAAATGCATAATTTCACCCATCTTTGTACAGCACAGTTTAGATCTTATTATACAATTTCGATTTTCATAATACACAGCTTAAATATTCATACTACACAGTTTAAATCTTTGTACTACACAGTTCATATCTTCATACTACACATCTTAAATTTTAATACTACACAGCTTAAATCTGAAGTTGTACGAGATGCAATGTGTTAAAGTAGTCAAGTCCAAAAACATTGGTATGCTTTCGTTTTTAATGCGGTATCAAGCCAGCCTGCGTTTAAAACGTATTAATATAGAAATTGCTTTAATTATTTCCTGCCTATGCTCCTAAAAAAGTAACAGAAAAGAGTGAAGACGACAAGCTTTCTAAAATTTACAATTAACAAGAATATAAAATGAAAAATTAAGAAAAAATAACTTACGGTTTTACGAATCAAATCCAACAAAATAAAATCCAAGAATGAAAAAATAGAAGTCCTAGTAATAAAAGTCTTAAATGAAACAGAGTTTGTGTCTCGATTAAATTCAAATGTGAAGTCGATAACGTCTATTATGGTCAGTGCTGTTGTGTCAACAGTACTTTGTTGAATCTCAGAAAATATTTTTCCAGTTTAGAATTCAGTATAACTTCCAATAAATGTCTTTATCCAAGAATTTTGTAGGAGCCCTTATGCATTTCCAGGGAAAATAATTACTTAAATGAAATAATTTGAAGAAACCCAAACTGGAAACAACATAATAACAGTTTAACGTGTCAGTTGTTTGGAGACCGATTAACTTCTATTAAAAAAAAACAACAGTGATACGCCAATTAAGACGGGAAAAACATTTCAGGATAAGCGTCAAAAGTTAATTCTTTTGGGGAAAAATGGAAGTTATGATATTTGTCATGTAGTCCCGGTATGACCTTGACTTTAACTTAATGATTCTTACTCTTAGTAAAAGACACAACAAAATAAATAGAAAAGTTGTTTACCAAAAATGTAAAGTTAAAAAAAGAGGTTAGCAACTCGAGATAGATTAGGTGTTTACGTAAATGAAGTAAAATATAAAAATATAAATATATCAGTCAGGTCAAACAGAACTGAACTCAATGTTACATTACAATAGCATGTAATGGAATTCAAGAAAATTAAAACTAACAAACAGACAATTAAATTAAATATACATAACATAATGTGATTATTTTTACTTTGCACATTTTTTTTCAGATATAGATGTGCTCTTGGGAGAATAATTGTAGTTTATTATTACCTCAAACTGAATTGGACCCTAAAGTATGCATTATTCATCGACGTGTTTCATAACTGTCGATAGTCATCTGCTAGATGTTTGCATGCTATTGTTAGTATTTTTGCGACTACGATGATGATTACATCAAAATGAATTCGACACTCGAGTGTGCAGTATTCATAGATGTGTTTCAGAACCGTAGTAATAGTATAATCATCTACTGTGTCTGCATATTACTTTTGGTATTGTTGCAGCGACGATGATGATGTAGACGATGACGATCATGATGAAGAATCTGTATTCACTAAGATTATTAGAGCTTCAGATACAAATTAATTTAAATGGAGGTTGCTACTTTATATGATTGTATTTTTCTGATTAAGTTAAAGTGTTTTTCTTAAGTGTGAATACATGGTCGAAATAATTTCGTTAGATCTGTATACTTAGTACTCTTTATTCATCCCGTGTAGGTCAGGATGTGGAACAACAAAAATATAAAATTATGCAGAAAGTGACGTTAAAGTTTTACCTCTTCTTAAACAAAGTAATTTGCAGAAAAAGCAAACCATGGAATGCATATTCTCCTGACATCATGACATTTAATTTACTTCCTACTTTGTGGGCATGAGTTATCGACAAAAGCGATGTTTTATTAATTATCAGTACATCAGCACATCGTTTGTAGATCACGCAATACTATTCAATAAAAACTTACTAATACTTATCCCTCTGGAACTATAATATTGAATAGCAACACTAATCTATGGCCAATATGTTTATCTGAACATTTCCTCCTTTATTTATATTTCCAGAACAGAATGCAGTTATTGGCAGTGGTGGCGTTGCTTACTACTTACCCTTGGACAGCGGAGTAGCCGACAAAATCTCAACACCCCCTGCAAGACTGACTAGGAAGAGTATTCCAAAAATGGACCTATTTACCACTGAAGAAAAAGTTCTAATGGCAGAAATCATCCGCAAGGAACAATTAAAGAAAAAGGGAAATCAAGCTAGGATAGCAGAGGAGAGAAGAGCGCGCGTGGAGCAAAGACGAAGAGAGCTTGAACTGGCGGAGTTTGAGATACGTGTGCTGGCTGAAGCGGATAAAGAGGAGGAATCGAAAGTACTTGAAAAGGAAACAACAGATATGCAGGAGATACTAGAAGATCGAAAAAGACGTCTTGAGGAACTTGCTCGTAAAACGAAACTCAAGGTGGTCACCTCTCGAGGCAAAGTCATAGGTGCTGACTAAGAAATGTCCTATCAAGACTTTGCCAGTATTTTCTTCTGTATAGGGCAAAAGTAATCGGATTAAAGTTCATATGGAACCACCTCTTTGCTAATCATAACTTACAAGACATGGAATTCAGCTCATAGCAAGAAGTTAATTATATATTCTTCCTACTTTTTCTTGTTATTTGAAAAACATTTTGTCAATGAAATATAGAAGGGCCAAAATAAAATGAAGCTTTTATAAAAAAAATTGTTTTTCATCCTTTACTAAAAAGAGATTGTTTACAAACGAATAAAATCAGCTTGATTTATTATGATTTATATATAGATTCACCTTCTGTATCCATATATCCTGAGGAGTGCAACCGGATAATTCATTAGTATTTGCAAATAAAAATAAACCCGATGAAACTAATGCTTGGCAAGTACAGGCAGTTATCAAATAGAGCAGATCAACGAAGAATTCAAGCGTAGAATTAAATCTATCACAGGAAAAGAATCAAAGATTGTTATTGCTGTTCATGAGCAAGCGTTATCAGCTGCAGTGGAAATAGGTAATCCAGATATTACACAGTCGATCACATCAGTTTTAGGATGGCAAGAAATCCCACCTCTATATGAAGGTCCACCAGAAACATGCCAAGATGAATTTCTAACAACTGATTAAAAATTTATAGAAATTCCAGCTTACAGAAATAATTATCAGTGGTCCATTATTAGATTATTTTATTGAAGGTCAAAAACAGATTCCTGATTTGAGATTTCCAATGAGAGGAGACACAGCAAATTTGGATTTACGCATCTTCGATACTTTACCAGCAATGATAGACGAATCTAACCGGACAATTACTAATATTTTAAAAAAATAATCATTGGTTTGATATAAAAATACAATGAAGACATAAAAGAATATCATAGAATCAATTCACCATGTCAATCAAATATTAATCAATTTAGAATATTCTAAACATGTTGCAATAAAAACAATTTTTACAAACTTTTTACAGATCCAATATGTATAAACCTCGATAATAAGCAACTAAAACAGATATAAAAGCAGTGAATTAGGACAATCAGTTATTGATTTCGTCAATGTGAATGTTCCAGAAATCATTGAATAATACAGAAAAATATCCCCCACCATCGAATATCCTCCGATAAAATAAAAATCCTGTTCAACGAAGACAGTCATGTTTAACCGGGTATCATCAACATCACATCAACGGTCGCTGTCAATCTAGTATTTGACGTCGTAGTGGGCGATCTGGGCAACATGCAATGGACCGCACAGTTACAACCCCATGTGAACCCAAGGTTGCCAAATTGACATGAGAGATTACATAAAAACTTATCTCTAAGAGCTTCACTAATTCATCTCTAATACAGTACACACCCAAACTCTACGTGCAGCAGATTTTTCACTCTCTGCCAAATCAATCCCGGGGAGTCAAAAAGTGCACAAACTACGTGGTGATATGGTGGGAGAGTGTTTTTGCTGCTAATTTTCGAGGGCTGGCGGAGCCCCACTATAAGAGTATATGTCCCCGAATGCAAGATAATATATTTTTAGCATTTTTGGAGACTTTAACATACAGAATCTGCACTAGTGGATCCGCACGCAAATCCCTTAACTCAAGTCTATTGAATCTCTTTCGCGTATACATTTCAGTTTAAATATATTGCTATTGTTATTGCCTCACACGTGATAATGTCATGGACGGCAAATCCATACACCGGAACAATATTCCTTTCCAGAATAATTATCCAATTTTATATATCGCGGCAGTTTCTGCTTTGATAAAATATTGTAACAATGTTACCTCTAGAATTCTGTGTTAGTAATGCGTTGGATCAATATTTCAGTATATTCCATAGCATAATATCGTCTGCTGCGGTCTATATGTGGACAATATAATATCACGGCTGAGACTTTAATGTTGTTTGAGAATATATGTTCTGCAATTGATACCTCCAAGGCGTTGAGATATTTTGACTGAAGAGACATTTAAACAATACGATTAGGCTATAGTACCAAAGCTGCTTAATTACGCTGTCAGTAATAAAACGGATTTTTATCACTAAATTGTACAAAGAATAAAAACTAAGAGACAACTACTTGATTGCTCAATTAGCTATGACGGATTTATCTCGCTTTATTGTATATACCTAAATGTAATCTTTTGATGAAATTGTTTCGAATACGCTGCTTTGGTAACATTATTTGCAAGGAAATATACTGAAGGTGTACAAGTATCAAAATACTCAGCATCAGCATTCATTGATGTGAACATTATTTCTTGACCTGATTCTGTATTTGGAGATAAAACCTATCTATTTCCAAACATTTTAGATCTCCCAGTATTTTCTATCTTATAGTTCTGACATTGTTTAACAGCATCAAGATTACATACAGTATTATTTTGTCTATTACCGTCAATATGATTAATTACAAACATTCAAATAAGAATATAGGTAAAACCTAATGGAGAGATTTACCGCAGAAAATCCATGAAGAAATGAAGAATTTTTCACTGAAATATAATTCTAATAAAGTTGAAGTTGAACAATTACTAAATATTTGTCTTTCATCAGTTGCGGTTTACTTTGCTTAAGAAAAAAATTATGGAAAACGACACGATCATAATTCCTTGAAGATATTTAGCATATCTGTGTCGAATATGGACATGGCAGATTGTGGAATACCAAACACAATCATCGTAAGGTTATATTGGTTGATATGGTTGCGAGTTATCCTGGGAGTTTTCTTGGATACGGAGAATGTTCCGAATACTTTGAAAGATTCGGACATCCCACAATCGAAATGACAAAAGTTGCGATAAATGGACCATTACCTGAGTTTGATTAACTGAATTAACCTGTGTAAAATCATTTAAGTTTGTAACAATCTTCATACGATCGTTTACGTAAGGTTTGGTAGACATTTATTAGAAAACTATTGAGTTCCAATACTGCTATTGCGATGCATGCTTGATACCGAAATTTTAACGTCGCTGAGTGTAGAAACAAGTTTGGTTACCACAACAAAAGAAATTATCACCGACAGATCCATATTCAGATTGGGGTAAATTTGATTAAGAAAACAAAGTTGCAAAAGATCCCGGTAGAAAAATAATTCGTAAATTTACTCAAGGAGACTCATATGATGATAAGCGATTGATTATATGCTAAGTTGGATTTTATAATTACTGAAACAGATAACATAGGAACATTTATAAGCAGAAATAATGCTTATTTTTCAGACGAAATTAGGTAAGTTATATCGATGATTAGTCACCGCAGTTTACTCATTAAAGATCTTCTATGCTCCCTTACGTTTATAAAAATTTATTATCGAAGACAAATAAATTTGTTTGTTACGTTATCATAGTTGCTACGGATTCATTTTATATAAGCAGCACGTACATAGATTTGGTAAAACCGTTATTCAGTAGTGGCGAATGGGGATCAGGGAGAATAAAATAAGAAATTATATTTGACTATTCTGAAAGAGCAGATATTGATAATAAAGAAATATATTACAGTAATGACAATCAAATACCAGTATCAACATCACCATGTGTATTTGATCCAGTGTCCAGACATAAAACCATTGATCTCAATGGACCTGGATGTTCCGGTAAAACAACACGTGTCAATTAATTATTTCAAAACGTTTCTTCGGACATCCTTGTGTTGACACCTACACACAGACTAGCAAGAGAAATAAAACCACATGGAGTAAAACCTCAAACTTGTCTTCGTTACTTCAGAGGGTGTGGAGATACATGGACTCCTGTGCGACATGGTGAGAATATATATTCCGGAAATCATCATCTGGAATGAGACTTGTACGGTATCGTTAGAAACACTTAAAACATTTCTCGATTGGTTATTAACAAAAATACAACTATAATCACGTGCGAAATCGTGGCTAAACACACCTTTCGTTGGGCAGTCTCTGAACGAGTGGTTAAAAACGTTTGTGGATTATTATGTGGAAATAAACGATGATCATAGAGCTATTGATGAGCCTCTGAAAGAATTCAAAAGATTATCAGACCACATTCAGATAAAATACAATGTGAGATAATGCGTGAAATAATTCTAGAAATTCATGTGAAAGAATTATGGAATTTATGGAGACCAAACAATTTAATAGTTGCGAGTATAAAGATACTTCGTGATGAATTGCAAGAGAAATTATTCCTGTTGCATAAAGAAAAATTTTCAAAGTTACCTGTACCATTATGTTATCACTAGCAGATACTCAACGACAAAATATTGAAGTTAAGATTCCACGACGAGACACTGAAAGTGTCGAGAAACAAAATCTTGTATTGACTGATATTGTTTTGGTTGATGTTGCTGTTGTTGAGATGGCATTGAGTATGAATAAGTCACCGTAGAAATTAGGATATGCTGTAGCAATCTACTCGTCTCAAAGACTAACTATTGATGATACAACTACTTGGATTGTCGATGATAGAATATAATGGTCAAGTTCAGTATATATCGCATTATCTACAGTCAGAGAATATCTCAACTACATAGGGTTATGTTAGTGACACCGAAGTTGTTCTTGGCATAATAAGAAAAAATATCCGGTTATAAACAATTTGAGAATAAAATAATCGTGATTTTGATATAGATGTTGTATTTATTATAACACTAAAACAGTAACAGAATAAGTATTGTGTAATTTGTTACTGACACATGTTGTGTGGAAGTATTCTTGTACAAATCCAGAACAGTTTACCGTAGACAGACTTGCTCATACATGTGATACCATGATGCTGACCTGTCTTGAATGTAAGCGACGCAGGGGCGATAGTTTGAAAAAGTGAACATGGTGGTAATTGTGTCTCCAGGAATTACTTGTAAGCAGTAGAATCTAGTCTGTAAATGGCGGGTCTACCCGTGGATCTTACCATGCTATAAATTAGGATCAGTTGCTCTTTTTATCCTCTTTATGTTCATCGGGTTCATACCTTACAGTCACATTACATAACACAAGTTGTTCACGTAGTTGTTCGCAGCCATCGCTAATTGCATTAAAAGGTTTCATAGAAGCTTCACGAGTAATTTCATTATGTAACTCAGCTATCACACTTGGTAATCTTGTAATCGCGAGATCTCTCCATGGACCTAGAGTCAGTAGATATTTCCTTTGGTTAGTAATAACCAAATAACCGCTCAGCTCAGTTCGATTAAATCGCTCTACGATTGCCTGATTACGATAAATTTCAGTGTGTCCTCGTGTGATTGCGCCATTATGCTTTTTTTTATCAACGATGATACTGCACCAAGAAATTCTCTGCCAGGATTAACTTGTAGCAACTGTATCCATCGTAGACGACCACGTGGATTTGTTCAAACGCAGATGCAACTTCAGATGTTGATTTTGTTGATAGTGGTTTTTCTTCTTTATATCTACTTGCAAAGTCAACGACAATTAATGCATATTTGCATGTGAAGGACTGACGTCGACCAATGTTAATGGTATCATGTGATAAAAACAAAATATCTGCTTGATGAAATTGATTGGAACTCTGACATCAAAATACGCATACTGTATTTTTTTCAGGCGGTGGAAGATACATTTGTCATATAGCCTGTAATGCTAACCAATTTGCGATAACAACGCGTGTGACATTTGCAGTATTAGCAAGTTTACAATCGATGCCCTGCCTCTCCAATATCCTCTTGGACTATAATAAACAACAGACTTTACGAGGTAGCTAGCAATGTGTTCTCTGAGAGATTTATTTTTATGGAATATAATGCGTGAATCAACTTCACATTCGCAATATGTCGTTATTGCAAATCTTGTTTTTTTATACGCAACATCATGAACGTGACATGTTTGATCAATTGCATTTATTGGATACTCTCCAGGTCTTGGATGATCTTATTCGTCAAATCCAATATAAAGTCTGATCTTATTCGTCAAATCCAATATAAAGTCTGATTTCTGGACAACAATAATTGCATCAGATTAGATTTTTTTCTTGGATATTTCGCCCACAGAATTCTTGGTAATTTTCCCAACGAAGCAGTGATATCCGGCTGGTGTCCTCCATAGGTGAGAAATCATAGGTAAGAGGAAGTAATAGCGTTGTATATTTTTAGGAAGTTCAAGCCTTTCCGCAGAAACTTACATTATTTTTTCGAGGAAGAATACCGAAAACATAGAATTTCTTATCAGGCACAGATTCTGCTACGACATAAGCAAGAAAGTCTTGAAGGAACAAGATATTTTTTTTAATCTCATACACTTCGTCGATCGATATTGTTACGACCCTGTAGTTATGTAGTTATCAGGGCTTGATTTTTAGAATTAGAGTCATACTGAGTTTTGCTGAGAGTTGTCTATTTCCTACGTGTACCTATTGCAAGAAAATAGGACACGTCATTTCTGATTGCTTTTTTATACGAGCTGAATTTGATTGTTTATCTAACATAATATCGTCATATACTACTAGGATATTAAGAAATCTATCAAGATCGTCTATGGATTGGGCTTTATCAAGATATGTAATAAAATCAACATCATCGCCGTCTTCATTCAGCAATTTTGCGTATTTGTTATAATCCTTAAGTACTTTGTAACACCACTGACTTTCTACAGATGGTGATACTAAATTAAATTAAGCAATGGTTGTGTCTTACCAGATCCATATGGGCCTATTAATATCATTCTTAAAGAATTTGGTATTATTGGACAGTGATTGATATTGTTACGACCCTGTAGTTATGTAGTTTTTTGGGCTTGATTTTTAGAATTATAGTTCTTAAATGGTTCTTGCTTTCGTGACGCTGAAATATCAACTATATCCATATAATAAATAACTAGTTGATATTGTGTTTCATGCGGAGTACCCACGTCCACCAAGGTTTAACAATAATAACACAAAAAAATAAAAGACGTGCAATTACAGGCATATGTGTAAAATGTGGCAATAGAAAATATAAATTGATTTCATCGACAAAGACAGGTACAGTTTCTTCATTACCAGGAGCTCCATGGGTAAAATATCCTTTTGAGAAACATATTCAAGAATATAATCATTGTGGTCATGTAATTCAACTTGATATCCGACTTGATGAATTAGATCAACCATGACCCAAAGATTATCCAATAAACGCAATAAATTAAGCGTGTTGTGTTCATGATGTTGCGTATAAAAGCAAGAATTTACACCAAATATATTGCGGATATGAAGTTGATTCACGCATTAAATTCTATAACGAAAATAAATCTCTCGGGGAAAAATTTGCTGTGAAAGTTAAAACTAGTGGTAGGGGCTGGTAATTAAATATATAACTGTTATAATGAAATCTGTTTATTATAGCCCAAGAGGATATTAGAGAGGTAGAGCAGCAATTAGTAAACTTGCTGAAGCAGCAAAAGACTCCTGTTCCATCGCTTTAATCTTGTCAGCACAACAGGCAATATGGCAAATTTATCTACCACCACCTAAACAAATTCAGTACGTACATTTTGATGTCAGCAACGCTAATGAACTTCATCAAGTAGATGTTTTCTTTTTACCATACGATATTTTTAAAACCTGCAGTGGTCAATCACGCACGTACAAATACCCATTTACTGTCGTTGACGTTGCAAGTAGGATATTTTTTCGCATATAACGTTTACCTAAAAAGGTGGGAGCCCCGTTTTTCCTTTTTATGAAAAAGCTCTAATTGGAAGTTGACTATTGTAATTATTTGAACTTTGTGGCATCCGTTTGTGGGAAAAAATAAAATGCATCTTATTCAACACTTATTTTTTTCTAACTGGAATTTGTCTCCAATGACGCATGATGCATGGGACGTAGTACGAAATTCAATTAAAGATCCTACTGGTGTTATCATAGGACTTAATCTTGTTACTTTCAGTTTGGACAAATCCAGTAAACTTCGTAACACGCTGTTCTGTCTTGAACTTTGTCTTAGGACATGCCACTTATATATATATATATATATATATATATATATATATATATATATATATATAAAGAATACAAATCATATGGCGAATAACAACCCTCTCAAGCGTACTGGATCCACCAAGGGATCACGTTTGTCAGGGATTAATTAAAATAGATGCAATAAACTGACGACGAACAGTACGAAACTAGTAACTAACTAGCCTAAGCGCTTTCGACTCTTAATGAGTCTTTTTCAAAGGCAAATACAAAACATAGTTACGATAAACAAATAAACACAAAAACGTTGCGTTTGTAAACCTCTACATTTCTATCTTCACATGTGCTAAAACTATAAATACAACCAGCTTGTATAGACTAGTTGCGGAAACTGAAAACGTTGTATAATTCCCTAAAAGTCTACAAGCCAAAGCGACATCTATTTTTACTTTGTGTACATATGTAACGCAGATTATATCCCGGATATGTACACAAAGTAAAAATAGATGTCGCTTTGGCTTGTAGACTTTTAGGGAATTATACAACGTTTTCAGTTTCCGCAACTAGTCTATACAAGCTGGTTGTATTTATAGTTTTAGCACATGTGAAGATAGAAATGTAGAGGTTTACAAACGCAACGTTTTTGTGTTTATTTGTTTGTCGTAACTATGTTTTGTATTTGCCTTTGAAAAAGACTCATTAAGAGTCGAAAGCGCTTAGGCTAGTTAGTTACTAGTTTCGTACTGTTCGTCGTCAGTTTATTGCATCTCTATATACATACATATCTATATATATATATATATATATATATATATATATATATATATATATATATATATATATATATAATATATAAACATAAACAATAGGCATAGCTGTAGAAAACACCATAAACGGAATAAAAGATTCTCTAGAAATTGTTTCCAGGTTTTATTAAATTGAGAACACAAGTTTTAAATCTGGTCTGGCATGCATCTTTAATAATGGAAGTGAAGTGGCAGACGGTATCGTCAGCGAGTGAGTTTTTTTTTTTACTACATGCGTGTTCTAGAAGTAGTAACTATCTTACAAGAGCGGTTCTTTCTTGTGACTCCTTTCTTCTTCTTCTTCTTCTTCTTCTTCTTCTTCTTCTTCTTCTTCTTCTTCTTCTTCTTCTTCTTCTTCTTCTTCTTCTTCTTCTTCTTCTTCTTCTTCGTCTTCTTCTTCTTCTTGTGTGGTGCTGTAGATGGGGTCTGTTTAAGGTTTTGCATGATTTTCACGTTTAAAAGAGACACAAAAACCTTGTAAAGAACGATCAACTTCAACCTTGTATCCAAATAACTTTTTTGTTTGAGGATGGAATCTTGGATCAGATGAGTGGCATCGTCATGCGCTTAAGTTAGCCAAGTTGCTCCTAACTGCTTGGCTATCGCTTAGTCCAGAAATCAACGTATTAAAGTGATGGCGAAGATACAGTGCATCCCAACTTTAACGATCTAACTTTTTATCAACGACTTTGTTAACGGAGGATGCAGCCATAACATCTGCGTTTATAATTATGAAATTCCTTTTAACACATTGTTTATTTTTTCCTTTTCATAGCTACTTCTTGTGTACTAGAATTGAATATTAAAAAACACCATAGATGAATACAAAGAGGTAAGATTATAAAGTTCATATTTGCCAGAGTAACATCTAAATCCAGTAAATGCTGTTTTAATCTTTCCAGTCTCTGTGAAGTGAGAATGTCATACCTCTCCGGAGATGTAATCTAATTCCTTTCTGTCAGTACAATACTAATCCTGTGGATTTGTACTACTTATTCAACTGTTTCTTTTCATGCTGCTTCTAAAGTCATTTCCTTTATAGACTTTAACAAAAGTAGGAACGTTACATCTGGATCTCCTTCTTGCTGAAATCTCGCTTGTTTCTTCCAGTTGGTTGGTGATCAGGGAAACACTAACTGCATCCCTCTGGTATCTTGTTTCATTTTATTAATATGTAAAATGCACCAAATATATATACACTTGTAAAACGCAGAAACTTTGTATTTTTCTTTTCATTCTCCAGTCAAAAAATGTGTTTGGCATAGTCAGTCACAACTTGTGTCCAAGTATTGAAGACATTTCCAGTAGCGTACCTCCTTCCAGTCGTAAGTCTGTGTATTAAATAACTATATAACTTCTTGGTAAGTATAAAGAATTGATTTCAAAATATGACGAATCTCTCTTCGCACGTTATGTAACGTTACTATTCTTTTATGTTACGTATCGGCTCGTTCAAAGTAACATTAAAGAAAGAGTGAAGACAACAAGCTTTGTAAATTTTTAACAAAAATAATTTATTTTCATAGAAAACATGAAATAATGTAAATATGTTAAGCAAGACTTACGGATTACATTGTAATCTCGTTTGTTTTTTTGTAATTATATTTCGTCTTCTTCCAATTGAATTCTCATTTGTTCTTTTTGCTATTCAATTTGTTCTTTTCGTAATTGTATTTGTCTTTCTTTTTCTTCTTTTTCTAATTGCACTCTCAAATTTATATTTCAATTTTAGTTCTGTCATTTTAACGTCAGCATCAGTTAAAGTTTTACAGACAGATGCCAAAACACTTTTGTCAAAGACATTCTTCTCTACCAAATGTTAAACTAACATTTTCTTGATTTCTTGTTTAGTTTAAGAAGATTTCGCTTTAAATAGTTCATACTTTCTGGCAAGTTCAAGCAATTCATCCTTCCTAAAACTCTCCAACTGTTCTTTTGTTGGAATAAAAAGAAAACTCTTCACTCTTTACATTTTTAAGAAACAAGCATGTTGTTTTCACTAAAATTTAAAATGAAGTGAACTAAAGGGTTTCAATTTCAATTTTAGCCAATCTCAAATATTCCAAATAACGAGCGACTAATTCTTTTCAATTCAAAGAAATTGTGTTATCTTGTAGAATCAGATCTTTTAACAGTACTTGATAATCTATTAAGTCTTGAACACTGTCATTAACTTTGTCCTAGAAAAGTTGGTGCAACACTGATGACATAAGTCGTGGCATGTTTTATCTATATCTATATTTTTGTAACTCCTAGTGCATTAGTTTGTATAATTTCATAATTCTTAATCATGTGTACAGAATATTTTTAGTTCAGTCTGGCCTGCATGACTTGAGCATAGGATCACATTGGATTTATAAATAGATATTTACGTATGCGTTGACAATTGGTAATAATAATCTTAATAATAAGACTTCAAATAGCGTAGTTTCTCATTGATTTATAGGATATCGATGTTCCAGAATAATGATGTGGCTTCGAATTGGTTTTGCAAGATCACTTGAATATTCTTAATTGACCAAATATAAATAGTGCATTATATCACGTGTGGTCTATTGCGAAATACAGTCCCAATATACTGTGTATATAAGGGGACAGTTAAACAAACATATTCACTACGATTTTTTAGTCTTTCTGCAGTGTGGTAGTTCTGACGAAACACTGACAAGTTTTTCATATGGCATCTGCTGGTAAAGCATGTCGACTAAATTCAGGTATTATCACAGCAGCCGTAGTGAAATATTTTCGTCTTGGGGTGACTATTCTTTGAAAAGACTTTCTTGTGATCCTGTAAATCTGTAACGTTTCAGTGGATGTCGTCTCAATGAATTCTAAGAATCATGCAATAATGCAGGTGTTAATCATAAACCAAAACTGTTACATTCACCTGGCGGGTAGTTAATCAAAGTCTGATCACTTTTTTAAAAACATTTTTAAACCAATCGACTTTTACAGCGTTCAAATACAAACAGTCGAGACGTTTATATCGTAAAAGATGCTTCTGCTTCTTGTTTTTTTTTTAATCTGAGCAAAGCGTTTGCATTCTCTCATTTCCAAATGTAAAGCTACGAATTCTCTTTTCCAAAGTATACGTGAGGGTAATAATCATGGCACCAAAGGAAGGTAGAGACAGCATGAAAAATCATCTGGTGCGTTCAAGGAAAGCTAAATCTTTGCAGTCCATACTATTAGTAAAACTATAACTGCAACACTATACTTAGCTTCCGAGGCCCCGGGTGGCCGAATAGTCTAAAGCGTTCACCCTTACGGATCATTGCCACCTCTATCTGCGTGGGTTCGAGTCGCAGCCAATGTGTGTATGTGAGAAAGCTTGCCAGTAGCTTCTCGTGGGTCGGTGGTTCTATCCGGAGTTTTTCTTAGTTCTTCCTCCACCATTTATACTGGTCGCCATGTACAGCTTATCTTGTGCTGAAAATGGAGTTAAACCCTACAATAACAACAACGATATCCTTAAGTTCCTCATCCAATGAAGGCAAATTCTTTTGATGGTTTCTGACTGACTTTCAAAATTTCAATATCTAATTAGATACACGGGATACTTGTATTCTTTGAACAGTGAGGAAGTGGATCTATCACATTGTTGCTGTGTTGAACGTACCATTATAAGTTGGCGTCTGTACTTAGAATAATAGTTAGGCCTTGCAACTATTATAATGGCAGATGGTCTATATTGTTTTATTGACTGAACTAGTTTCTAGTAGACGACTTGATACATGTTTTCCAGTGATCGACAAAAATTTGATAATATGATAAAGCTATAATTTTGTGATGATTTACTGTTTTAACACGAAGATCTCGATATTGACTTGTTCCCTCAGTTTTTTCTTATGCAAAACCCGAGGATGAATTTTCTGCCTCTGCGGCTCACATTCTCTCTCTCTCTCTCTCTCTCTCTCTCTCTCTCTCTCTCTCTCTCTCTCTCTCTCTCTCTCTCTCTCTCTCTCTCTCTCTCTCTCTCTCTCTCTCTCTTTTGGTGGTGTCAAGTGATCGTCTTCTTTGGCTTCACATTGTTGTTTCAGATTGTTAACAAAGAATCCCACATATCAGTGATGAAATCTTTAAACTTCACTTTGTATGTTTAGGATGTGTTTCTAAATTTTCTAAATGAACGTTTTTCTGTCTCTCGAATGTGATAATAATTTTTGTTGTTTACTGGTGGTGATGAACCTTGACTTTGTCTAGACAATATGGGACTAGATTCTGGCTAACACTTTTCATCTTCAAAATCGCTAGCATGAATCTGTACCAAGACTTCGGCTACTGTACGAAGCGATAAATCACTTTTTTTGCCCCTTACTTTCTTTTCCTTGCGATCGTTTTATCTTAACTTCAAAAAGTTAAATGACTACATGTGAAATGCCATGGTAGCCTGTTCAGGAGAAAAGCTTGTTTTGCTTCTTTCTGCTGCTGTAAAAAATTTCTTAAATTCTTCTTTCTGTCTTTGCTTAAAATCATCAACATGTGGTAAAGAAGGAGAAGGTGACGAAGAACAAATTCTTGCGAAGAAGTGAAAAAATCTACTAAATCCCAATTAAAAATGGCCTCTTCCGGAAGTGAATCTGTTTTCACTTTGGTAGCCGATACCGGTGCACACCAATTCATTGTCTTCTTAGTTTCCGTTATGTTTCGCAAAAAAACAATGTCGCATTGATGCACTGCATACAAACTCGAGCGCATCTGTATAGGGAATGTGACGTCACAAAAAGCTGTCTTCGTATTGGAAGACAGAATGCGCGAATTGATTGAATTATGGAACACTTAAACAATCTCAGTCCGCGATAGTGTCTGGATCTTAGTATTCTTTTTAGTCTGGAGCAATTATTTTATTTTTAAGTTTAGATTTTGTTTTGGACACTTTCAACATTACCATTTCCTTAGGTGGTCATAACTTCCCATAATATAACCCTACAGCGTAATGTTAATTCCTTGTACAGGGTCATAAAGGTGGTGTGGAGCAAGATCGTTCGCTTAAATCAATCAGGTATTGGTAACATTTATGTCAGAATTTTATAGTCCGCATTTATTTTATTGAGATATACGGTAGTGAGGTCTCTGTCAGGAAATACAGGTTTTATTCGAAAGACAATATCACCCCCGGTATTGTCGTTGTTCTCAGACTTAGTCACACTAAGCATCCATATATTTGCAAATATATGGATGCTTAGTGTGACTAAGTCTTACCACGTAAGATGTCTGATCTTATCCAGGTCATACCAGTGTGACTAAGTCTGGCTACGTAATACGTTTGTTCTCACAGTGTGAATGGTGGGCTAAGTGGAATCAGTACACAGTTAGTACTTCCAGTTCAGTACCCACGAATGTAGTTCTAGTCTAATTTTATAACATTTTTTGCTCTCGCATTTTATTGGTGACAGAATAGTTTTATTGATGCATTGTTGGTAGGGCTTTAAAAGTAATTGTTTATTCTTAAGAAAATTGTGCTTATGGTGTGGTTGTCTTTTTATCGCCGCGGACCAGTCAACGTTTGATAATTTTACCGCGGCTCGCTGAGGGGGATGGACGTTGATTGTTTATATTTAGATTGTTTTGATTTAATAATTTTAACTTAATTGTATTTAAACATACCTTCAAAATAAAATACAGTTACACCAAAATTTGAATATAAAGTGATTTAACATTTTAACTCACTAGAACACTAAATCAATGAGAACCCTGAACTTGTTTCTTTGCAACAAGACGGTTCCATCTAGGGGTAATAGGAGACAATGTGTGTTGCTTATGTCCAGTTTATTCCGTTGTTTCATTTTGGTTACTGTCACTGCAGAAAACCCGCTTCACACAGATAGGATGTCAGAAATGGCAATAGGGATTTAAGTGCGGTGGTGGCAATCTCAAGGTATTCCGCCATGACTTTAATCCAGAACACCGGCAGAGTTGTTGTCGCGAACGTAGTTTTAAGGCCGCCGTCATTATCCATTTCCAGCATTTGATCTTTTTCTTGCACAGACATGCTAGATTCGTCTGGTTTGTTGCGGATCCTTTCCTTACTAGTTCGTGGGTCTGTTGTACTTGGGAAGTATTTTAAAAGCAAAGACAGGCGATCGTACACCAACTGAGAGAATGAAGGCTCAGTCTCGCCTAAAATCCCTTCTAATGTCTGAAACATGTTCTAAATGCCTCTCTTCACGCGCCATCCCCACAACTCCAGTTTGGCTTTAAATGCAGCTACTTTGTCTGCCAACTGGAAAAAGGTTGTCATTTTCCCCTGAATGGACAGATTGAGTTCATTGAGCAGGCTGAATATGTCACACAGGTAAGCTAGTTTTGCGGCCCATGCCTTGTCATTAAAATGTGCTGCCAGAGTTGATTTCTTTTCTGAGAGAAATCTTTACAATGGCTCTCATAATTCAAATACTCTGGTTAGCGACTTTCCTCTCAATAACCATGTTATTTCTGTGTATAAGAGAAGACATATGTACTCTGCGTCCATCTCCTCACAAATCTGCAGGTTAAGGACGTGTGCTTTGATGTGGTTATTAACTTTAACAACATAAATCAATACGCTGTTAAATTCCGGTGACATTTTACGGCTTGCCAGCATTTCCCTGTGAATGATACAATGCGTAGATTTATTCTGTTGTTCAACTTCCTTATTCCGAGCAGTTAAACCAGACAGTCTTCCAGTCATGGCAGCAGCAGCTCTGTCTGTGCATATGCCGACACAACGGGACCATTTTAGTTGTCCTGATATAACCATCCAGTAACATGAACAGTTCTGCTCCTGTGGTGTTGGTTGGCAAAGATAGAACACATAATAAATCCTCATGCACATCCTCCTGATATAGATATCGCATATAAACAAGAAGTATTACCTTGTTGTCGATATCTATAGATTTGTTAACCTGGAGTGCGTACCACAGTGATGTGTTAATCCTCTCCAACAATTGTGTCTCAATGTCTTCGGCTATTTCCTCCATGCGCCTAGTCGCAGTGCTATCCGACAAAGGCACATGTGCTATCTATTCCACAGCAGCCTCTCCTAGAAGTTCACGGCAATTGTCTTTATTGTAGGGTAGGATAAATTCTTCACCGATAGTGAATAGCTTTTTAGCCTTAGCAATACCGTTAGCCACCAAATATGATGCTCTCAGTGCATTCTCTTTTATTGATGTGGTGGCCCTCAAATATTTCTTCTGCCCTTCGTGTTCCAGTTTTTTGTTTCAAAATAAGCCAGTGGCTTGTCTTTAATCCAGGATGTTTGGCGTTCAAAGGCGAAGCAGTATTGAAGGTTTCGTAGTTTCATTGCTGGTCGCCCCAAACTATGCAGAGCGGGGTTGGTGTGTGGGAATCACCTGTTCCGATAAATCCTTATTTTAAGTAGGACTCATGGTATTATCTGCTAAAAGTTTTTGTTTCTTTGATGTTGAAGGCTCTTCGTCTTTTTCTTCACTGCACTGGGCCTTTTCTTTTTTCCCAAGGATACTTTCTAACGACGTCTGTTTCGTAATCAGTTTGCTAATTTGTGGGTTAAATTTGAGCAAACACAATATACACATACACCAAGCACTCTTAAACAAGTACCGGTGAACAGAGAGAAGAGTGAATACACCTTGTCTCCACCAAAGCCGCTCATCTCTAAACGTGACCTAAAATCGCCCCGATATCACGGTATTGGTGCAGCTTTAGGTGACGTCTCTCAGCTCCTGGTTAACCTCTCGTCCATGGCAAAACGCACAAATCCGTGAGAAATACACCACAGTAAATATAATGGAAATAATTGGGCGGCCCGGTACCATTTGATTCACGGCCTGGTACCGGTCTGCGGCCCAGGGGTTGGTGACCACTGATCCATGTGTATTGCGGCGTCAGTGCACAGTGAGTACCAAGGCCTTGGTGATGATTCGGTTGTGAAATCTGTGTTCCATTGCATGGTGTTTTGTTTACAATTCAACCTCTCTTGCAGGTCAACCCTTGACAAGAACTTAAACTTGAAGTCATCTTTGAAGGTATTTTAGATTAATATATGATTTGCATTGATTGTCACACAGATAGAGTTCAGTACTGAGAAACGAATGTAGAGAATATATAGTAAAATTAATTGTGTTCTATGGCCAAGTGTGATTTAGACTTATCTGGAAAATGCGCTGTAACTCAGAATTTACACAGGAAAAATAAAGGGAGTGCGGTGAACTAAATTCTTGTTTAGTTACAGTATCAGTAGTTAATCTAAAATAAGCTAAGATTCGAAATATGTTTGTGTCCTTCATTCAACAATAGGATACAGCAACGATAACACGTTTATTATCTAAAATAGGATGTTAGCATTGAAAGCTTGCATGCTTTCTCTCATTATCGCAGTTCACCAATCTTTCATTAACAATGCAAATATATGGATGATTAAATTTAAATTTAATTAGTAAAACATTTTAAAGCAACAAAACTAATTTATTGTAATAAAAGTCTTCTCCCAGAGAGTTATTAGCAAGTTTACTGTTTAATTCATTCTCAACACGTACTTACTTTGTTCCTATTGAATCTGTTTTTTCTTCTTTAGAAATTCATACACATAATTTATAATTATGGGTGTCATATCATAATTTAACGTAATTAATAAAGAGGAAAATAATTTACTTATGTGCAAAAGAAACAACTTGCTCTACAGTATGAAATAAAAGTTGTCTCCTGTCTTTATATTTAGAATAGAGGGAAAATTGAATGTTGCTTATCCTCGCTTTGCTTGCAGAAAATGGGCAATATATATGATCCCTTGGGATAACACGTTTTAGGTCATATTCAGATTAAATTTTCGGAGAATCAATAATAATTCTAAACTGGATACATTTTTAATTTTTTTTTTTAAAGTGAATCATAAACCTGTTAGAACAGCAATAATATGCCTTACAAAAAAAACAGACTTATTGTATTTAAATTTGGCTTGTCTGAAAAACAAAAAACAAAACGAAAATGTTCAAAGCAGGCTATAAATAACATCATATTTAGCTGGATCGGCTTTTATTTTTTTATAAGATATATTGGTTTATTGTTACATTTGACACTCGTAGTAGCTGTTTCCTAATCCACTCTAGTTCCAAAAAAACGTCAGCCAGGTGCATGGAAGGGGGGGGGGAGCGCCAGTTAAAATGCAACATACCAGTAACTGTAGGTCGACAAATTATTGATATATGTTTCGGGACAAGTTTTGCCAACGAAATACCTTTAAAATGAAACAAACATGATAATTATTTTACGCATGAATGAATTTATTGATAGTTGTTATTAATGATGTATGATCATTTAAATTCTGTTACATGACAGCATTTTATCATTTCTGTGACGATATAAAATTGTATTTTGAACAATAAAAACGATACCTAACACATACATATACATGCATACTTCCTCCCATGGTTTGGTGTTCCGTTAATGAACCATAAGAGCGACATCTAAGATTATATAAATGTCAGTAGATAAACAACAACAATCATTACACACAATATATTTATTATTCAACAAAACCCATCATAAATTATGTATGTATAAATTTTGCTACATTACTTTAATTTCTTTAACACTATTATAATTTGTCTCCATTACTGAACAACAATAATAATCATATCAATAAATATTATAACTATTAAAATATAAAATAAGTACATACTGCAATACCGTTTTCATGGTCAATTACAAAAACAGTAAGTTTCAAACTGTATTAAATAATTTGTCACGGCTACTGAATTTTGGTCGCCTTAGAACAAACGCATGATGGTGTTATCAGCTGATTTGGGGTCAGCCGAGTGCATACGTAGGCTACAAAACGGAAATCTTGGCGGTTTCTTCCCACAATCCAATGGTAAGCATGCGTATTTCAACTTCCTGTGTGTGGTCGCCATCTCGTTGAAGTAATATATCTTCTAGAAAACAGACGACTGAACCCTATCGAACAGTTATTTTTTATTTATAGAAAATGGGGGAAGAAACGTCACCAAAAACCTTGTACGTGTCCTTCAAAATTCTACTTTCTGCGTTACGATCGTGATTTAAACGCTGTTGGTTTTAAATATCTTGAACTTTCTGTCTCATTGTGATTTGATAAACCAAATTCAAAGTTGAACTGAATTAATTTGTACAATATCTTTCTCAGGTACGTCGGAAACTTGGAACCGTCAGTTACGGAAGATTTGATAATAGCCCTTTTTGGTCAGATAGGACCTTGCAAGAGTTGTAAGATCATTCGAGAGGTGAGTTCATTGAACTTCAATTGTCTCCCTTACTTTCTTTTTGAAAACGGAAGTTCGTTGTCACAACCCAAAACAAAACAGCTGGTATCAGTTTTATTCATTTATCAGTATTTAGATTCTTTCTATCCCTTATATTGTTACAGGTGACGATAATCTGATGACTTTTTAAGTATATACTTAACATGGTACACTTTTAAAGATTTGCCGTTGTTTACTGAGGCTATATGGTTATCGACCGTAACCCCCTCCATTGTATGATTCGAGTTCATAAAAGTTGGTCAGTATGTTCGTAGCCTAGCTTCAGACTTCAGCAGTAATTTATGTTTCATTTGCGGATCTACTTTTAATGAGACATTACATGAATATATCTTATATTTCTAGGATAGCTTTACATGATGCTACTCTTATTTAGCAGAGGTGAAAACTTTATCTTTGTGGGACCTGTTGAGTATATGAACTAAATATGCCCAATTGAAATTAAAATTTCCTAACAAAACACTATAGTTCTGCAAAATAATGTTTATCTTAGTGTGTATGGGAGGTATCTCAATAGTTGGCACCCCATGTGGACTCAGTTGCACAGATATTGTTTTATTGTTCTATTCTTGGCTCTGGTATCTTTTTTCCATTGAGAAGTATATACAGACACAAACAAATGGTTTTGTTTTTCAAAAATCTATTGACTACCATTTGAATTTGAGGTGCTGGCTAGATGAACCGGTGGTGTAATTTTTCAAATTAAACATTTCTACAACATTTGCTTACAATACCTTTTGTTTATACCATCCACTGATTTAAAAAAAATGAAAACCGTAACCGATATGTAAAAATGTTTGAAACTGTCATTTTCCTTGTCAATTTATGTCTAGCCTGATTATCATTGGTGGGTTGTAGTCTCGCACTGTCTTCTTCACTTGTTGTATTGCAAATATTTTTTTTGGGGGGGTATGAAGCAGTGGTGCCTAATTAAATACTATATTAACACTCATCTAAGTGTGATTAGTCATATTTGTTTTTTCTTAGGTAAATTAACCTATTGTTCAAGCATCCTTGCCATTCCTCGGCAAATATTTCTTTTCAGCAGCTGAAACATCTGGAAAATGAAATCACTTGAGTGTGCTTGTATGTACTTTATATGTAATGCTCTAGACATCACTGAATGGTCAGGTAGGAAGATGTTGGATTTTCCCCCATCATATGTAACAGGGTTGATGTATACACAGCTGCCAACCCTTGTGATTTTGGCAGGAATTTCACATTTTTCACTATTCACAGATGTACACAGCAGGCAAAAAAATAATGATTACCCCAATTCTGAATTATTTTAAATCTTTAATAAAATGACTGATTTCCTGTTGAGAGTTGGTCGTGATATCAGCAGTTGCTGAAATGGTCTGGTATTGCTAGTTGCGATATTAGTGGAACTATTGCTGATTGATACGGTTGTTCTAGTAGCAAGCATTTTAGCTTATTTTAATCTATATGCATAAGAGTAGTTTTACAAATTCTTTTGAGAGAAACTTGGGCTAACCAGTATTTTGCTCCATGCATGCACCACCAACACTTATTTGAATTACCATTTATCATCAGTGTGTTTTAGCCACCAAAGAAAAAGAAATGTATTGCACAAAAAATTAGGTTTGGAATATATCAAAAATTGGCTGTGCATTCAGCCATCAAACACTGATATGAATCTTGCATTTTGCATACAGTGTACCACATTTTATCATTGTGGATGGTGGTAGAGATGTGAGGTAGCATATTGGGATTAGCAGAAAGCATTGATAGGTTGGGAAAATAAGAACTCATAGCTAATTTCAGCGCTGGAATATTTTAAGCCATCGACAGAAGACCTTTCAGTTGCCAACACTGGAGCATTAAGATATTTCTTGTTAAACAGAATCTACCTTTGTCAGTTCGATCCCATGTTAAACATTTGTTCCAACAAATATTCCCAGACTCAAAGATCACTTAACCAATTAATATCTAAATTCACTCAGATTTTGTCCCTAATTTTACTAATTGTTTGCATGGAAGGTTGGCAGCTTTGGTCATATCAGCTATGGAGATCCCTAGTAGCAGTTAAATCATCATGGTGGGATTATATGCTTAGTTAGGACATTGGTTTTCTATACCTATCCAAATGCCTAAGAAGACAAAAGAAGTGATTCTCTGTGACCCATAGTTGCAGCATATTGTATGCAGAGATGCCTATGATCGTGAATTGGGCCTAAATGTCCCTCATTGCCAAGTCTGTTAATGAATTATGACCAGTTTTCCTACAAGTCTTTGAATACACAAGATTTCCTGATGTTGCAGCAGATAATATTTCTTCTCTGTGTATTGGATCACTTTATGTAGGCTTTGGTATCAAAATCTTCACATTTTCTACAGAAAACAAAACATTTCATAACATAGCCAATGCATGAATATCTCAGTGAAGCTTTTCTACCCAACTTGTATGTTAAGGTTGGGAATTTTTTTATGGTCTGATTAACTTTGTAATTGTTTTCATTCTTGTTCTCACCATTTTGGCAAATGACATTGACAGTCTCTTTGTGTGTGTTAACCCTTTCCCTCATAGAGTGTATGACTTTTTAGCCTTTCGATACCCATGTAGCAAAATTGCATAGTGCAGTCCACTACGCATGGACCTGTTAAGCAGTTAAGTTTATGTTACGTTTAACAGTAATGTTAAACATTTTACATTTTTGGTACACATATTATGTTTGGAAAGATTTAAGAGTAAAATAAGGTTGTTATAGCTATATAATTTTTTTTAACAAAAGAATTTTGTATGTACTTTAAAATCTTGAGAGAAATAGTTCACTATCAAATCAGGCAAGCCATGTAATCAATGGCAGCAGCAAATTTCCATACGCAAAATTTACAACTTCTTTGTGTCTACATCATAAAATCAGTATAATTTGATAATTTATAAAAACTAAGGGCTTCCTACCACAGTTTCAGAGCCTTTCCCCCACGTTATTGAAGCTTGCATAGTTGTGATTTTACTGGTTCAAGTACTGAATGTTTTCAGAGACTGCCATTTTGTCGAATGGAGAATACGACCCAGTTACGACACATACTTTAAATAGCAGATTGCAACCAGAGCATCAACAGTGACCATGTGATGTGATCAGACCTAATGATCATTCTCACCCGCTCAAAATAGCTGTTGTTTACAGGTTGCCAAAAGGTGTTTATCATGACATCAGGTAAATTGCCAAATTAGGTAAAGAGTTAAACCAGATTCATATCCACACTGTCTGCAAGTGTGCCTACTGAAAGTATTGGCTTTTCCATGCTGTTTCTCGGGCTGATTTTTAATTTGAAATTTTAATGTTTTGATCCACCTGGTAAATTGATCCTCTGGATATTTGGTATGAATAAGCTTTGTTCAGTCCTAATCAAACTCTTGCAATCATAAAGGTAATTCCTGAAGCATTTTTCAAAATAGCACCACAGCAAACAACTCTTTCCTTCCCACAAAGTTGTGCCTTTCCAGCTTAGTGAGAGAGCTGCTGGTATAAAATATCACATTTACCTGTCTCTCTGAGGTTTACATTAACACAGTGCAAATTTTAATATTTCTTGTATTTTTCTCAAGTATAAAGGGTTTTGAGAAGTCAGGGTGAGGCAGTATAGGTGTACAAATGAAAATATTGTGAATACATTTAAGACTCTTGACACTCAGGCATCCAGACAAATTTATTTCCAGTCTTGGCCAGTTTGTTTATAGGCTTTGACATGTTTGCAAATTTTTGTGTAAAATGCTTGTAGAAGGATATAGCATAGAGAAGACTGATAGGAAATGTCCATTCTTTTACAGTGCTATGCTTTTTGGGTTAGTCAAGATATCTTTAACTGAAGTAACATGATTAAAAAATAAACCTAACTCTTTTGGAGAATAAGCAACAACTTTTAGCTTGAGCTTTAGGCCTGCCTCTGCCAATCTAACTCTTTATCTAAGTTGGTGAGCATACCTTTAACCAAGGTTTGATCCAAATATATGAGGCAAATAGTCCATTGCAGTCCTGTAGGACAGTGTCTATAAGCCATTTGAATGTTGCTGGTGTATTTCACAGGCCAAATGACATCAGGAAACTCACACAGGCCTGTTTTGGATTGAAAACTGTTATGCTGATCTATCTCATCAATCTCAATCTTTCAATATCCATAACGTAGATCAATGGTTGAAATCAGTTTGGTGTCTGCTAATTCTTTTTCCTTATTAGAATAGCTTTTAACTATTGTTGAAATTGAGTACATCACATCTTAAGTAACTTTTTGCTACAAGTTTTGACGGCATTTGTATTTGAAAGTTATTTTACACGAGATGTGTTTTAGGAAGGAAGTGAGATTGTTCTATGATTGACTGCTTTTGCATGGTACATATCGAAATGCTGGTCTCAGTTTGTAGTGACCAATCAGTCACTGTTAAAAGTACAGTTATTAACTTCATTGGATGAGACAGGTCTTTTAGTCTCATTGCAAAAAATGGATTCCTTGAAATGATTGCAATGTTCAGTGGAATTTATGATACCAAGCAGGTAGTTTTCTTTATGGTTTTAAAAATGGTAGCACAGCAGCCTTATATATATCAATACATGTTGCTATAAATCTTCTGTGTTGCAGTATATTGTGATATAATTTTAGCTGGCAATTTTGAGCCCTACAGTTCTTCAAATATTTGTACATATTCTCAGTTACCATAATCTAGCTACTATATGCAGTTCACCAAATTATGTGTAGTTTGTGCTATACACATTTACTAAGGTTAAAATGCATGGTTTTTTTTTTTTTTTTTTAATTTTGCTGCATAAACTGTAATAGCAAACTGTTATAGCAGAGGTCACACAATCAGGTTAAGTGGGCAACTAAGTCACTTATAAAATGTCACCTTCCCCTTCTTCTGTTAGGAGACTGAAAATGACTTTGCCCTGTGATTATTTTAGAGGTATATTAACTAATTATACCTAGCTGCAAATTGTCTGACTGCACCCTGTTAATTAATAAATTTATTTAGAATGATCTTTGTACACAGATGGTAGGTATAATCCAACTTTTAATGATCACTGTGATCAGCGCCATTAAAAGCTTTAGAGCACTTGCATTTTTTAAAAGTTAGAAGACCCCATTTATTCTTTTGACCACAGATTTGAATTACCCAGGCATGCGAGCCCCAGTTATACCA
Source organism: Potamilus streckersoni (assembly GCA_016746295.1). Classification (NCBI taxonomy): domain Eukaryota; kingdom Metazoa; phylum Mollusca; class Bivalvia; order Unionida; family Unionidae; genus Potamilus; species Potamilus streckersoni. Next base: position 1,075,608 of record JAEAOA010001293.1, on the reverse strand, counting down.
CGTGACCATGAAGTCCCATAAGTGTTATAATTTTGGAATTATAATTCTTAAAATAGTTATGGTAAAAACTTATTAGTATTAGTATCATATTAGTATCGAAAATAGAAATATGTATGATGGCTAACTTTCAAAATTCAAAATTCACAGAGCTCAGAGCTAGTGGACTAGAAAAACAAGGAGCAAAGATTACTTCGAGGCATTAAGAAGATTTCAGGGTGTCTAGGTGATGATTGTTCATAGTATAAATTGTGGGATTTCTTTGACATGGGTGTTGGGAAATCAAAGGTATCCAATGGGATTTCATTAAAAGAGCAGCAATGTACCGATCATTTAGCACCCACATTCAATAGTTATCCTCTACAAAGAGGTTTATTGCCTGTAGAACAAATGTTTTAACCTTGGTATATAATGCCTGGGGATAACTGGGATAACAGTTTGTCCAGTTACACAACCCCTTTGCCAATGAATTTTATTAATCCAAACAGACTGTCTGATGTATTGTTTATTTATATTAAGCAGAGATCTGGTTTATAATTATAGCCATAGCTGTTGTACCTATTTGAAGTGGTGGGTGAGTGTGGTGATTTTTTTTTTTAAGGATACCCACATTTATGCCTTTCAATACCTGGGGTTTTTCTATATGGTCCAATACCAGGTTACCTGGGTACTGGATGAGGGATGACAGCCCTAGTCATCAATAGCTAGTTTTGATATCAATTACACAAACTCACCTTCACCCACATATGTTTTAATAGCTGATTGACATTTTCCTGATGAATTTAGCAACTAGCCCCCCCCTCACTACCTGTTTACACATTATTCTTTGATGATAAAAACATACAAATTTGTGTTTTGTAACATAAACAATAGTATGTAAATAACTTGTGTATTGTGAAAATAATCAGTGATCCAAAAATGTTAGTTACCTCTTGTGCAGTATTTCATCATAAAATTAGTTTGAAACTGTAAGTGTAATACACCACTCCCTTGATAACTCGCGAACCCGCTTATAATGCTTATAACGCGGTGTCCGGCATGGCTCCCGATTTTTTTTCCAAGGAAAATATATTTTAAAATGTGTTAAACATGAAAAAAATCGTGATAAGAAATTGTAAATTGGCAAATTTAACCTTGATACATAGTTTGTTCTTATCATCTAAAATGGTGATTACCGTATTTTCGGGGGTATAAGTGGCTACTTTTTTTTCGTTTTTTTTTTTTAAAAAATGATGTGTGTGACTTATATGCAGGAGCGACTTATACACTTATACGATAAATAATTTTTTTTTAATGACTGTAACTGATGGGCAGTGATACAGTGCTTTATCGAAATGCATCTGCCGGTATACGGGCAAGCCAATTGCTGGAAACTTACATACGGTACATGTAAGTATTAGACTATAAGATTATCAAATTAAAGTCAAATAATATTTAGTTATATATGTGTTAAAATTTGTTGTTATTAATAAATAAATAAAATATTGAAATAACGATTACCATTGTATTTCCTTTATTATTCAGCATGTACATCTTAAAATCTTTCTGTCTCTAAATTCAGTCGCAAATTTCAGCACATTTTCCCACCCAAGCTGCTAGTCAAAGTTCTTTGAACTTGCCACCCAGCTATTTCATCATGTTCTTTTGATGTACTCAAATAAATACAGAATGCAGAACTGGGATTATTTTGTTATTTTAAACAAAGAATTATGTCCCTGTAAAGCGTTTCCAAGACCTCTGTTAGCGCTTCATAATTTACTTTAATAGTAGTTTATAAAAACACACAATCAATTTTTCGGTTGGTTTCGCAATAGCTTGTTATTAAAAAAAAAAAAACATAGCAGGAATATTTCCTCCGATGATTGCTCTAGTTTTAAATTCTGGATTAAGCCAATACTGTCTTCATGGAGAGAACTTCAAAGTACCTGTAATTAATTAAAAAAAAAAAAAAATAACTGGAAGGCTGGTGAACAGTTTCAATTGTTAGGGGAATTCGCAAATATCTTCGTTAATGTATTAAAATCACTGTTACGCATAAAGTGCTTTTGAAGTTCGCTTGGGTTGTTGAAATGACCGATATATAAATATGTACCATTCATACAATGGAGCATTAATAAAATATAGTTTCACAATAACGTTGTATGATTTAAAATTGTTATATTAGCTTAAGTCAATAAGTTTTGTTTTAAATTAAATTTGTACCATTTATCATGGCACCAACAACTAGAAAAAATATGATGCAGAATTTAAGTTAAATGTCATAGCATTTTCGAAAGAAAACGGAAATCATGCAGCAGAAAGAAAATTCAATGTAAGCGAGAAGATTGTGCATGACTGGCATAAAAAAGAAGACGAGTTAAGGTCAACAAAAACAAAACCAAGACGGGAAATCGTAGTGGCAAAGCAAGTTGGCCAGTTCTCGAGGAGAATCTATGAAAATGGATTGTGGAACAGCATGCAGCAGGTCATGGACTTTCAACAATTCAAATACGACTCAAGGCAAAGTCAAAGTTTATTGTAATACTGACTTTTATATAACTCTTAAACAATTGTACAATATTTCTTACACGAAGTTGGAAATTACCAAGTCGCATGCAATGGCCGGCGGTATCAAAGACGTCATTATGGTAAGTGCGGAGGAGCGAATTTAACGCAGGAGCGACTTATAGGGCAGAAAATACAGTATTGCCTGTAAAGATCGAATCCATATTGTGAAATTTGCATTTTTTTTCAAAATGTGAAGTGATATTTCTCAAACGTATCACAAACCGCAAGTGTTATCGTGTTCTAATTTATGTCGTTTTAAATTTTTAGACCCATTAAATTAATGTTGGTAATGGTTAAACCTTGTGATTTTTTTTTCTTCCATTTTACTTCTACCGCAATAAAAATCTACACATCGTTCGATCGACATTGTTTTTTCGAAGTGTGTCGATCTTTTGTATTTGGAAAAAAACCCTGTCTACTTTGGATTAAACAATAAAATTAGAATGTATACCATTCACCACAAAAATAAGTGATGTAATACACAACATGTGAAGTACATGTGCTAAGCAAACGGAAACCAGGAGGAATAATGTTTAGATGATTTCCTCAATATACTGTAAGTTATCCTGAAATTAATGTTACTCTGTGAGGTAAAACTAAAAGTACACCAATATGAAAAGATATTTATCCACTGTTAATCTTAGCTCGATTTTTGAGTATTCAACATGCCAAGCCACCCCCCCTTTTCTCTATGCATCGATCCCATTGTTATATTTGTTGTTTGTTATAGGTCCCTCGATAACTCGCGCCCTCGCTTATATCTCGGTCGATGTTTTTGGATCCCAATGTCTGCGAGTTATCGAGGGAGTGGTGTAGTAACAGTGAAATAATGGCAGACATTACTATATCTGGGAAGTGCAGTTTATTAGATTGTTTTCCTAAATCATAGAAAGCAAAGCCATAGTATTGTGTTATATAAGATTTAAATTTATGCAATTATGTAGGTCCCAAACATATGGGACAATTCTTTGTTGTGGAATTCACAAGAAGCCTTGTAAGGTCAAAGTTGTTTTCTGACTTGACTTGTATTTGTGGAAATATGTTTAAGAAAAAGCTGTGAAGCAGATAATATTTAATCAATGCTGGAAATGAACAGAAGTATGTAGACAAATAAATAAATCATAAATTTGCAATCCTGTCATGGACTGTTGTAATGAAGCTATATTAAGTTAGTGATTATATTATGAAAATCCCCTCCTAAAAATTGATGTACTCACATCTGTGTTGATTTGGACATAATGAATGGTTTAGTTCATATAACCACTATAAATGAACAATGTCTAGCTATGCATTTTAGTGTGATATGTGTGAATAGTTAAGGTACTTTTTTTTATCTGCAGCAAAAAAATGAGACAATAATTGAAGAAGCATGTGCATTGTTTGTCATATGTATGGTACAAACACATTTAGAAATCTTTTAAGGTGCCATTATTGTAAACACACCACTGCCTAGATAACTCACACTCAGATAACTTGCAAACCTGCTTATAACACATTGTCATGCATGGTTCACAATTTTTTTCCTAAAGAAAATATATTTTAAAATGTGTTAAATATGAAAAAGTCATGATAATAAATGGTAAATTGGTAATTTGAACCTTGATAGCTGGTTTTTATCATCAAAAATGGTGATTATTTCCCATCAAGTTAGAATCCATGTTGTGAAATTTGCACTTCTAAAAAGATAGAGAAATAGTGGTCAATACCCTGTAAACAAACAGTCTGGTGAAACAGGGATCAACAAAAAATTATGCTAACAGGTGGCAACAGAGAATGAAACAGACACCAATTAAATGTCTTGCTAGTCGAAATTCTCCTTATAATCCTTTAATTTCACCTCCAGGCTATAATCCCAACTTAACCTATTCTCGTCTGTGGTCTGTGAAAACTTGAAAAGAGTTAATCCACTGTCACCTGGAAACCCAAGGGTACTTTTGTGAAAACTTAATTACCTGCTGGCTTAGTTTGGATCAACTGCAGGGGGAAATGTTTGTTGCAATAAAAGATTCAATTAAAAGAAACCTGTGTTGTTTTATCACTTTGAATGTCTTTTGTATCAAATCCAACAAGGTAAGTACCACAAAATAAAGTTCAAAGGCAGCAAAGGAGCATAAGTTCATTACCATTCTCAATTTCATTTTTATTTGACCAATCCAAAATGTTTTCACATTTTTAGGTATTAACATCATTAAAGTATATACCAGTAATGTATCCTAATCATTGGTAAATATGTCCACCCTCAGCAAAAGAATTAAGCTAAAGGTGTACCCAGTGACTGAAAAGCTGTGCATCATAGATAGGGTTCATAATGGCTAAGCCAGATAAAAAATTTTGTAATGAACTAAAAATTGTGGAGTGGACATTTAGAGGTTGGTTTAAATATGAGCTGAAACTTTAAAATTACTTACACAATGTCTATTTAGATGAAGGAATGAAACAAACAAGCATGATAATGATAATGAATTATAATCCAATTATTATTATTATTATTATTATTATTATTATTATTATTATTATTATTATTATTATTATTTAAAGAGGGTAACTCAATTAGCTAAGAACTAATCTACCTTGAGGCCCTCATTTAAAGGAATTTACTTAATTTTGCTGCATCTCTGAAGCCACTGTATATACTGGGTTTGAGAAGAGGAAATAAAGTGGGCATTTCTAATCACAACTGGAATATTTATTCCATAGCAAAGTTCCAGAGTATTGGAAACTTTTTAAAATAATTCCTTATTTAGTTTGGGAATTTTTTAATGTTTGGTAGACATTGATCACAGGTGGGGAGTATCTCCAGGTAGCCTATACTTGAATAGTGATTGTAAATATTCAGGAGCATTATTATTGGTTATCATGTACATTAATTTGGCTTTTCTTAAACAGATTCCATCTTTAATAGGTAGTATTTTTTACTTACCAGCTAAATTTTCCTTGTTTTCTTTCTGGATTGATATTAACTCAATAGCTCTTTTTCGGAGACATGCCAGTTTTGCTAAGTTTTTATCATTTGAATTACCCCATACTGTATTACAGTTGTCTAAATAGGGTTGTATGTAACTGTTATAAAATAGTTTTCTGTGCTTTTCCAGGAGAAAGTGTCTTATCCTACTGAGAAGAAATAAACTTGAATTGACTTTCTTACTGATATGTTTGATATGTTCAGTCCATGATAGGTTATTATCTACCAAAACACCAAGTAGACTATTGTGACAGACCATTTGCAACCTTTTATCCTTTTATGTCATAGTTCATCACTATCAAGTTATGTTCTTTTGGTCTCTGTTGAGATAAGTAATATTTTAGTTTTACCATTAACCACCATGCCATTGCATGTGCACCAGTTGTCCAGTTTGTTTAAGGCATTCTGTAAAGAAATTTGAGTTATTGCTTTGTATTTTGGATTTCAGACAATGTTGTGTCATCTGCATAGAGATCTGTAGATGATACTGAGTCTTTTAGTACAAGTGGTAGGTCATTAATAAATAAAAAAACCAGTAATGGACCCAGAATTGAGCCTTGTGGTACTCCACATCTAATTGTTCCAGGTTCAGACAGAACATTATTTATATAAACATGTTGTGTTCTCTCACTTAAGTATGAAGTAAACCATCTATCTGTGCTTTTATCACATTGCTAGATTTTCAGTTTCTTCAAAAGAATTTCATTTGTTTGTACCCCCTGACCAATTTCAATAACTAAAAAGTGTAATCAGGGGTCACACTACCAGGCCAAGTGGGTTAAAAAGTCCCCTTCAGTTATTTGGACAGAATATGACTGTAGATTAACTCTTTGAGATGCCCCCTCTCTGTAGCCAGTAAGTTTTCTGGCACTGTTGTAACCCAACCCCAAGGTATTTACCTGGTGTTGATACCAATCAGCTCATTGTGACAAAGAAATTCTTGCACATTCCCCTGCAAGTTTTAATAGCTAACTGATCCTTAACCCTTCCCCCCCCCTGAGTAAGAAGATACTGCTTAATTTAATGAAATTGGGCATATAGTGCTATGATGAAATTATACCAAATTCTGTTTTGAAATTTAAACATCAATATGCAAATAGTAATTTGCTTTTAAAAATATGATCCATGAAGAGCGTTTTCTAATTTATATCCTACTTTTAATAAATGGAGATTTTCATGGCCATATTTGCGTATTTTCTGTATAAAATTGAAACAGTAAATGAAATTTTAATGGCGGACATTGCTGCATATTTGATATACCACTTCATTAAACTGTGAAAATATGAAAAAAAATATAGAAATGAAGCAAATAATATTTAACCAATCCATGTCATTATTACCAGAAAGTAGATGAACCATAAATATGCAGAACTTTTAATGGATTTTTGTAACGAAGCAAGAAAGTGTGCAATTCGAGAAAAGCCCCCTTCCCCCATCTAAAAATATATGCTCTCGCTCTGTGCAAGACTAATTCTTGGATTTTTAGTTGGGGATAAAAAATAAAAGGGTCCAGTTAAGTTATATATTTTCTTTAGTGCTTCAGTGTGTTGTCTATGAATAGTTACAGTAATGAAATCAGGATGAACAGTATGGTTTGAAGGAACTTGTGCATTTAATCCTATGTACATGTATTAGGGGCTGTTTCAAAGAATGCTGGAGATCTTTTTGACTGCAATTGTACACAAAACTTAATGAAATAAAATAATTAAGAGGTAGTTTATTAAGCATTTTTACCGACTTGGAGTTACAAGCTTATAATCTTGTTACTTCTATCAGTGAAAATTAATTACAATGTATAGCTTCAGATGTGTTTTTTAAGTCATACAGCCAAAATACTGCATTTACTTCAATTCAAAAACACATATACTAAGTATGAATAGAATGGGTATGAATATAATTTTTTTTATACGCTTACAAAATATATTCACTCACAAATAGCACATATTTTTCAACTTGAAAATAAGGCATTGCTTATAACTTAAAAGCATACCAAGAAATAGAGCACATCATTAAAAAAAATAATGCATCTCTCTCTCTCTCTCTCTCTCTCTCTCTCTCTCTCTCTCTCTCTCTCTCTCTCTCTCTCTCTCTCTCAGAATAAGGCAATTCGTAATTTTATGCCTGTAATTTTATATATATATTTATATATTTTATATATTTTTATATATTTTATATATATTTTATATATATATACATACATACATACATACATACATACATACATACATACATACATACATACATACATACATACATACATACATACATACATACACACACACACACACACACACACACATACATATGTTGATTGTTTCGGTCTCACTTCTCCCTGATCAACTCCCACTTCTCCCTGTTTAGCTCCCACTTCTCCCTGTTCTGACCAAAAGAAGTCACTTCTCCCTAAATTTTAAGTCTAGCTTGACCCCTGGTAATGTGATAAAATGTGCACTGAACTAAGTCAATTCAATCATTGATTTATAATTTCTAACCTGACTGAATGGCACTAATACTGGCATCCCCATGCACCTTTCATGCTTAATGGACTTTCCATACTAAGATGGTACCATATTCTGTACACTTTGGAGTAGTTTATTTCCAGCTGACAACATAATGAGTAATTCATCCTATTTGGTAACTGATAGATAATGGGCAAATTTCCATAACACTGAGTTTGGAATTATATTCCTTTGCAGCAATCAACATATTAATGAAACCACTTGTTAAATTCATGTGAAAAGCAATTTTTTGTCATTGTTTTCCATTGCTTGATTTGACACTGTAAATATAGAAAGAAGACGACATATGTAGGTATATCTTTAGTCACACATACAACCCATTGCTGAAAATGGACTTGTCCAGGAACTGGAAATGGGTCTCAGGCATGTCTGTCTATAATACTGAAAACTTCCTTGAGCATGAAACATGCAGAAAATGACCTGTTATGGCCATTCTACTCAGTCTGGTTAGAAAATATAAATCAATGAATTGACAGTGTTCCTTGCACTTTTTATCAAATTAAATGTTTCGTTATTGAAATGATATGGGGTATGGCTTAGTTATTGAAATCGGTATGGGGTACAAACCAACGGGTTTGTAGACAGTAGACACTGACTAGGTGATGCTGTGTTTGCATGGGTCACACAGCAACATGTCACAAACCGAAAGTGATATCATGTTCTAATTGATGTCATTTTAAATTTTCAGACCCAATAAATTTATGTTGGTAATAGTTAACCCTTGTGAATTTATTTTTTTCTTTCATTTTACTTATACCGCAATAAAAATCTACACATTGTTTGATCAACATTGTTTTTTCCAAAATTGTTAATCTTTTGTATTTTAAAAATCGTGTTAATCTTTTGTATTTTAAAAATCATCTACTTTAGATCAAACAATAAAACTAGAATGTATACCATTCACAACAAAAATTAGTGACGTAGTAAAGAACATGTCAAGTTGTACATGTGCTAAGTGAATGGAAACCCTGTGGAATATTGTTTTGACAATCTCAATATACTGTAATTTTTCCTGAAATAATTGTTACTCTGTGAGGAAAAAAACTAAAAGTACATTGATATAAAGAGATATTTATTCACTATTCATCTTAGCATGAGTATTCAATACTGTAACATGGCAAGCCAACCCAGCCCATTTGTTTTTGTTTTTGCCTCTAGTCTGAGGTCTGTCCATTTATTAGTTTTGTTGTTTGTTACAGGATCTTGATAAAGTGTGCCCTTGCTTATATTGCAGTAAATTTTTTACCCAGATGTCCACGACTTATTACTTATCTAGGGAGTGGTGCATTTAGAAAGTTTATAAAAAGATACATGTACAAAAATATATTTAAAATTGATTATGCTTAGTAGATTATGCTTTGTTAATAACTTGCAGTTACAATAATGTAATCTGGTTACTCAGTTAAAATTTATTATAGTGTTGTTTCTATTATTCTCTTTTAGAGTCATGTGACCAAAATAACTCAGAAAATTTTCTACTTGAAATTAAAGTATTCCTTAAATCCAGTGTTAAATGCAAATTTGAATGCTTTGAAATAGAGGTCATAATTCACTTAAGAAAACACATTATTTATATGTTTGTATGCAGGGGTCATGCTACCAGGCGAAGAACGCTGAGAACTGTAAACTTCACCTTTTGTTATTAGTTGTTGTAGGTTTTAACACCATTTTTTTCTGCACAAGATAGGCTATACATGGCCAGTTTTAATGGTAAAGGAAGAACCCTGGAAAACACAGGGAAAAACCACAGACCCACAAGAAGCTACTGGCAGGCTTTCTCACTCACATTAGCTGAGTCTGGACTCAAACTTCTGCAGACAGAGGTGAGATGGCAGTGATCCGTTTTAGACCACTCAGCCACTTGGGGGCCCCTCTTCTGTTATTAAAGCAAAAATGACTTTGCCATTGATTTTTCAGATGTAAATTGGCTTTAGATTATGACTTTTGAGATACCCCCGCACAGTAGCCAGTTAAGTTATGGCACTTTTGTAATCTAAGTTGAAATGCATCAGTATATATAAATAGTAATTTGCTTTTAAAAAATGTGATCGGTGAAGAGTGTTTTCTAATGTATTTTTTGTTTTTATAAATTTTGTAATGAACTAAAAATTGTGGAGTGGACATTTAGAGGTTGGTTTAAATATGAGCTGAAACTTTAAAATTACTTACACAATGTCTATTTAGATGAAGGAATGAAACAAACAAGCATGATAATGATAATGAATTATAATCCAATTATTATTATTATTATTATTATTATTATTATTATTATTATTATTATTATTTAAAGAGGGTAACTCAATTAGCTAAGAACTAATCTACCTTGAGGCCCTCATTTAAAGGAATTTACTTAATTTTGCTGCATCTCTGAAGCCACTGTATATACTGGGTTTGAGAAGAGGAAATAAAGTGGGCATTTCTAATCACAACTGGAATATTTATTCCATAGCAAAGTTCCAGAGTATTGGAAACTTTTTAAAATAATTCCTTATTTAGTTTGGGAATTTTTTAATGTTTGGTAGACATTGATCACAGGTGGGGAGTATCTCCAGGTAGCCTATACTTGAATAGTGATTGTAAATATTCAGGAGCATTATTATTGGTTATCATGTACATTAATTTGGCTTTTCTTAAACAGATTCCATCTTTAATAGGTAGTATTTTTTACTTACCAGCTAAATTTATAAAAGTAGATTTTAATGGCCGTATTTGCGTATTTTCTTGATAAAATTAGTTTGAAATTGTTGTTGTTGTTGTTGTTGGGCTTAACGCCATTTTTCAGCACATGATAGGCTATTCATGGCGGCCAGTATTAATGGTGGAGAAAGAAACCGGGGAAATCACCCCGGAAAGAACCACCGACCCACGAGAAGCTACTGGCAAGCTTTCTCACATATCCACATTCCCTCATAGACTCCTAACGGACAGTGCTTTAGACCACGGCCACTCAGGGCCCCTAGTTTGAAATTGTAAATGAACTTGTAATGGCAGACATTGCTACATATACAATATACATCAAAATAATTGGGCAAATAGATTCAGGAAATTATATAATATAACGAAAGAAAGTATTAATATTTTAATAATGTAGGTCAAAAACAGTGACAATTTGTTGTGGAATTCGAAAACAATACTGCAAGATCAATGTTGTTTCCTGACCTACCATAATTTTTGCAAAATTACAAAAGAGATATCTATAGTAGTGAAGCAAATACTATTTAACTGATTTATATCATTAATACCAGTAGGTAGACAAATAATTTAACCATAAATATGTGGTCCTATTAATGAATTTGTTGTAACAAAGCAAGAAAGTGAATAGTTGTATTTAGAAAAATACTCTTTATAAAAAATAGACGCACTCGCTTGATGCAATGCTTGTTCGGAATGTTTTGGTTTTGGGGAATAAAGCTGCTATCATATATATTATATCTTATATTTTGCATTTCTTGCTTTAGTCTCTCTTCTCCCATTTAGCTCCCACTTCTCCCTGTTCTGACCAAAAGGAGAGAAATCATTTTTCCCTACAATTTAAGTCTAGCTTGACCCCTGTGTATATTAAGTTTCTTGTTTCTCATCCACTTCTCAGTTGAGCTCTCACTTCACCCTGTTCAGTCCAAAAGCAGAAGTATCTTCTCACTAAAAATTGAAGTCTAGGGTGACTCCTGCAAATAGGGAAGGATGACTTTTATTTTCAAGTATAAAGACCTATATGATAATGACTCATGTTTTCATATCCTTTGGAGCCCCATTATGCCCTCAGTGTTTTATTGTGTCTTACATCAGCAATCTTAATTTACTTATAATATTTTTTATTCTCAGTTTTGTTTTGCCTTTCCCAGTGATGGTATTGTCCATATCCGTTTGGAAGATGAGGTCACATATAGACACATATAAGTGGAGTCCAACTACAAACTGCATAATTCAAATCTTCTGTTGATAAATTATCAGATAACACACTGACAGATCTGTTTCTATGCATTTTGTTGGTTCTGATCAGTGGAGAAATCAACAGAGACCATGATATGCTGGCACACTGTAACAGGAGATATTGACATAATTTATTTGCAGTTGGCCATGTACTTGAGTATATACTGTACTGCATCATATAAATAATGAATCATAAAAACACTGCTATGCAGTGTAAGAACTCATTGTATCCTTATATGATATTGTTTGGAGATTGCCATGATGTACATGAAAGTAAGTACATTGTGATAAACAGAGTTATGATTAACAAAAATTATGTTTTATACTTTGTCAGTTGTACCATTTTAAAACCATTTTAAAGTACTTAGATGATTCAGATTCCAGTGTGAGGTGGTCTTTTGTTAAATCAGAAACAGCAGGAAGTTGTTGGTGTTTGATGAAAAATGTCTTTCACCTGCAAATTAATGGAATGTGGATCAAACCTGGCAGTATAGAGATAAACTGCAAGCTGTAGAGTTAGGAAAAATCAGTTCAATCTCCCATTCATTGACAACACATTTGCAACTGTTACAAGATACTTTAACTGTAATGCTATACTAACAAGGAATGCTTATTCTATATTGCTACATATTTATCTTGCTTTAGTAACTATTCTCAGAGGTTATGCTGAAAGTTTAGTATTAGTTGATATTGCTTGTAATTATGGCGCTTATGAATTATGGTTGTAAATAGTGTTAGCTTAAGATGCATTGGATTCAAAATGAAATCGAAAACTTTTTTTAAGCATTTAGTTAAGCATTCAGATTGGATATATGGGGGAAATGTACATTGAAGATACCTGTGTTGGAATGAAGATAGATTGCTACCCGTGGCTACACCATTGATATGTTTTAGGGGGTGACCTGATGTGTATTTTGCCACCCGATAGATACAGGATCCGGATAATTGGTGCAATATCTAGATGTCACTGTTTACATGCAACCATCACTGCTTGCAAGCCTCAGTCTACTGTATTTTAGTGCAAGGCCAGCAAGGGCCCAGAGGCCCAGGGGGTGTAATTTTTATTTAATAATTAACTTTTATCAATTTAATTTTAATTTAATATTTCTTTTAATTATATTATTTACAAATCGATTTGCGTATTTGATAGATGGCGAGTGTTTCCACAGTCTGACAGTATGATACTGATTTACTCATTCACACTGTCAGACAGTGGATGTTCACCAATCCCCATCTATCTAATAAACAATTAATAATCACTAAGCAGAAATCCAGATTTTTCATTTATAGAAAACCGGCAAATCTGGATGTGCAGGATACTTCACTATTCGGCCAGAACGAATGTCCAGAGCGGTTTCTGGTCACCCTTTAATATGTTTTCCTTTGTAGAAGAAAAGCCATGGAAAGTGCTGGCCAAAAAGAAAAAGAAAAGCAGCATTTTACTTAAACACACCCTTCTGTTTTGAAAATAAACACCAGTATATGCAAGCAATCAAAGATGTATTTCAGGACAATGGAAACTTGTTTGCTTTAGTTTTGATTTTTATTAGTTTACCATTTTGAGTACATGATGTGCAGCATGATTATTGCAATAATTTAAAAACAGCATGGCATATTAACCAGACTAATTTGCTCTGTCCATCCCAAGTTTCACTCTTTGCTCATGTTTGTATGGGTTGTTGCTTGCAACTACTAACATTGTTATTGGAAACAGAATTCATAAATTTCAAGGAAAGTAAGAAGAGTTTCTTGATTGAGAATATAGGGCCTGCCATGTTTGTTGGTTGATTCTTTCTTGGAATATCACTGATGGTGTGGCATATTTTCTGGGTTGTAGGTTGAGGCTTTAACCGTTTCATCACTAAGTAACTTTGTAGGCATAGAGTCCTCAACACTAAGTAACTTTGGAGTTGTAAAGCAAAATGACTTGTGGACTTTGAAACAACATAACTTTGCCAATGTTAAAGATATCTGGCTGGATTAGGTGTCAAAGTCAAGGTTAAATATACAATTTTATGACTAATTCAATAAAATGTGCATATAAAATGCAGGTACAAACAGGTAACACAACAGGTAAAATACAAGTAATTATTTTATTACCTCTTAGAAGACATAACTTGTTCTCAAAACTTGTTCAATTGACCCTAGATGTACTAGTGAAAAATCACAGTAACCACACAAGTCTTTCTTTCATGGTGTCCATAATATATAAGATCCTATAAAATGAACCAAAATGATCTCCAAGGTGAGATCTGTCCACACACCTAAGTGACCTATATCACCTCTGCCATGTTTGATCGTCACATTGAAGTTTATTAAACAGACAATTTTTCCAAAAACTTCATCTTTATAGAATATTTGAAAATATTCCGAAGCTTTCCTGGAGCCATCTAACACTCGGGTGTGCCCAACTCTGTCAGAAAACTGAAACAAATCTCTTTGGTTTTCTGTCTTCATCCCAACAAAACCACGTGGAGCATACAATTCCTCTGGTTCAAAACCATCAAAGTCCTCTTCATCGTTATCACTGTCACCCACAAGTGCATTCCATTGTCTCTCCAGACGTCTTCTCTCATTTTCATCCAAATTTACCAGGTCGAAATTATTCAAAAAATCAGATAACTCTCCATTTAAGTTTCTTCAAACACCGCCATTTTGGATACAAATTTGAACAATCGTTAAAAGTTCCTACTTTGTTCGATATTTCTAGTTGTATACAAGCTAAACTCACGAGATCATCCAAATATAACATGGACATTACCAGATGGAAGTTATTAGAGGCATCCCGAAAGTTATTTAGTCGGGTACTATAACATTAAAGAAGAACACTGCCCCAGACTGAAAACTCAGTCCATAGTGTTTATGGATTTACTTCCCCCTGACCGGTTTCGTGGCTGTGATGGAAGGGTTAACAGTGTGTCAGTGCAGTCATGGCCATATAGAGCCAATTTTAAGACAAGTTAAAAAAAAAAAAGTGGAGTAGCACCTGCTATCCAGTGAGTTAGAAACTGCTCCATTAAAATTCCAGTGGGTAATTGTTTGAGCTATAAGTAATCACCTAAATCGTGCTTAATGTGTGTCAGGATTTCATTGACATGCTGCCCAACATTGATGGAAGCCTGCTTTGTAAGGTGCAACAATGGTAAGGGTAAAATATGGAAACACTCAAGATAAACTATTATAAATGTAAACAAGTAAAAAAAAAATAAAATGTAAAATTATTTATTTAAAAAAAGTATTAAATAATAGATTTGAAATTACTTGATTGAAGTCCATAAAACAGGCTCAGCATTTGCTATATAATGCACAATCTTTTAAAATGTTTTCAGACTTTAACTAGTGGAATACATTTTGAACTATTATTGTGTTAAGGGACTAAGTGTTTAAAAAAAAAAACTTGCAAAATTGCATGGTTTGTAGTGTTATTTGTAAGTTTTGAATAGAAATCTGAACAGGGTTGAATTGTCATATAAAATCACTTTTTGATAATTTGTACATAACTGAAACACCAAGTAATAGAGCATTTATAACACTGTTATAGTGAGAATGTACAATAGGTATAAATAACTACATTTATCTGTATTATGTTGCTATGGTGATGATCTACAATATAGTTCAGTTATCATTTATTAACTTGTTATAATGAAGTTGTACAGTATTTACAAATAATGACAATATTTATTATTGTTTCAGTGAGGATTCACAGTAGGTATGAGTGGTTAGAACACCTGTCTCAGATGCTGGAGGTTGCGGGTTCAAACCCTCCTCTGAGCCATACTAAAGACTTGTACAAATGGTACCAATAGCTGCCTTGCAAGGCGCTCAGCATTAAGAGGTTAGTGTTGGGCTGGTTGGCCTGGTGTCAGGATAATGTGATTGTGTGGAACATCATGCTACATGTCTGTGATATGGTAGCAATATGACTGAATAATTGTTAAAGCTATGTTAAAAATCCAAAACACACACTCAAGTACACAGCATATCTACCAACCATCACAATATTGCTGTAAATTTTATGACTTTCAATAGCGATTCACAGATTTGCACCACATGCATAATAATCACAAATTCCAGAATTCTCAATCGGTTTAAATCAGTAATAAATAACTTGATCCAGTTAAGTACTAGTCAGAATAGCAGCATTGGTCACTCGTGCCAACAACATCCCCATATTGCTAGATGCAGTATTGTTAGAACTATGTCCAATTGTTACAGTTTGCCCTGTAGTAAGAATTGTAAAGTATATTATCAATATTTGCAACAAAAGTTTTACAAATTCTCCTGGATATTGTGTAAATGGCACCTTTACTTACATATAGCAACTTGGTCTAAAGCTGCTATCTGTTACGGATCACTGCCATCTCATCTCTGTCTGCCTAAGTCTAGGATTCCTTGAATTTGGATATTTGAGAAAGCTTACCAGTAGCTTCTTGTGTGTCGGTAGTTCTTTCTGGTGAGTTCTCAGTTTCTTCTTCCATCAATACTGGCCGCCATGAATAGCCTATCGTGTGCTGAAAAATGGCTTTCAGCCCCACAACAACAACAACCAAATGAAGACAGCTTATTTTGAGTGTAGGAATTTTTGAGATATGGAAAGATTGGCATATATTGTAGTTTGCTTGAGTTCATATTCTGACATGCATGCACTGACACCACTAATTGTTAATTGGTCAACATTTCATCTGTTTTGGGGGCAGGGGCCAGTATTTATGTACAAATTTAATGCCGCAATCAGTGACCTAGTACAAAAAATCATAAAAAATCAAATACACAAGTGAGGTCAAGAATGCCCATATTTTGAGATACCTATATTAAAACAAAGCATAAAAATATTATCCACTTGACCAGAGAAGTCAGTGGCAGTTCATAGCAGAAGAAGTTTATGCACCCCAACCCCAAATTTATACCTGCAATTTTCATGTCCGAAGGTCATTTTTGACACCATGTGGTACAGTGCAAACACAAGCCCTTTTCCTAGATTACAATTCTGCCAAACAGTGTGTACTAAACAGGCTGATGCAGTTGAAAATAGTTGTCATCCAAGCCGATTTTGAGATATGCTCCTTGTCCCAAACCCACATATTTACTGTTACGAGAGGCTAGCTCTTCTTCGTAGACAACTATTGGTATTTCACTATCAACATATTGCAGAGTAACTATGGAAGGTGTACATGCCTGACATCAATTTCAAGAACAACACAAGCTCGAAACACCTAGCTCACAAATATATCCATATATTTAATTAGTAGACAATAATTGCTGAAAAAGTCACACCATAGCCTTAAGTTAAGAAATTTGCCAGGGGCCAAAATATGAAACTGTACCCTGCCTCCTTTGTAATCACTGGGAAACTACAGTGATAGAGTTACCTTACTTAGACTGATGTTGACTTTCTGGAGGGAACATAAGGGCATACAAGAACAGAGTGGATTTCTCATTGAAGAATGAATAAATAAGTAGTTAAATGTCAGTAACTTTCAAATGATTTGTTTAGCAGTGTTTATTTATTATTTGAAGTGAAATCTCAGTTTTTATACAAGAGTCATGATGGACCAGAATTTCTGTTGAGGTGTCGTCTAGTGGTCTGATAGTTAATCAATATAATCAACGAATTTTAGACAATTAAAATGACCATGCATTTAGTTATTATTTTCCAGGAAAAAGTAAAATATGTGAATACATGAAACATTTCCAGTTGTAGTTTTTTTTTTTTTGTTTAGTAAAACACTAGCACAGTGATGTCAGTGAGCAGATGTAATAGAAAACTATTTAGCTTTATGGAATACTATAAACTTAACCATTACAAAAAGTGCAAAATTCTTTTAAACATCAAAGATTATAATCCCAAAAATGCCATCACCTGTACATTGCTGCTGTGCAAAGGAGTCAGAGGCTGTATTGACCTGATGACGAATCCGATGCAGAAAGGGAATATGAACTTAGAACATTCTGTAAAATATAGTTGTTATTCTTTTAACCCATTAACCCTTAGAGATTTTGATATTTTCAGCTTAAATACAAGTAGGAAACGCATCTTGGGGGCTGCTTCTGAATACATCCCCAAAAAATCTGTGTCCAGGTGGTGTTTTTTTGGGCTAACCAGACTATTCATTTCCAGATCCTAACCACTTTTTACTTTAAATCTCCAACTTAGCCTACTTTTTTGCAAAAATTTGCCTGTCAGTGTGCAGTTTAGACCAGTCTGCCTTAGTACAAAAGGTCTACAATCCACACATAAAAACTGATTCTGACGACATGCAAAATTTTAATGTTCTCAAAAAATACATTTCCCCAGGTTTTTTTGTAATAAGAGTAGAAAGTCTAGATTATTTGGTAACTTTGCAGAGCTGTATGTTCAAGATTCACTAATACTACCCTTTTTGGTGTATCTTAAATGATCTTGATGCTTCAGAGTTCGGAAATAATAAACTTTGAATTAGACTCTAAATTGACTTTGATTTTGCAGGATCAGTGGAATATAGGCAGGATCAATAATACTTAGTAATGATCCTGATGGTTGGTGCAAATTGTTTTTCCAAGAACTTAACATTTTTTTAAAACTATTAACCCTTTTATCACTAAGTAACTTTGTAGGCATAGAGTCCTCAACACTAAGTAACTTTGTAGGCATAGAGTTCTCAACACTAAGTAACTTTGTAGGCATAGAGTTCTCAACACTAAGTAACTTTGTAGGCATAGAGTCCTCAACACTAAGTAACTTTGTAGGCATAGAGTCCTCAACACTAAGTACCCTGTAAGATGACAGCTCTAAACCCTTTAACTTTTAGCAATATTCTCCATGGCAACACTGTAAGCAATAGCTATTTTGAGCGGGGGGGGGTTGTAGTGTAACCTTCAGGGAAAACCCCATTAGATACTACATTCATTGGTGAGAATGATTATTATGTCAGATCACATGATCAACGTTGATGCTCTGGTTGCAATCTGCTATTTAAAGTAAGTAGGTCGTAACTGGGTGGTATTCTCCATTCTACAAAAATGGTGGGTCTCTGAAATTTCAGTACTTAAACCAGTAAAATCACAACTATGAAAGCTTCAATAACTTCGGGAAAGGCTTTGAGACTGAATGCCCTTAGTTTTAATAATATATAAAATTACACTGATTTTGTGATGTAGACACAAAGAACTTGTAAATTTTGAGTATGGAAATTTGCCACTGCTGTTAATCACGCTGCTACAAACCAACGGGGATGTAGCATCTGACTATAGTCTTTTACTCATGCTGAGCAGATTGATATTAGTATCCAATACATCAATACTAACTGAAGAGTCCTAAAGCTTTTCAATTTTCTAACTTGATAAA
This sequence comes from Potamilus streckersoni, assembly GCA_016746295.1. Classification (NCBI taxonomy): domain Eukaryota; kingdom Metazoa; phylum Mollusca; class Bivalvia; order Unionida; family Unionidae; genus Potamilus; species Potamilus streckersoni. Next base: position 1,056,329 of record JAEAOA010001293.1, on the reverse strand, counting down.
TATTTTTATATATTGCATTAAAGTACTGGGGTACCAGTGTGTGAAGTGGTCAAAGGCGCCTACCTTTACAGATCACTGACATAACACCTCTGGGGTGGGTGGTTTGAGTCTTGCATTAGCCAATATAGGTATGTGGGGAAAAAAAATGCCAATAGCTTCCACTGGGACAGTGGTACTTTGGGTTTTTCTGGTTACTTCATCAACCAGATATACTAGCTTCAATGTATAGCCTATTGTGATGAAAGATGTTAAATCAACAAAAAAAACCAACATTCAGTTACTCATTAATGTATTGTTACATGTGTTGCAGTATGTAATATTTCTGTAATACAGTTAATGGAATATATCACTGCTGAAAATAAAGTGAGGCTAATACATAGCAGTTAATCCTTATAATAATGAATTTGTTTTATGGAAACTAATTTAATAACATGGTGCTGATTATCAGCTATTTCTAGCTGGTTGGGACTGGTAGAATACTTACTGCTATGTATGCTATCAGAAAATACATTTTTAAAACAGTTATAGCATTGAATAATGAATGGTGTACATGATTGTTTTTAGTTGGATCCAATTGCAATTTGCATAGATCAGATCTGCTGTTGCATAATGTGCCTGCAGACCTGGGTCTATGCAGTTTATCTGAATTAATAAGTAGAATGACCCTGATCTAGGCTTACATTGCATTGTTTGCATTTGTGGCAGATTTATAGTAAAATATGGTACTTGGTATTCTAAAGAATCTTTCAGGCCTACAGGTGGTAGTATGTGGTATTGTTAACATCCTCAAGGGCATCCTAAAAATAAAGTATGTGCCATACTTATCAAAGCAGAAGTGACCAGCTCATAAGGTTATGAAGGACAGAGACACTAGTTATGTGTGTCAGATTGTTAGAGAGAACCTTACTTCAGATATGCACTATGTTTTTATTGATTATGCATATATGGTGTGTGTATGTGTAATTTGGCTTTTTAATGTAGCTTTAACAATTTTTCCATCATAGCACTGGGTCATCATGCTGCAGACATGTAGGATGACATCCTACCCAGTCATATTATCCTGATACCAGGCTGACCAGTCCTAACACTGTCCTCTTATTACTCAGCATCAAGCGAGGCAGCTGTTAGTACCATTTTTATGTCTTTGGTTGATTCTGCTGGAGGGGGTTCGAACCTGTGACCTCTTGTATTTGATGAAGACATTCAAGATATGGGAGTATTACTGCTTTAGGGTATATTTGGTAATGAACATCTAGTGTTGTTGAACACAGGTAATTAGAAGTTCATCAAAGGCTGATGTGAAAATAAATTGGTAGTCAAAATATCTTTCTCTATTACTCTCATTGTCATGTGTCACTTTACTCAATATGTGAAAAAAGGTCGAGTTTTTACGGAGCATTGGAATAGTATGCATACAAAGTGTAAAAATTGGTTTAATTAGCATGTGCATACTGTAAAGTCCCAAGTAATTTCTATTGCACCTATTTACTGATAATGGTTTGTAGGGATTGCTGTATTGAAGTTTGTAAATAGTTTTTCCTTTAATGGGAGAAAAACCTTTTAATGGCTAACCTTGCATGGTAGATCAGTCCTAAGAGAGATTTTATTCATGATCTGTGCTATCTTGGATACACTAGGTGGTATTTGTGTTTTGATTCAGTTTGTAGGTTTCCCTTATCAATGATCTAAGTGGGTGTTAGAGAATGTGATCAGAATATAACAGGCTTTAAGAATACATGCTGTGTGTGATCACAGTAATTTTCTACTTTGTTGGACCATTTTCTCTTATCCCAAACTAATAACATTTATTGAACAAGGCTGAAATTTCATCAGTCTTCTCAACTCTTTTATAAGTGGATGGATTTATGAATGGATGACAGTCTGTTATTTGAGTCAGTTTAGTGTTTGTTTATTGAATTATTGCTATTGGGATTTGTTTTAAAGGCCTTTCTGTTGTCATCACATCAAGAGAGTGGTAACCCTGGATGTGTGTATGTGTGACTCAAACAGTTTATACTTGATTCCCACACAAACAAGGAAATGTTGAATTCGCCCTGCAGTAGAGCAGTCTAGTACATGACTATTTCATATGATCCTCACTGTGCTCTGAGTTTGTAGAATATTGTGGATATATCACCAAAATGGAAGATGTTTTAGGGCTTCCTACTTTGACTGCCATACCAGCAAACATTCCATATACAGCATCCTCTCAAGTTGGAATAGTTTACAACTACAGTTACTTGGTAGAGTGTTTATTTCATTCAGTCATTTTGTAGTAATGGTAAATTCTAATATTAGTCCATCAGTCTACATGATTTTCAGAGCACCAATATTTCTCCAAATTCATAGGATTTAAAGATTGCATTTATTTTTCAGCTCACCTAAACCATTGGGAAGCTATTATTGTATTACCCCCTGTGATTGTTGGTGTTGTTTCATTAGAATTCACTAATATAAAGGAACATAGATATGTAAATCTATCTTGCATGCATATAACCATTCCTAGATTATAGCAATGAGAGTGGACAAACCTTGTATATGCATGTGCATGAATGGTGTATGTTTAATTTAGTTTTTGCATTTAGTTGTTGTTTTTCACATTTTAAGCATTTTGTTTTTCCTAGAACATAGTAAGGATGCATTATGACAATTTCCACACTTCACTAAAAAAAGTTGGTCCTTGTAATGCCTATTCACACTTCACACACTTAGTTAAACTGATGATGGTATGTGTCTTAGAACCATGCTGTTGTAGCTCAGAAAAGTCATACATTTTACTATTATGTCAAGTATATCCATATAGATCATGACCAGATGTGTATGTTATGTACATATTATCCTGTGAAGAATTGTAAAGCTTGATAAGGGGATACATTTCAATTTAATAAGAATTCAATAATCAGATGCATCAAATTTGCACTTCTTAACTTGACTCTTTAATAGCCTATTGCATCACTTGATTAGCAGTGAGATTGATTTCGACCTGTCCTTGTATTCTACTCATCTGTGATATTCTTCTCTCTCCTATATTCCCCAATTCCTTCTCTTCCTCCTCGACTTTTTCTAAATTCCTTCTCCACTTATCTATACTACTTCTCCACATTCTCCTCCAGACTTATTTTCTTCCTCCTCCACATTCTCTCTACCTTTTCTCAACCGACTAGACTTATGTTGACTTCGACTGTTCTGCTAGTTTCATTTCCATCTTCACCTCTTGGAGACTCTGGACTCTATTGAACCAAAGTTCACAGTCCCTTAAAAAGCTTTCTGTGAAAACACAAGTACAATACACTTTTTTTTCTTACCCCTTACATCTCACACTACAAACAGCCTATCATCAGATAACTGCTATTAAATTTCTTCGATAACATTTGTTCACACCGATACCCATACATTCTTGTATTGTAAACCAAATGTCGTAATACAGCACAGTATCAGTTGTTTCTTATCCATTCATTAATAAATTCTGTCATGACAGTACATATTCCTGAAACGGTACATATTCCTGATCCAGTACATATTCCTGATCCAGTACATATTCCTGATCCAGTACATATTCCTGATCCAGTACATATTCCTGATCCGGTTATACTACACAATATCCCAATACTCAGATGCATTTCTTTACCTTAAACTGATACAAAGTACACAAATATTAAAATATCCATTCTCTGATATACATATGTCCATAGTAACTAATATTGCATTCTTCAACCATTTTTCAAATTCTCATTTTTAGCAGGTGTAAATTCTAACTTAAGTCATTAATAAATGCACCAGTTTACTGCAAAGTAACCAAATAGCAAATTAAAAAATTAATTGCTAAAAATCTACATAATTCTTTATGTAATACTCAAGTCCATTTCTCAATTGCACATGTTATTAAAACACTACAATGGTAATTCTACATATTAAATGATCCTAGTAATTAAGTATACATACTACAAATAATTACAATTATGATGCTGTAATTTTCTGCAAAAATCCAGCAGATAACATACTGATCTTTAGAATCTTTCTCTTAGAATCCTATAATTTTTGCTGCCAAATTACAAGTGGCTCTCATGGAATAACCCTATTGCTCAGCAATCTGTCTAGGGGAAACTAGGGAAACTAATGTTTCATTTACAAGTTGAGATATAATTTGCATTCAATTGTAATCACACCCTCTATCTCAGTTGTTGATTGGACATCTCTGTGGACTGATCCAATCAAGCAACAATGTTCCTTTTGATCTCAACATGGAGACAGAAGAGACTGTCCTGCTCACCTGACAGGCTTACCTCTGATGTTAGGACTAAATTTTAACACTTAGGTATGATAACTTCAAGCCTTTGATTAGCTGTCTTGATCTATCACCTGTGCTGATTCAAGTTTTGATTCAATATTTCTCTCATGGGTCAGATAACCTTGCCTGGTGGCAATGTTTGGAGATCAAAGACATCACTTGGGTACTATTCAAGAGAGCTTGCTTATACATGACTTTATAGCTTGGGCTTAGTAAAGATGACAGTGGTATTATTTTTACCACTGGTGGCCTAGGTGTGAGAGGTTGCAGGTTTGAACCCTGAGTTGTACCAAAGACTTGAAAAACAAAACATTTCTGACATCTGCCTTGCTTGGCACTAAGCATTAAGATGATAGTTTAATGACTGGTTGGCCTGGTGTCAGAATAATTTGACTGTGTGGAACATCGTACTGCATGAAGACCCAGTGCTAGACATTACTACAAACTGCAACACTGCAGACATTGTAGTGATATGACTGACATTTTTTGAAGCTTCATAAAAAAAAAATCCAAATCGCTTTCTAGGGTTAATTTTTGTGTTTGTTCATTTTTCAAGCAATGTTTGTACTAAAATCATGAAATGATATTTTTATAAATATCAACCAATGAAACTCAAAATTACCTATATTTCATCTTGTTTGCTTTCCTTGATTTTGTTTGCATTTTGTGCTCATAACAGATGCATACTGTCCTCCCTGTAACATTGATGTTGTGAAGGCATGCATCTTGATTTCATTGTGACCTAATTGTGAAAAGAGGCATTTCATGCATTATGTCATTGTTGAAATTATATTGAAAGTTCATTTATTTGGGCAGTTTATGTTTGAATAATCATACTTGGTACTTAAATGCATGCAGTAGTTCCCTTCACCCTTATTTGTTTGACAGATTCCCCAATTTATAATTTGACCCTCAATTCTGATATAGGAGGGAAATTTTGACTGTCTATTACCTCAAGGAGATTCACTGATGCAGCTCAGTTGGTACTACACTGGTGTATGAATCAGTGTGAGTCAGTACTTTACAAATATATATATATATATATATATATATATATATATATATATATATATATATATATATATATAGGTCAAATGCTTGCATTTAGGTGATGACTACATAGTTCATTGTTTTCCATGCTACATACATTCTAGCCTATATAGAAGATTTTCAGATGTTGCAGTGGGAGTTATTAAAAAATGTTTATTTAAGGCTTAAAGTTCAATATTAAAATACTGTACATATAATATTGTGATAGGTTTTTCTTTGCAAGTTCTATTGTATTACACATACAAGAGATTATGGAAGTAGATTAATGGAATGCTTGCTACATGCTTCTTTGGGTGTAGTTTTAATCTGTTGTGGTAATCAAGGTTATTGCTGTTGTATGAACTGCTTTTAATGCTGTCACTTCACTGTCACTTAAATCATTGGACTTTTACCCATTACCATCTTTTAAGAGTGTACAGTGATAATGACTTCTGAATGAGGTTTTAAAAACAGATTTTTTAGTTCACATAGCCATTAGACTATGTAAGCTTATGGTATAGCCCTTTACATCTTACACAATCATCCATTAAAAAATGCTCAAACTACTCTAATATGATTTCAGACTTTGAACATTGGTTCATGTCATCAGAATCTCAAACAATTTCAAATAAAGCTCTTGGGTGAGTTCAGTAATGAGTGAAATTCATGTAGATTAATGTGGCAAACATGTATATAATTGGTAGACTTTGCTAACACAATGAAAGCTAAGATTGCAGTTTTGATATGGAAGCAAGGGAAATAATCTATGGTAAGATATATTGAGAAGCAGAGGTTTTGTACTGTAAAGAGTTATCTCCCTTGAAGAACATTTAAAATTTGAAAGATTTATTGTACAGGATATCAGAATTTCATTACTTCAAGTTATATAAATTAGCCAAGTAATACATCTAGGATTTAAATTTGTAATTTAAATCTGCAGAAAATATAATAATATAAAGTGTTTTTTAAAATGTCAAATATAATTAAGAAGTACATATATTTATATTATGCTATGAGTAATTTGCTGCATTGAAAGGGTATGTACTGTTCATGCATATCTGAAAACCAGACTCTCTGATATCGCAATAAGTGAAGTGGATTGGTGTTTTGGGGATTGTAAAAAAAAGTACAAAATTCAAGTCAGGTTTGTCCAAGTGAATCATGACCAAATTCATTGTGTGACTGAAAAATGTCTAATGGACACCAGAAACCACATTGTCCAAGAAATTTTACGAGTCACTAAACACATTCAAATGTTATCAGTGTATTAAAATGCCTGAAATACTTTTTGTTGCATGTTCATTAATTTATGGCAGTTTATATATTCAGTTTTTATTAGTCTCACACTTAGGTTTATATTTGGAGATCTTGGCTTTAAAAAAAAAGAAGAAAAAGCAAAATCTCATTATTCTTTTCATCTGAACCATTCACAGATTTAATGACCATCATTAGCAGAATAAAATATATATCTACCCATTTTTCAGATACCAACGCTATAAATTTTTTAACCATTAAATAGTATTTATATAAAAATTTGTTAGTACATTCTGGATATATACTAGAAAACAAAGTACACTAATGCCTAATTTTTGTTTGCTGTTGTGCCAATTATTGTAAGTTCAGATTTACTGCCATTATTGTTAAAGGCAAATTATTTATGTCATATGAAAATATCATAAAACATTGTATTCTCGAGTTATACTGACCATATTCATAGGAATTGAATTGATTTGCGGAACTGTGTTTCACATTTGTGAAATGGAGGGAAAATTGTGTTTAACAGCCAACCAATCTATTTTTTTTAGTATGAAACTGGATACTCACATATTTTGCCAGGTCTAAATTATAACAAGTGCTCTTACCTCTCAGGTGGCCTAGTGATCAGAGCATCCACCTTGGATACAGGAGGTCATCAGTTTGATCCCCGGCAGAGTCATACCAAAGATTTACAAAAATGTTACTAACAGCTGCCTCAATTGGTGCTCAGTATTAAGAAGTTAGTGTTAGATTGGTCTGCCTGGTGTCAGGATAATGTGACTGTGTGGGACATATGCTATATGTCTGCAGCATGATGCCCTAGTGCTAGACATCTATAAGCTATGACACTGCAGACATCAGTGGTTTGACTGAAAAATTGTTAAAGATATGTTAAAAATCCAAATCAAATCACATCACTAAGTGCTCCAGACATCCATGTTACTTTCTTTCTTTCGCTTCATGTATGATTTTGCTTTCACAAGCTTACATTTGTGACACAGGTGATTGATGTTAAGCCCATTGTTGCTGGTCATTGTTCTATATGTTGACTTATCTACATCTTGTGGATCAAAAAGATCTTTCAGTGCTTCTTGTCTGTGAATTTGATTGGATGCAGAGGCAAGTGAATGCATCCAATCAAAATTAAGTTCTTCAAATTTGAACAATGTTCCTACTTAACTGACACAACTGGAATGGACTCTAAATTACCAATTTCCATGAATGATCCGTGTTTGTATACATACATACATTCTTTCCCTCACACACTTATGAATGGCTTCAGTTTTGTATATATTCATACTTTTTATGTTAAACATAGAAAGTATCCTTTTGAAATCGATTGCCAGTATCCTTTCGAAGTCGATTGCCTTCACTGTTCAGCCTATGTACAATTTATAGCTTGTTAAACACTGTTGGTTTGTTGGCAATACATACTAAGAGAGGCATTCATGAAATCAAATGGAGATGTCACTTGATCAAATCACATAAAAATTAGATCAATTTGCCATCTGTAGGTAGGTTAACATATTAGTACTTTGTCCAATGAATGTGTTAAGATAAGACCAATTAGACCTTTGTTTTGAAAGAATGTAAAATTTTATATTATAGAAAGGAATGTTCATTTTTATTTGTTGAGCCTGCTTTGTTGAGATGCAAAACAGAACATAAAAGTATTTTAATTTGCTCATATTCCTAAACCCCTTGATGTATTTTTTTATACATATGATAAATCATTATGAATCTAAGACATGCACAGTCTTTTCTTTTGATCATATGTCATAGTCATGTTTAAAAGCAATGCTTTAATCCCCCATACACAGTGTGCAGTTCCAGTTCCTTCTTGTTATGTCTTTTATGCCCAGCCTATGTAAGTATGAATGTATGTATGGTGTTGCTTGGTTTGGTTTAGTTTGGTGCTTTACAACACAGCAACACAAGTATGTGATATTCTTGGGATGTTGTTGGTATAAAGTGCCTTGCCAAAGGATGCACTATGGTATCTCAAATAATTTATCCAGTTTTGGATCTGAAATTATTGGTCTTGTCAGGAAGTTGTATTTTTGGACTGATAAGTATCTGTTATAAAAAAAATCTTTGGCTATCCAATATCATGGACATGTGGCATGGCTTAGGACAACTATACCTTTCATATGATGGAGTGTAATTAATGAAAGTAAATTTATTGGATTTAAACAGCACTTTATTGCAGAGGAAATGGAAGCTAAGTGTCTTCCTTAAAGTCATTCAGCCAGCATAGGTTAACCTGGTAATATAAAACCCAGTAACCCATTGATAAGAAGTCACAAATTGGGCTACAGTGTCTCCCAACACATAATACTGGAAAAAATCGGAAATTTTTAATGAGTGAGTGAAAATGGGGCCAAGTTCTCATTTGTCAAGCTATCTTGCAAACTGTTGAAATCTTAGTTATTGTCAATATTAAGAAACAGAATTTTAGTAGCAGTAATATGTGACAAATATCTTCGTGCATTTTATGTGAATACATCCTCCCATAGAGTGGATATTTCTGATGGCAAGATTCACTTATGTACATGAACATCATCTTCAAAAATGTGATCTCTTTGCTGTCTTACATTCCATGAATATTGAATATCTGGCTGTGGAATATATTCCATATCAGTACTTTTTTCATGCCAGTAGAGTACCCACCCACCTCTTCAGAATATTGGTGGTTAAGGAACACATAGGTTATAACAGTATATCTCAGAACCCCAAGGACTTTGTATGCATTTAAATAAAAATTACAACTGGTTGTAGTTTGTCACAACAAACCTCAACATTATTAGGAATCCTTTTTTTTTGTCTCTCCACTAAATTGGCATTTTCTTCTGTGATTTTGATGCTTTTTAAAGTGTCTGTGAGATTTTGCATGATCCTTTCTTAATAAAGGTGAGTTTCAGAAGCATAACAGTAGAACTTATTAATTTACAAATGAGAGGGATGACTGGTGTTTTCATTTTTTTCATGTGTGATAATCTTCTGAGTTGCATAGAGAACACACCATATGAACATAATCATTATTGTTTTCCTGCAGGAAACTATATTTCAGATAACTATGTCAGCAGAGTCTGGAGAAGTATGGCCACACAAAGGCCATGTGGACACTCACCCAGACTGCCTCACTTGTTCAGAAAGTACATAGAGTTAGACTTGTTTGTTTGGTTTTTGTAATTTGTGGGTAACCAAAGTTTGTAATCTGACCAATTCTATACATGCCTTTAGAGGGGAGGAGAATTGTCTTTCTCCACTTGTTCAGAATTTTCAAGTTTTTTCCAGCAGTCCCTGGGGTCATTGCAGGATAATTAGCTCTTCAGGTTTGAAGAGTACTCTTAGGTTCAAGTTGATTATGGGACCATACTGTTTAGATATGATATGGGCAGAGTCCCTCCAAAAGGAGGGAATGAACATTCAAGGAGAACAATGTCCACCTGCAAGTGAGGAGCAGCTGAACACTTCTCAGATTCACAGTATCATGCTGCACCCTCCTGCAGGGAAGGAGAAACACTTTACCTTTCATCATAGTGGGTTCTTTCTTGCAGAATGTCTAGAGCTTTATTGCAAGATAATTAGCTCTTAAGGTGGGAATAGCCCTGCCAGGCCCCAGGACAGTATGGTATCAGTTTCCTTTGGAGATCTCTCTGGAAGGAGAAACTGAATATTTGAGAAGTGCATTGCCTCCCATTGTGAAGGTCGAACATTCAGAGTTTGATGCACACATCATTTTTGGAAGAGCTGCATTGCACCAAGCACTTTAAGGGTGCATGTCATGCCCTTTCCAAATGGGAGGAGCAGTACACCTTTGTGAGTAATAAATTTTGCAAACAAGATATCCATATTACTTATATTTCTATGATATCTATCAATCACTGGTCATGGTCAGGTTTTCCAGGTGAACAGTCAGATTGTGCTGTTCATGGGTCATCTCATATTGATGGCAGGCTTACCACTGATCCCAAGAGATAGTGATGCAAAGACACTTTTCTGTTAGAAATGTACTAGACCATGGTTATGTCATAACTATACTCCTCCACTCATCCAATTTGATCTGGAAGCAGCCCCTTCCTTCACTGGTGACACCTAATACATGTAGCTACTAATCTAAGCAATGAAATTTCAGATGGGGACATATAGACACTGTCTTTTTGTTTTCCAGCATAACTTCTGTCAATGGTAACTTCCTAATAACTTCTAATGATTTATATTTTAAACTGCTGTATTATTAAGATACCTTGTACAGTGATATATATCTTTTCTAACTTTGCAGGCTTTTTGATATGTTCCCATAAGTACATTGTTTGTGTTAGATTTATTTTGTACCAATCTTTTTTTGTGACCACTACTCATTTGATGTAAGACCTGCACTTAGTTTGCATTAGTTGATGAAAAAATTGTTGGATCATCTGCAATCATGTCAATATTTGTATGCTGAGTATAGAGTGGAAGATCATTGATATATAAGAGAAAGAAGAGGGAACCAGTAGAGATCCTTTTTGAACACCATACTTTATATCACAATGCTTTTCCTTTTATATTTCTCAGTGACAGCTTGAAAGAAAGCTAGGCACTGGACAGATATAGCTTTCAATTGGATCATCTGTTTTTATACTTTTTCCCACCATGTCAGCAGCTACCTCAAGATCTGCAATATTGAGAATTAATGCTATTATCTTTCTTCCAATGCTCACATGCTCTGTCTTCACACTTTTTTTGTCTTTAGTTACCTATCTACTAGAATAAGTATTCAGGACATGAGATATTTTATGTCCTAGGTTCATGATTCCAGGTGCTAAATCTTCTCTTGGTGCAGTAGGAAACCGCTTGATCCTAACTTTTCCTCAGATGGTCTCCTTTTATTTCTTTTTTAGCAGATTTACTTCTTTATCAAGAGCAAAGGACATTAACTGTCAAGGTTATTGAGTGGCCAAGTTAAACGCATTTAAATTCTTGCACTGCACAGAATTTAGTTGGATTTCACACCTTCCTGATCTTGTTAAGAATTTTGAACTACAGAGATCAGCTCCTACCATCATGTATCTAAATGGACTCTGTCTTGTTTTGTCATCTTTTATGAACTCTATGAGCCAGTATGTGGGGATTTCTTCCAGGACCTTACACTCAAGACAGTTTTCAACTCACTGTGGCATCTGCACCTATATAGAGTTAGATTCATGCCTTGTCTCTCAACCTTAACTGTCTCTGGCACTTTTAAACAATATCTTCAACAAGTCCACTTTTTATAGAGATCCTATGTTGCAGTCAAATCTGGCTTGATGATCAAGATAGATTTTAAAGCTTGTAATGGCACTGCATTTCTATCAAATGCCTCCCAATGGAAAAGAATGGTTGCAAAGGGCCTTGTGTTCATGGCTCTGTTGATATTTATTTTCCATAATTCATGTTGAAATGTCACTTATGTTAAAAACTTGAGAGATGCTGCTTCTGATTGTCATGGACCTATCTAAACTGTCAGAAAGCAACTGTGAAATTTCTTGTATGCCTGCTGTACATGTATATTATTTCTGAGGTTGAGTTTCCATTTGTCTGTCTTGTACAAATTTAATTTCTGCACAAAACCATAGTTCTCACCATTAGTTACCAAACTTTATAGATGGTATATGGAAGAACCCTAACAGTTTTGAGATCACAAAAACATTGTGCCAGGGACTTAAAGAGATAAAAGAAACATTGTTTCCACAATGTAAGTCTTGTTTCCCACCATGTACAATTATAAAACTTTATGGATGGCTTCTAACTAAGGTAAGGAAAAACTCCATTGATTGGGGGCTAAAATATGACAGCTCAAGGTGACAGTGGCTGTCTCCTACATATTAATGTTGTGCAAGATATATCAGGGCCTAACATTATTGATGGATTCTAAGTCAAGAAGATTATACATTTTGGGTCAAAAGTTAATATTACAGTGAGTGAAATAACAAGAATAATTTCTGCAAAGTAAAATTTAAACTGTCTTGTGCCTTCACTAGTATTTATGGATGACTTATCCTTGTATAAGAATGAAGCTTACTAGAAAGGTTGAAAAGGACAAGATCTGTGACTGAAAGAAAAAGGAATGATTTTTGCATGGTTGTCTAGTTCTTGACAATGAACTTGACCAAAGTTTTTGGATGTTTATTAAGGTACAGAGAATGCCTATTAATTTTGGGGTCAAAAAATGAAAGGTTAGGTTCTTTGTTGCTTAGAGAATACTGGTTTTAGCAGATTTACTTCAGTTCTAGAGTAATTTCTGACTAAACTTGCAGATGGCTTGCAATGAATGTAATAAAGAAATATAATAAAAATAAAGAATAAATAAAGGTGAAAGGACATGGTCATTGTACATATAGGTCAAAGGATATAAGGCCATAGCAAGATTCAAGGAAACAATACATAGTAAATGTTATGGATGGAATATGTACTTTTGTTATTATGAAATTTACTTGCAGTTGGTTTTGTTTGGAGTATACACAAGTAGTTAAATAAGTTAAATGCTTCAATGCCCAGAGCAGAAATGACTTTTGCTGATTTTTGTTTCTAAGTGAGGTATTCATTACCTTATGGTAATGCATATTCAGTTAGACCATAGTAATAGTCCAAAAGAATGGAACCACTTTATCTCAATTTAGTGTTTCTTGGCCAGTTCCAGGTTGAAAGACATTTCTTTATCTTCAATTCTGTCCCTTGGAGAGTATATTATGTGGTACATGACTTTTTGGCACTTGTCATTTTGGTATGCCAATTACCCACATGGTTTAAATGCTGGGTAAGTGGAACTAATTACATGTCACATTATGCTAACATACAACTGGATTGGACAAGATGAAGCCTCCACAGTAATTGTACATGCTGAAATGGTTTAATTACTGTCAGAGAGGAACTTATTACATGTCACATCACATTAATATAAAAAGTTTTTCTTGCTATCTATTATATCTAACTTTTATTGAGAAATGCTCTCAACAATTCTTGAATACTTTGATGTTGTTTATATTAATAATCAACGACAAACAAACATCCCAAATACCATAGACACAACTTTGTTAAGGGAGTGATTGGATTATCTGATGACTCAATCACTTTGCTCGGTTACATGTAAGGTCTTTGCATATCCTTTAGCTTGAGTTTGCTATTAATATTTGATAAAGAAGTTTTCTAGTAATTTGTAGCAAATAAAACCAAATTCAATGTTTTTCACCCATTTAGGAATGCAATGTGCTGCATTCACTTTTTCTTTCTTTTTATTGTGTGATGGAAGAAAGACATACTGTTGTACAGTTTTTTTTCTTCTCATGTTTTCCAAACAACATGTACAGTGCCCATCTTACTTTCTGAGTCCTGCCTTTCATTTCATCATTTACTGTTTCTCAAGAATGCTAAATGATTGTGTAATTTTATTGTGTGATTATGCTAGATTTGAATAACTTATTGACCTAGAGGACTTTGTAATCATTGGGATATGGCACAAGCTTGCAAATGAGATGGATATTTTATGTTAATGTTTATGTGCATTCTTTCCATTTCTCCAGTGCACAGGTACAACATTATGGGTTGGATTTGGTGTTTTATGCTGTTGGAGTAAAATGCCTTGCATACAAAAATTATGGTACAGTAGCTGACTTGGGCTGATCCCATGGTAGGATTTGAAATGGCAATCCTTTGACTTCAAGTTGGGCATACTGAGCACTGAGTCACCTTTGCTTATGCTCATAATGACAAACAGGCTTGTCAGGAATATTTTACATCCTTAAGCCAGCAGGAGTTGCACAGCCTATTGTAAAGTAATAAACAACATGTGTATGATTAATATTTAATTTGAAATTTCTCATTTTAATGCTGGCTTATATATATATATATATATATATATATATATATATATATATATATATATATATATATATATATATATATATATATATATATATATAGTCTTTTGTATGGCACATATTATTTTAAATTGACAATGTGTAGTACCATTCTAAAAATTGTTGCTTTGTTTGGAAATTGTTTTGTAAACATAAATACATGTAAAAACATTGTAAATTACATTGTATATAATTAATGACCTTTCAGATTGACATCATTTATTTTTTAACATGCATTTTAAAATACATTTTTTGCACACCATTGTTAGGGATATTTGCATGTAGTTTTTTTTCACCTACATGTAAATAAAATTTCTCATTATCAAATGCTGGATTATCCTATTGTATTGATTTTCTTCCAGACATTTCACCCTTCAGGGCGAAGCATCAATCTACTGCAGAAGTAGGTCATGTTTTCCTTGTTATTCTTTTTTTATTATATTAAAATTTAGGATTATACTTTTAAAAAGCATATAATTAAATTTTAGGATTATACTTTTAAAAAGCATATAATTAAATTTTAGGATTGTACTTTTAAAAAGCATATACATGGCTTTAAGTTCTTGCTGATATTATGATTATTCATTTATTTTTCATGCTTTTTACCAGGCTGTGCTGAATGAGAAAAACTTCTTAAGGTTCAATAATATTATGGTAAAGGAGAATCTGAAATGCAGCAAACTGATTTCTAAATCTTTTAAACTGTCAAATTAAATGCATATATTTTGGCATATATTGAGCCATACCATTGCTAATTTTGCTATCAGGGAACATTGGGTTCAAATTACTTTAAAATCTTCTCAGGATTAGTTAAAGAAGTTAATTGAAGAGTGCAAAACTTGATTGACTTGCAACAAAAACCCCAACCCATATATCAGTGATAGAAACTTACCCATTTAGTACATTTATAGCAATAGGGGTTTAACAAAACTGACCTAAAAAAAGAACAAGTCAGAAATGCCCAGACAGGGATGCCCTACTAATTGTGGATTTTCTTGTAGTGACCTTGGAAAAGATACTAACTTATGTTTCCATGCCATGATGTAGGGAATAATAATGAAAGTGCTGTTAGAAACCAACAAACACTCAATTGGAGGTTTAACTCTTTTTGACAATGACAATTTTTTTTTCTCCATTGATTTGGATGTTTATCACTGTTTTGCATAGGGATAATATTGCATGTTTTTGTAAATGCATGGATTCCAGAAAAGCAGTATTAGAAAAGGTCTAATCTTCAGTCAGTTTTTATATTTATACTTGCAGAGTTGAAACTAAAGTCTGTCTTACCTTGGGTAATGTGTTCTGGAATAATTAGTAGGAACATTGATATATTTTGTGAAAAAAAGACAATCATTACTCAATCATTTTTATTTATTTTTTGTCTCTATAGTCTTGAGTTCCAAATTTTAGTTTTTCATCATTTTTGTGAAAAGCATGGGACAAAGGTTTTGCATTTTTATCCATTGTCCATCCATCCTTCTTTGTATCTCCCTAAATGTCCCTCTATACATCAAACTTTGTTCCATTGCAAAACGTTAGAGCTGTAAAAGATGACTGGATAAAACCCAGTCATAAATATCATGGGAAGGTGTCTTGATTTATACATTGGGTGTGCTATCTTTTAGGTAAGGTGATAGGTCAGTATTCTTAAGTTTTCCTTTCTGCTATAGTACATTAAAACTGTTTGAGATAAGAAATGAAACTTGGCTTACCACTACACTATCATTCAAAGATGTGTTACTTACATCATTAGGTTCCTGTCATCCTAGTCAGTATTACATCAGTATTTCAAGCTTTCAATCTTGCTTTCCTTTCAGCCCTATACTTTGAGAGGACAAAAAGTTGTGTACATGTACTTGAATCATCATTACAAGATACATGCTAGTTGCTTAGCACATGGCATGTTCCATCATTAAAGAAAAGGTCATGGAGCAATATTTTCAGATCTTCACTTTATTTTTGTTTTTCCATTTTATAACTTTAGGATTGTTTGAGGAAAATGATGCAACTTGGTATGTAAATATCATTAGATGGTCTGACACATAATTACCTTAGGATTCTTATCTTTAGGGTCAAAGGCACATGTCAGTAGTTTGAATTAAAATTTTACCATCTACTCAGTAACTTGACAGTTGTTTTGAGATAAAACTTGATAGACCTGTATAATATGCTTACTTGTGCAGTTGATTTGTGGTCACTTGTGGTCATAGTTTGTTTTTCTTGTGTCATTTCAAATATTAAACACTTTTGTATGGCTGAAAAATCATAGGACTTATTGCAGTTTTGATTCAAAGAAAAGACTGCCTATAAATGCTAGTATGTCTGTGTAATTGTAAAAAAATACATTTGTTCACAACTGACAAGAAAATATATTTTTTTTATAGTTTTGAATAGTTAAAATTCCATGGACCAATAATTATTTAATAAAACAAGTGTGGATCTCTTTCAGCAAAATCTTATCTAACTTGTACTCAATTAAAATATTGCAACACACCTATATATTATTGTGGAATATAAAATGAAAACTGTTAAATGTTTCACAGAAAGGAGACCAAACAACATTTCATGTTTTTAGGATTATTACAGAATTATGAGTTTGAGAATGGTAATTTGAAACATAATTGATCAGAATTGGGTTTTATTTCCTCCTTAGATGATAATTTGGATGATTAGGGTAAGGTAATGAAATGTTTGCTGAACTTTTGGTGCAAACTTAGCTCTGTAGTTATTATTCATATTTGATTATGTTAATATTTAAATCACATACACAATAAATATAGAAAACCAACCTAAAGCTTCAGTCCTCATGCAAAGTAATTCATTACTAGACTGATATATTCTCTACTGACTGTTAACATTACCCAAGGGAATAGTGAGTGATGTTACAGGTTGTAACTGCTCCCATCCCAGTTCAGCATTTGGTTTGTGGGCAAAGATATAGGTAGATTCTCTGGCCTGCCTCTTAAATCAGGCTTATTCTCAAGGAATATCACTTATTCTCAAAAAAATATCAGTCTACTGATGTAGTCCTTATTATGAGGACAAAAGCTTTCTATATTTATTATTAATGTGATTTAAAAGTTACAACATTATCAAATTATGAACTTGATGACTGATATAAACAAGGTAGATGAATTATGTATATGATGGATGTAGTATCTCTTGGTATTTGGAGGGGATACTTGCAAACTAGTCTTTTCCCATTTCTCAGTACTGCTTGTATTAAGATTTATCCATATAAAATACTTGATCTGTAATTAGCAACATGAAAACTGCACATTGCACCAAAAAAACCCATAAAGATTAATAAATAAGATGAACACTTCTTGTCATAGCACATGATGCTATAGTTTGTATGAATAGCTGGCTGGTAGAACCAGTTTATATGGATTGGAAAGTATTTACATATGTAAATTGTTTAATAGCTTATCAGCACAGTACTGGTTATATAGTGCCAAATAAAGGTAAGTTCCAAAAATGTAAAAGTAAAGAAATGGAAAAAAATCTTTAAGGTTATAAATTAGGTTTGTCTTTCAATTAGGTATTTTCATTTTTATAGTTATCAGAACACATTTATAATTGACCTGATAAAAATGCATCTTTTTTTCATTACAGCCAGGTCAAGATCCGTATTGCTTTGTAGAATTTTATGATCACCAGTCAGCTGCAGCAGCACTAGCAGCAATGAATAAAAGAATGTGTTTGGGCAGGGTAAGTAATACTTGCATGATATGGACAAAAGGAGAAGGGCGGTTTCACCTTGTGGCCAGATTGTATGTTGCATGTGTTTCAATTCTTTTCTCTGCATTTATGTCCCAGAATCGTTAAAATTTTTGTTGACATGCTTATTTAGTTTAGATTTCATTTAAAATTCAGTTCAGTAATCCAGACAAAAGCAATTCTTCACTTATTTTTGTTTTGTGTACTAGCTTACTGGCCCATCAGCTTTGAAAATCGTGGGCCGACTTTCAGAACCAGGCAGCATTATATTAAGTTTGTTATTCAGAATATTTCAGTTCATATTCTGTACTTTTTGTTAACATTTAATTCTATGTTGTCCTTGAAAACATTATGTCACAATTTCAGACTGGGAATGCTGCATTAGTCAAGATTATCAGTGATCAATTTTACTGATTGATTGTCATGAATATAAATCATCTATAGAAGGACTAAGGAAAGGGTTGGCATTAGTTAGGATACATGTCAGACAAAAAGCAAACCTTTTCAGTCACAAAAAATAGGGAAATTCATGTTATCACTACAGAATTCCATTTTTCTGGATGAACCATGGAAATTTTAGAAATAGATGAGTTGTGACAGGATGTTCCCCAAACAAAAAAAAATCATCCAGCACAGTTTCACTGTCAGTCAGAATCTCTACCAAAGAAACATAAAAAGTCCACATTAGAATTTCAGCAAGTTTTATATCGTCAAAGAATTTTGTCAGATATATATTTCTGTTGTCGTTCCAAAATTTCTTCTTTCTGTCATCGTTCCAAAAGTGTATACTATAATGATTGCTACTTCCAGTTGTACATCATATCAGGATAAAAAATATGTAAATCATTGATGTTGGATGCTATTTCTGGTGTACAGATGAAAATTGTTATATGGCTGTATCTTGAAATAACTCGGCCAAAAAAAAAGACCTAATGCATACAGTTGAGCGACTTCCGTATTAATTTATTTCCATATACCAATTTTTCACAAGTGTAGTTGAAACAAAGAAAATGATGATGTTTCAACTGCACTGATAAAAATTGATGTCCAAGGATGAAAATATTTCATCAGGGATGCAGAATATGATTTGTGGCAATCCTCCATATATGCTCTTGTTTTGAAAACTACTCAGCATCTGGTTTTCTCAGACTGCACTAAAAATACACCATGATCCAGATCAGCCCATCAGTGCTTATAATTTTTCTTGTTATTAACCCAAGCACTCTAGATGATTGTATACTGGAATTGTTTTAAAATGATTATGACTTACATATATTGGATAAGTTCAGAAGTTGACAACTTGTAGGTTATAGTTAGAAATGATATACAATGGTTTAGATAAAGAACAAAATTGTACTTATAAAAATTGCTGTAACTGATAGTTCGGATGGAACATGCTTGAGTACCTTTTGGTTTTTGCTGTTTGACATACTTTTGGATCCTATTCACATATGCTCTGTACCATTGAATACTATAATGTAGATACATCTCAGCAAAATAAACTGAGTCCTGTAAAAAGTGAGAAAAATTTCATGCTTAAATGATTTCTGTGTATCCTTTGTTTCACATTTACCTGCATCATTGTGGACACTATTTATTGATTAGCATGAAAATTTGTATGTAATTGCTTCTCATAGTAACTTTACCAAATTACATCTAGGCTAGTGTGAAAATTTATCCTTGCTTGAGTGACTTTTGGATTTTCAGCAGTTTGTTCACTACACCTTAATATCCCAGACTCTGTTTTATCCACACTCCTGAGATTGGTGTGTGGATGCATCTTGAGATTAAGTCAACCAGAGACCTTTTTTTTTCTAGCAAGGTCTGCTACATCTTGGACCTTATTTCACTTACACTTACGAAAGTGTGGATTCATATCATGGGGTGTCTCGATTAATTATGCATATTTAGATGCAAACTTTTGATTTGGGACATATAAAGTTGCCGACACCTGAGTCCTCCATACACACATTTTTGTTGCAAGAAGGAACCTTCTGCAGCAAAAAAATATGTTCTAAACGCTGAAAACTGATGCAATGCTTTTATTTTAGTTTTAGTATGTTGCTGATTTCTTTGATCAAATGTTGATGGCTTGCTTTGATGAAGGTGCATGTGTTATTGAAGAAGCCGTTTTTTTTTAAAAATTGCTATTGTGTGGTCGACTGTAGTCTTTTCGTTTCACTTGCCACTTCCGCCCTCAGAGGCAGTCAATGTAGCTAGTCAGTTGCATGGCTAGTTTGATTATATTACAGCATACAAGTATCAAGGCTGGATATCAGCATAAGCAGATTACAACATAACAATTAACTGTTAGGATGGTTTGTCAATATGAAATAAGGATTTTTTTATGTAACAATTGATTCCAATACATTTTTATATCCAAGTTTGCAGCTTCCTGTCATGGTGCCTTTGAATTTCTCCACTCCAAACTCAAGACTGTATCTTTTTTATCAGCTAAAAACGTTGTAGCCAAACATATGGCCACAATGTATATTTTTGTTGCCAACATGTAAACATAATTGCAATTTGGGACATTAGCGAAGCCCAACGCAATAAATGTTATTGATTTCATATTCGGTTGTTGCCATATAAATATTACCCATGAACTCTAAATCAAGAGGCTTGGACAAAAAGCTGTTGCAAATTTAGACAAAAAGTCTTTTGTTGTTAAACGGAAAAATGATGAAGATTTCAATGAGGTTCAGAACTGTGCTAAAGTTGCTTTAATTGATAGTTTGGATGCAACCATAGCCAATTGTAAGAAAGTGTGATGTCCGTCTTTGGGCTGCAACTTTTGCTTGTGGGACTCCTATTTTCACCAAATTAGGAGTCAGTTTTAAAATCCTATCCAGAACTTTGTGAGTACTGTGACTTAAGTTTCATGCTTGAATGACTTTTCTAACAACTTCAATATCTAGGCTTGATTTTCAGGTTCTTTTTTCCTCTAACAAATAGTGTTTTAAAAAATTTTATAGCTTGATTACATCAAAATCTAAAATGGTTTTTTTTAGGTTTGTTGATTGGTTGATTATGGATTTTACAGAGCACCACCAGTATATTCTAGGTGAGTAGCCTGTTTGGCTTATCAATGCAAAAGTTTTTCTAATTTACTGGAGAAAACCTGTAGGTCATCCTCCATTGATCAAATCAATGGTAATGACTGGAATGTGTATAATCACTACAGCTTCTGTTCTTTAAAAAAGTACTTGAGCATGGTGAGTAAATTTGCATTTACATATTGAAGTTCTTGAAAGACACTTATAAGATATTAATATTATAAACTGCACAAAGTGAAGCATGAGACTTATTAAAGGGGAGCAGTTATATTTCTGTTCCTTCTATTCCTGTGGTAATCTCTAATCAGTATGTCATGAAAAGAAATGAACTACCTTTGCAGTTTTCTTTGAGGATTAAACCAAGTTTTAGGATTAGCAAGATACAGACGGGTCCAGGACATGTTTTAACCTTAAAGGAACAGATTTCTCTATGTTCATTCTTGTAAGTCTAGTCCAACTGCAAACTGCATAGATACAGATGTGCACACACATAATAAGCTGACAGATCTGGGTCTTCACTATTTGTTAGGAGTAAGAAGTAAAACAAATAGCATATACCCTGATCTGCCAGTGGATTATGAAAACTAACCAGCATGATTTCTGTTTGCAATTTTGTTAAAGTCGCATTTTAAAATAAAAAGTCCCTGAGTACTTTTCCCCTAATATGATGCTCATATACACAGATTGTTAATGTGTCAATCTGAAGGCAGAGATGCCTTTAAAATAAATAACTTCCTTTGTATGAGGCCCTCAGGGTAGTTATTCAGCTAATTTATACCCTCATTAATTAAAGTAATTATTAAAGCTGAAGACCTACAGAGCATAGGTGTATACCACAATTATTAAGAATTCCACAACCATTTCATGCAGAAATTGTTGCAGGTCATGTTCCAAGTCCCTCCACAGCATAATGTGAAAGTTACTTTAAATGAAAAGTTTTTGTAAGGAGCATATGGATTAGACATTGGTACCATCTGGATATGGAGGAAAACATAGCTTTTAATTGAAATAGAATCTGAATTTGAGTGAAGTTAGACCTCATTGTTACTTAAAAACACTAACATGTGAACACATTTTCAGTGTGAACTATTATTGGGTTTAGATTTTATTTGTGATAAAGTTGTCAATATCTCAGATGCAAGTTTCACAGGTTTGAGTAGCTGCAGTTTTAATCATTGGCAGCTGTTGAGATCACTTCATGTATTTTTAAAGGAAAATATAGAATTTCAAAGGTATGGTTTTATATATATATATATATATATATATATATATATATATATATATATATATATATATATATATATATATATATAATTTCATTGCCACATTTCTGTAGTTAATCTATATTGAAACTTGGTCAAAGGCAAAATGCATTGTATGCATCTAACAGCTGGTGTAGAGATATCAGTTGTGCCAACACACTCTGGTACATTCACAGTCATGTTACATTTGCTGACTGACCCTTAACCCTTTTCATACTGAAGCCCAAACAGTCAGTGGTGTAAGTGGATATAGTGAGGTTGGTCAATCTACAGGACAATTTTCTCAAATAATGTTTCAACATCATATACCATTTTAAAATGCATGCAATTCTCTACAAAGCCTTATATTTTCTGATTTAAAATATTGATATTTAAAAAATCCATTGCAATTTAAAGAGAAGAAAACAAGTAATAATAGTTGTAAAAAATGTAAAACTTACTTCAAATGCAAATTTTCTTTTTGAAATGATAATTTTATATGCAATATCTAACCATATAAAATGTAGAGAATTTTATGCTGTTTAAAATGGTCTAACAAGTATAAAAATCCATCGAGAATTCAAAAGCTGTTGCAACTTTAATTTACTTGCATGAAAATTTGGGAGCTTGCAGCAGATACATATCCTCATGTGGAAAGTTGACAGACAATGCTGCTCATTTTGATTCTGTATTTTCTTTCCATAATAAATTATAGGCTGCATTAAAAATGCCAGTGATTTGTTATTATCATTGTTGTTTACAGATTTGCTGTACATTTGATAATATGCACTTATTTATACTTTCACAACTGAATTGTTAGCTAAAGACAGGTAACTTCTTAAATATTTATAATTTCACAATTGAATGGTTTGAAAAATGTGTGACTTCATATACAGAATTCAAAATGTTTTACAAGGTATGTAGTTATTGTCGCTTTTACAATGCATCTTTTTCTTTTTGTTACCAATAGTCATTCCTAGATGGAAGATATAAACATGTATGCACAAACATAAACCTAGAAATGCCTTCATTGTCAAAATATCAAATGACATCCAGTTTGCTGCAAAAAGTAGATGTGGGTTCATTCTTAGCTCTTGTGCCGCATAAATGTTGGTTTCTGTGACAAGATATTGACAAAATTCTTTATCCCAAATTATTTCAAAATAGTGGCATGCCAATGTTTCTGCTGGGTGC
This sequence comes from Potamilus streckersoni, assembly GCA_016746295.1. NCBI lineage: Eukaryota > Metazoa > Mollusca > Bivalvia > Unionida > Unionidae > Potamilus > Potamilus streckersoni. The sequence continues at coordinate 1,032,664 of JAEAOA010001293.1, read as the reverse complement.
TGAATTATCAACTCCCTGATCTTGGTATATGGACGAGTATTATGAGAAGTAATATTTTCAGTTGTCCAGTTAGCTTAAAAGCCCTCAGTCAATATCATCGTTGTCATCCAAGAAATCGGCTAACCATTTATCATCTGCTGGACCCGCTTCAAGCTAATCAGCATCATGATTACCGCCACCTAAAACATCAACTTCACCAATAAAATTGTCAGTACATTCATCGTAATCATCCTCACTGCCATTATTTGCCTCATGAAATGTGTCTGCCATTTTGAATTTCGCACGCTAGACCTTGCTTTTAAAATTAAATTTTCAAAGATGTTTAAATTTTGTACCTCATGCTATTACGATAACTAAGCACTTATGTACCTTCTACCTTTACTTCCTTCTTTTAAAAAGAGTACATGTAAATTAATGAGTACACAGTTTAATCCACCCTTCCATAGAATGCTTTGAACATAAGACTGGAGTCATATCCCACTGTCAAAGGGTTAATCCTTTGGGAACCAATTAACAGTGCCAGATTTTTGAAAGTTATCATTTGATGACAAAACTTAAAATATAGCAGTTGTGGTTTAATAAAATGGGTCTTATGTAAATAGTGATTTGTAGTTTAATCATAGAATGGGTGAAAAGCACATTCAGCTCTTACAGGATTTTAACTGATGTGTTTGCATTATTTTCTTCATAAAATTTTTTTGAAAACCTGAGTGAATGGGTCACGGGGAGAATAACAAATATCTTTCATCTAAGGCAGTTGTAGCATTATAACTGCAATAAAATACTGTAATTTTCGTCAGTTAAAATATTGTGTGTTGAAACACATCAATGCCAATTTTAAGTATCTGGCGAATTAGTCAACAATCAATTCAAAAATACAAGTTTTGAATACATTCAATAAATGTAATATAAATTTGTATAAATGTCGACAATATTAAGGTAACAATAAAATTATTACTTGTAAAAAAGTTTGCTTAAATATTTAAACTGTATACAAATAATCCTTTCTAGTTGAATATCTCTGTTTCACATATGTAAAATCAATAATTGTAAATAAAAAACATAAAATCAAATGTTGTCTCCTAGGTGTTGATGTGTTAACGCCATAGTTGACACATAATGGCTATTCATGCGCCGATATGTGGAGAACCGGATCACGAGACCGACTTCGACAAGCTACTGGCAAGCTTCTAGATTCCACATTACGGCGATTCTTAGCTCATACACACTATTGAATCAGAATTAAAGTAATACAAGTCTAGTAATGATATGGAACACCAGGTAAGTTGAGACCATATAATCGGTTCCAACTTCTGGTAGAACGTGAGACAAACTATATAAGTACCTTTCAAAAAACCGTGGCTAGTACTTCGGAAAGCTCAAGAACGTTAACTCACATTGGAACTCTGTCACTAAAGTCATGCATAGTCTCTCCAACGTATTACCATCATTGTCAGAGTGCAAATATAGGAAATTTTTAATTGAAACTTCTCTCTTAAACTACTAAACCTCTAAACCTCGTTTGGATGAAAGGTTCACAGAAAAGTTAGTAAAAGTGCATGTCATAAATTCGGATAAACGAAATTTAAGACAATATCCATTAAATTCTTACATTCAGATTGAAGATCTGAGTAATGTGGGAAAAGTATAATTTTTTGTTTGTAGTCGAGTTCCGGACGTGTAACTAAAGAAAGACCGAACGAAAGCTGTGTCCAACTTTGGGAACATTGCTTCCCCATGTTACCCAATCGGATTAGGATGGAAAGGAAAAGTATATAAGGGTACTTCACAAATAGACTTTAATGCTAAAAGAAAACTTGCAGTAACATATATAAAATTGCTAGTTTCAGCAAACCTTATTTTAAGTATGTGGAAATTAAAGCACGAAACTGCTTGATCGGTTTACTTCAAGTAATCAATGATGACATTAATTCGTACTATTCAAGTAAGTATATTAGTACCAGTAAAAATACTACTTGTTCATTTGTAAAAAATGTATGAACTGTGATATAAAATTTGGAGTTGGCAGTCATCTTTGGAAATTTCAATTAATAAACTGTCATAAACCCTATTGTATTTAAAAGGTCAAGGTCGCCTGCGTTAGTTGATGTTGCGCTTAAGCCATTTAACAACCGTATTCCATCGTGTAGAGGGCCCTAAAAAAGTTTAGAACTTAACGAGAATATAGAAGTAACATGACTAGAATTTGGTAAATGTTTCACCATAATATCCATTTGTCAAATCAGCTGTGATTACTCAGAGATTAGATCTGTTATTAAGGTGAATTACACTACTAATATGGTAGGACATGTGGTTACGATATCTAGAGTATGATGCAATATAAGCAATAATGTACTTGGTTTGCATGAAATAAATTTCCACATTATTTGTTGTCAGCAGGTAAAACTCCAGGATGAACACGTTCTCAGGAAATGTACATTACAATGTATGATATTCCATGGATCAAATAGTACGGAAACATGGAATAGTGAGGTTGACCATAACTTTCCATCCTATGGATTTAAGCTGATAATTTCTAACTGATCATTGGATTTGTCAGACGGAAGTGAGTATTCCACATACGATCTCAGGCCATAAGATAGGATTAAATTGTTTGATATAATCTATTAACTTTTCTGTTTTATTAATACGGTGAGAAGCTTTGTACAGTACTTAATGTTTCTTTTCAGTTTAGTCAGTACACACGCTATAGAGTTTGTTATGTGTAGCAAGGACATTATAGGACATTTTGAACTTTTGGACATTTGGGCTTGACGTTTTATAAGAAGGTGACGAGTTTATTGGGTGTAACGAGTTATTGGGACATACGAGTATATGAGCTTTTCATGTCTAATAAAGAGTAGACGGACTAGTCTACCTTTAGATGTAAGCGACTGAACAGCGTTTGCATTGTAGAAATGTATGACTGGATTGAGCGATTTGACTTCGTGAGTAATGATGCATTAAGTACCATAGTATCTAGTGGAAACTTGATTCCAGGTAGTAATAAATATTCATTGAATAGAATGTTTGACCGTAGTGTGAGAAATTGGGAAGTATTGTGCATATCTTTTGGGGAGAGATTTCATTATCGAGACTGATCATCAACCCCTATTGTATTTAAAAAAGGTCAAGGTCGCCAGCGTTAGATTGATGCGTTAGGCGCTAGCATTACAACCTTATCGCTTCCGTGTAGAGGCCATAAGAAAAGTTGAAACTTTAAAGAAGAATATTTGAGTAGGACATGATTAGAAATTTGGATAAATGTTTACCCAGTATATTAAATCCAGATTACTAAACAGCTAGTAAATATAGCAGTATAATAGTTATTTTATGTTATTCTGTGAATGTTAAATAAAAACATGTGAGCATTGTTTTCTTATCTTGGAGGTACTGTCACAGAATAAGGCTATAAATAACATGGTTTTGCATTGAATCTATTTTCCACATTTATTCGTTGTGCAGGCGTACAACGTTACCTGGGATGAATCACTTTTCTCCAGGTAAATTACATTTACATTTATTTCGAAGTTACATGCGGCGAAAAGTCACGGAAAGCATGGTATACATGAGCATTTGACCATAACTATTACTCAGTCCTATGGATTTAAGCTTGATACATTTCTAACTGATCATTTGGATTTTGTCAGTGGAGTGGGTATTCTCCACAACCGTCTCAGGCCATAGGGATATGTGTTAAATTTTTGTTTTATTTAATTTATGAAACCTTTTCTCGGTTTTATGTTATATCGGGCGATGAAGCTTTGTTACACTGCTTGCTTTGCTATTACAATTTAGTTCAGTACACATCGCTATAGACAGTTTGGTTTTGTTGTAGCTTATTGGACATTATTGGACATTTTTGAAGCTTTTTGGACATTTTTGGGGTTGACGATGTTTTATTGAGGCTGACGATGTTTTATTGGGTGTGACGATGTCTTATTGGGGCTGACGGTGTCTTATGGAAGATTTAGTGTCTAATAAGAGCTGATGGTAGCTATCCATGGTTGGATGTAGCTGTCTGTACTGCGGTATGCCATCTGTGTGTAGATGTATGTGGATGAATACATATTAAGGATCCGTGAAGGATATGATCGTGGACCAATAAAAAGGATCTAGTGAAACTGCAGAATTCCAGTTTGTATTGAATGATTCAGTGAAACTGTAGAGTAACAGTTTGTAAAGTGAATAATTATTTCAGTTTACAATGATGTGTGTTTATCTGACTGTGTATTCAGTTGAGCACAATGTTTTTTAGTTGAAACAATAGTGATTACATTTTGAGTATTGCTCATTTTGCTGTGTCTGTTGCATCTCATGGGATTATGTGAATCTCAAAGCTAAATGTATTGCAAGAGTTTACGTGAATCTTATTTTACAGAATACAAGGTATATTTGTACCTCTCATTTTAGAAACAATATATTTGCTGTGTCAAACAAACCCCAGTCTGGTTTTTATATGGTGAATTTTGAAAGGTTCGGTATACCTTACTGGTGATTCGGTCAATCCTATCCACAAAATGAAATCACCGATTTATACCCAGCCTGTGCGGTTACCATAGCTATGTAATGTATTTGAAAGCATCTAGTTTCCTACCCTGGTTTTAAAACCAGTGCAATGGGAAAACACTTTTTTGGCCCCAAAATGAATTTTACCTTCCTATGTTTTTCTTTAATATTTAATTTTCAATTTCTGTAGGACAGACCTGAACAAACTGATGTGGCATGAAACAGGGCCAACTTCAACCATTACTTAAGAGTTAGATTTTGTTATGTATCACTATCTGGTATTTCCACATTTTTTGTCATGTGCTTTTCTTAATTTTGTTGGAAGAATTTTTTTCTCAATGTTAGTTATTTCACTTTAAATTTCTCCATGTCTGATCTAGATCTAGATGAGATTTTAATATGGGTTGCAGCACTTGAAAAAGTTAAACATGCCAGTGCCCAAAAATCCTGTCCCAGCTATATTCATAATGAAATAAATGATTATAGTGCTTGCAGTATCAATTGGATTCATAGCAGTTAAACAGAATAATCAATGGCGCACCAGCTTTCAGTTTTGGAAATAAAACTATTATTGGTCACATAATGTTTTTGATTGTGCATGAATGTTTATCAGAGGGGTTTTAAAAAATCATGTTTGGTCACTGTTAAGTTGGATCCAGGCACAAACGGCTTTGACCTAATTCTGCCATCATATAATGTTCCAGTATATCTAGGACTTTGCAGTCTGTTAGGAGTGATAAGTAGAAAAAATAAAAAAAGACCGGGTCTGCCAGTACATTTTGCAAAAGCAGATCACAGGCTGTGATGTATGCAGTTTGCTGGCAGCAAATGAAAGTAAGGCATTTACTCATTTAAAATTTGCTTATTTGGTAGAAAAGAAGCCTATTGATTTTCTAGTCAAAGGTCAAGGTCACTGAAAAAAGAAAATGGATTTTTCCTTGATAACTTCACTTCTAGGTCAATGTATCATGATGAAAGTTTTTGGAGTTCTTGTTTTAGGTGGTAATAGATTTTGCTGGCCATTATTCCTGAAAATAATGGCTTCAGCACAGTAAATTTAGTTTTAACCCTTTTATCACTAAGTAACTTTGTAGGCATAGAGTCCTCAACACTAAGTAACTTTGGAGTTGTAAAGTAAAATTACTTGTGGACTTTGAAACAAGAAAACTTTGCCAATGTTAAATATATCTGGCTGGATTAAGTGTCAAAATCAAGGTTAAAAATCAAATTTTATTACTAATTCAATAAAAATATGCATATCTATTACAACTGTTAAAATGCAGGTACAAACAGGTAAAACAACAGGTAAAATACAAGTATTTATTTTATTACCTCTTAGAAAACTTAGAAAGTTCTCAAAACTTGTTCAATTGACCCTAGATGTACTAGTGAATAATCACAGTAGCAATACAGGTCTTTCTTTCATGATGTCCATAATATATAAAATTCTCTAAAATGATCCAAAATGATCTCTAAGGTGAGATCTGTCCACACACCTATTATCGTCTCTGCCACGTTTGATCGTCACATTTAAGTTTGTTAAGCAGACAATTTTTCAAAAAATTTCATATGAATAGCATATTTGAAAATATTCCTAAGGTTTCCTCAAGCCATCTAACTCTCGGGTGTGCCCGACTCGGTCAGAAAACTGAAACAAATCTCTGGTTTTCGGACTTCGTCCAAAAAAACCCAAAACAAACCACATGGAACGTACAATTCCTCTGGTTCAAAACCTTCAAAGTCATCTTCATCATCATCACTGTTACCTACAAGTGGATTCCATTTTCTCTCCATACGTCTTCTCTCATTTTTATCCAAATTTATCAGGTCGAAATTATTTAAATCCTCTGAAAACTCTCCTCTAAAATTCCTTAAAAAGCCACCATTTTGGATACAAATTTCAGCATTCGGAAAACACATTAAAAGTTCCTACTTTGTTCTATATTTCTAGTTGTATACAAGCTAAACTCACAAGATCATCCAAATATAACATCTACATCTATAACAGATGGAAGTTATTAGAGGCACCCCGAAAGATATTTAGTCGGGTACTACAATGTTAAAGAAGAACACTGCCCCAGACGGAAAAGTCGGTCCATAGTGATGTAGTTCCCCTGGAATGGTTATGCGGTTTGATGAAAGGGTTAAGGGACCGTAATGTCACCAAATGTTCAGGTCATTGAGACCTGTTGGTCTATAACTTGCTATTCTGCAGAGAAGATTATTAAATGGAGTGTGGTGAGTTATGCAGGCATATACATACATATAATGCTTCTTTTACAGTATTAAAAAGCATAATATGCAGATGTAATCTATATTGAAATATTGCTTTAAATTCTTCATCAATTTTACAAGGAGTTCTGTGGGTCTTTATTTCTTTAAGTTGCTGATTATTAGAGGATTTTGGAATAAATACTGAAATACATCGGCTTTGTTTTGCAGGCATATTGATAAAGATGACTGTTCAATTCCAATTTAGGGTCATGTAACCTTGCTTGGTAAAATTAAAGCAATCCCTCACAACAATGTCCGTGGTGTATATCTTCTTATGGTGAGACTGCCATATAATGAAGTACATTATACATGTAATTCTACTACTGCATGATATGGTGGAGTTCCGTAATAACCTGTTCCTGATAAAGATATGTTATAATAAAGGACCTGACACAGACTTTACTTTGGTTTTGTATTTTCCTGCACAGCAACACAAGTAGACTACTTAGTGCTAAGGTCTTTGGAGTAAAGTGCTTTGCTCAAGGACACACCATGGTAACTGACCAAGCTTGTCAGATGGTAGGATGTTAACCAGCACCTTAACCACTGAGCCACTGTGGCTTCTTCCTTTAGTCATATGGTGCTCTTTTATGCTTTGTGTTAATACTGGCAAAACATGCTTAAATAATATTCTTTCTGGCTTGTGATAGAAAAAAATACTGTGTAGTTGGCCGTGCAAATAGTGGTACTTATAAAGTATTGTTCAAGGTTTCACAGTTTGTTAGCACACTACTGGTCATATAAACATCAAAAATGCATACAAAATAAAAGATGGGGAATAAAGAGCAAAATCACACTACCGCTAAATAATACACAGCAAGTCCAGGCAACTGCCAAAAAATGCATACAAAAAAAAGATGGGGAATAAAGGGTAAAATCTTTCAAATACAGAGTTAAATTTTTTTAACTGCATGCTTTTAAACAGACCAAAACTTAATTTTTATGGAGTATCTGTCTGCAGAAATCTCCCCATATGCATCTAGATTTAGCAAGTGTTTGCTATTGCATCTAGATCACATGAGATGTTTGAGCCTTAATAAAAAAGGATCACATGTGAATTTCCAGTGATTATTTTCATCCAACCTGTAACTGTCATTCTTTAAGAACAGGGTATTTAATATACTAGAGTACATGTGCTATTTCCTCTGTTGATGGAATAATTAGTTTTATTTGATGATGTATTTCAGGGCACAAGGTGTTTGATAACGTATTGTGTAAAAATTTGATTTATTCCTGGTCAATACAAATGTTTCTGGCAGGCTTTTTGGTGTCAATTGCTTTTTAAAGGCAGTAATGCATTTTATTTGATTTCTGTGTTTGTCCATTAAGGTTATAACACTGTTTGGGCATTATGGCATGCATGATTGTATCAGACATTCTGACAATCTGACAATGTTCTTTTATTATAATCAGGATTACTATAAATAATTTTCATATATTTTTAATGGACAGAAAGGTGTATAATCCAGACAGGAAGAGCTTGTAGTAAGCATCAGCTATTTTATTAAATCCAAGACACAAGGAAAATCTTTTGTGAGATGAGAGAACTTGCCTCAGAAAAAAGGTGTTTGCCTAATAGAGTTTCTAACATATTTTAGTTTTTAAGACTGGTAAATTGGCTGTTTAAGTGTTTAAAATGAGACTAGGGTAAATTGGCTGTTTAAGTGTTTAAAATGAGACTGGTAAATTGGCTGTTTAAGTGTTTAAAATGAGACTGGTAAATTGGCTGTTTAAGTGTTTAAAATGAGTGACCTTTCTGAGACTTGGGTAAACTGGCTGCTTAAATGTTGAAAACGGGTGACCTTTATGAGAATGGTAAATTGGCTGCTTAAATGTTGAAAACATGTGACCTTTATGAGACAATAGTAAATTAGCTATTTAAATATTTAAGACAAGTGACATTTAAGTTTGGTGTGACTATACTGAGTATAGGAAAAAACTATCTCATTACTGTAGGGCATTTCTTAAATGTTATGCATCCAATAGCATTGGTTTTTTTTAAAAAATGCTAATATTTTTCTTAAGTCAGATAACAGAATCCAAGGTTTTACAATAAAAGAAGAAACATTCAGTCACTTGTACTGTATATTTATTTATTTGTTGTTAGGTTTTCCTTGTGCAGAATGGGTGGGAGTTCAAATAGATAATGCAGATTTTTTTTTTTTTTTAAACCCATGAAAATGACAAAATGTCAGACTTCTTTACCATCTTGAATCTTATTTAGATTTTACCAAGCTAAAAAGTCTTACAAAAACAACCCCAATCTGAATGAAAAAAGATTAATTTTTCTTATGTATTGGAAAGGTACATGTCAAGGCATAGATAAATTTAGTGAAATGGATTTGTTTTAGGCTGTCAGACCCACAGGGAGTCTAAATCAGTTTTACCCATTACAGACCTGCAAGCAATCTAAATTACTGTTTTTCCCATTACAGACCCATCCACCACATGAATCACTGTTTTACCAATTTCTTTTAGAAACTTTGGAAAATGATTGCTGATAATTTATGCTGTTAACACTGTAGATGAGAAAGCAATATCTGCAAATATAAATTGTCTCCCACTGATTTCCCAGGACAGAAACAGGTCTACAGTTCTGTGATTATTGGTGTCCCTATCTACATTTGATAGACTGCAGCTGTATATTACATACAAATTGTTCTGGATTATCTTAAGCATGTTTCTATCTTTTGTAATAATGAGAAGTCAGTATAATTGCTTTTCAGATTCTTGGAAACAGAAATGAGTGTTTGTATCTGACAATATTTGTTGCACCAAAATTAGTGCTATAGCTTTGGATATAATTAAAAATAACCAGCCTATATATATATATATATATATATATATATATATATATATATATATATATATATATATATATATATATATATATATATATATATATATATATATATATATATTTAGCAAAAAATGAAATTTCTGCCATGTTACTGTCTGGCAATCCTTACATAATATTTTGTATATTCCATTTTGGGGATAACTAGTATGTTATGGTGTGGTGTTGGTGGTTATCAGTGTTTACTGGATGATTGATCTAGTGTTATAGCCAGGATGGTGTGAATAATAAAAATGTGAAATTTATGAATGGAATTAATGGATATCTGATCTGAGATAAAGAATAAAACAACAAGCCCAGCATGCCTTCATAACCTGATGACTGGTTGTGCAGCACTCTAGATTGGACACAGGTAATAAGTTGGAGTTGATTTATTCCCTCTGGCTTCCCATACATTGCTGCCTGCAATGGCCCATCTCAAGCATCCAGCCTCTTTCAGGTCATTAACTTCTTTACAGATTGTCTTCATTGTCTGATGGAACTATTTCCTTTTAAAATAAAATATGCAACCTAAATATTCTGTTAGGTGTGTTACTTCTTGGACAGAAGCTCACTTCTCTGTTTTTACTTAAGATTTTTAGACATATTGTATTACAACAGATGCTCTCTGTTAACATGGTTATGAACCTTGTATTCAATACAAACACTGTTGAATTTACCAACATACATGATCTAATGACCAGTTATCATCATACATGTTTAATTTAATTTAGGAGCAATACAATTATCTTAAGACTCATAGCAAAGAAAAGTAATGTATGAAATTCTTATAGACATGATTCATATAACATTCAGGACATATAAATTAAAATAATTAACAGGACATATAAATTAAAGTAGTTAATAGAAAAATTGCATGAAGTTAAGAAGTTAAGACACTGATCCTTGTGCTTTCAAGATACACTTGCCCCCCATTTGGTTTACCTTTTCATTCTATATGTCTCAAAGGTTTCTAAACTCATCCCTTTGGACAATTTTACAAGAAAGTACAGCCTACTACTCATGGACTTCTTGCTTTCTGTAGAAACTAATTATGCAGCATAGGTCATTTATAAAGCATAAACATGGAAACACAGCCTAAACCATTACTTATCCATTTGGAATTTAGGTTTATCTAACCACCACAATTAAAACGTGTCCATCCAGAGTTTAGAGGATTTCACATTTTTCCCTGCATTATAACTGATCTCTGCAAAGTTTCAACTGATGACAGATACTTCAGCTAGTGCAAATGCTGATTCTGCAACATTTAAACTTTTGGTCATTTTTCTGTATATAACACCAATTCACTGCCTCTCAATCATTTAGCCTGACAGTTATCGGTAGTGTTGTTGCAATTATCATAATTGATCATCGTTTGGTTGAGAGAACCAATAAGATATTGATTGTGAAACTCTATAATGGATTGTGTGGAAAGGGAGACTACTTCTTTTAGTTGCACGCAAAACAACAGTTAGGAAAACTCCTGGGCAAATAGTAAGCTGTATACAAATTCCATCTAATTCAGTCGATCTGAATTATTTATTCTCTTCACAACTTACAAACCTAAAGCCCTACCATACTTCATAGATGCCAACTTAAAGAACATATATTCTTGATTGCATGATTTTGCTGTTAAATGGTAGAGTTAATACATTTTTATACAATGTTGATTATGTTTCAGTTTAAATATAAAATCCTTTGTAATATTTTTAAATAATGACAAAAAAAGAAAGCCTTGTCATTTTTTACTTTAAATGATAGACAAAGCACATGAGTGAATGGTTTTGTCAATTGCAACACTTTATCAGTTACATAAAACTGATCAGCAATAAAAAATTGCTTTCATTTAGCAAAGTTGTAGAACAAAAGTAACATTCAATGAAATGTAATACTTTTATCAGAATAAATATTTTGAAGTCTTGAGCAAAGATATAACTAAAACAAACAAGAAGTAAAATTTGTTCTTAGTGACTGTCAATTATGAAATTCTTATTTCCATCACTAGTTATCAGATGGATCCTCATTAAGAATCATTCAGGTTCCCTCCAGACTGGTTACAAGTACAGTGTTATTACATATGCCATGAATTTAATTCTGTATCAAATCAGGTTGTTTGGGGTTATTGTTTTCTAGTAGCATGATTGACCACGATGTTATTGCATGGATTGAATAAAATAATAAAATATGTAATAAATGGGCAAATCAGGGACCAGAGCAGAGGTTTAGAATATAACATGAGCAGAATATACAGCAAGTTAATAAATTATAAATAAAGTAAAATTGAACGTTTATTTAAAATATACACTTGCAGAATTATCAAGTTTATAAATAGAAATGCAATTAGTCATTCTGTTTAAACCTTTAAGATAAATTTCATCATGAAATCATTTCACATTGTCAGTAATAATATAACACTTAATGAATTTTTTGATAGTTTTGTAGGTGATTATGCAAAAAGTGACTATTCTGACCAGAATGGAATTTGATTGTGTGCTAATACAATTTAGCTTTCAAAGACAAAAAAACAAACCCAACAGTATTTAGTTGCAGCATAGAAGTTTTAGTCTTGGAGGCCAATTGCACAGCATTCTAAAGTCCATTATTCTGCCACCAAGACATAATCTATGCTCCCCAGAGTGCCTTTTTAATTGAATTTATGGTTTTCCCTGAACCCCTCTCCAATTCTGATGGCTGCAATATTGTCTTAAAGGAAATAAAGCTCTCTGCAGGTGAAGAAAATCCATACCAATGTATTAGTTGTTCTTAAAACTGGCCCCTTGGGTCCAGATGGAATGGGGGAAAGATCATTGCTTTCATATTGTACTCTCTCTCTTCCTTGTCCAGTAACAGGCATATTGGAAAGTAACACAGAGATCTAATACAAGTCAGGCTAGCTTGTTTCAAGACAAATTCTGTTGACCATATTTTTTTTTATATTAGAGAGCAGTCTACCTTTATGCCTTCATTTTCGTGGTCATTGAAGTACAGATGTTGGAACTTGATTATCTTCAAGACAGATTGCTGGCAGCTATGCTCTAGAGAAAATGGAATTGCAAGTTACTTTAAAGAAGTATTTGTGTATTCATAACTGACCATATTCTACACTGGGAATATCATTAAATTTTGCAGATGTGCATCATCAATGAGAGGCATGGTACGCATCATAAGATATAATCACTGAAATGATGCAAATCACAATAAATTTTATTGTAGAGACAATATACTTTATAGGATTGAATTTGCAATGGGATATGCAAATCATTTTTAATTCTGCAAGAATAGCAAACATCTTGTTGACCTCAATGGAAACTTTAACTATAGACTGGTACATAATCTTCAGAGAACAGGTCATACTCCACACATTAACCTTCTCTTTTATCTCATGTAATGCAATATTTGTTGTTATTGTGGATTTGAGACCATTTTTCAGCACATAACGGGCTATATATGGTAACTTGTGTATTTGGTGTAGGAACAACCTTAGAAAACCCTGGTAAGAACAATCTACCATGGGGAAGCTACTGGCAAGCTTTCTCTTAGTTACTTTGGCCAAACCCTAATCCATGTGGACAGAGGTGAGATAGCATTGATCAGTCAAGGCATATGGTATAGACCACTTGGTCACCCAGGGCCCCTATTATACTTGTATATTTGATGTTCATCATTGCTCTAATTATAGATCTTTCTGGTCATAGTCAGAAATGAGAGAAAATTGTTCCTTCTGTCAATTTGTATTTCTTATTTGTTAATTATATCATTATACAAAATATTGGTTCTGTAACAATCATTTTTATGTAATAAAATTGACAGCATTGAAGAAAGAATGACTAATAGATGCTAACAGATGCCCACCATTCAATAAGATAAAATGTTTTTTTGACTAACCAAGATTTTAGGGTCATTTAAAAATTACTTTTGTATAATGTAATTATAGTACTTTCACAAAGTAAGGCCCTTCATTATAACACGACTTCATTTACAGTGTAAGGTCATAGATACCATTTGAGTTAAGTGCCAGTAAATCTAGCATCTGTCATGCCCTTCATGTAACCGCACTATAAGGAGGTATACTCTGGCTCCCATAATAATGAGGGAGTACTGTATGTTCAGAAAAATATTTTGGACTCGAAAGTTATAATTTCCAACTTTGATTTTTCATTTTTAGTAGAAGCAGATATGACATCATCTAGTACCTTAGATTCTCCACATTTACATAAAAACCTGTTTAAAATGTCAGGCTGATAATGTTTTATGAGTTTTTTGTTAAATTTTTACATGATTATCCTTTTTAAGAGATGGTGTGGACAAAAAAAATCACCAATTTGCTGCCAAGAATGTGTACAAAAACACATTTAGACAGGGTTTAGCATTAAGCCAACAAGATGAAATTATGTGAAACAAGGTATGTAACTGGTCAAATGGCACAAAATCTTTTGGAACCAAAACATACATTAAAGTCCCTTAAAGAAATTAGTTGTATCCTTTGTTCTCATTATGTGGTTTCATAATTGTTGATGGTTTTGAATAGGTATCCATGTGTGAACTTATCCACTCTGAACTGGAGGTGGTTGAGGTTTGGGCTTGAAAGGATTACTATTTTTATAGTCTACAGATAATGCTGTTGGGTAGATTGATTAAAAGTTATTATGCATAATACATGTACCTCTTTCTCTCTTTTCAGCATATTGTAAACTTCTTTTGATACATAGAACAAGTAGACATCCACCAAATTAATAGGGCATCTACCAAAGGTAGTGGACATCCATTATAACTAGAGGACACATAATTCCTTGTTCCATGTCCACATGTACAATATTGAGTAGGCAACGCAAGATTTGCATTGTGTGTACTGTAGATGGAGCTAAAGCAATTCCCTCATGAGGGTTTGCATACTAAACTGTAGCTTTCATGTGCCTTTCTTAATACAGTGTGTAAAAACCGTTTGGGGTTCAGACTTAAGTAATATTTGGTCAGGTGTTCCAATTGATTAATTGTTCTTTATTTTGCACACATGCATACCAAAGACTATTTAGTGCCTTGGGTATAGTTGTTTAGTGCCAAATACTGCAATGCATGTGAGCTAGGATGGTCTGCCAGCAGATTGCAAGTCCCCTGATGTAAATTGTTGAACAGTGCAGGCAGAGCCTCATGAGAGTCACAAAGATGAGAGCTGGAAATAAAGTTAGATTATCCTCAAATGATTGATTCAGCTCACCCATCAAATTGATAGCTCTTCTTTTCATGTCAGATTATATAGCTTTATAATTCAATTCAATTCATATTTCCCCTCTTCCAATGTTGACCTAATGAGATGAAATTTTTTTAATAATTAGCACTTGTTTCTGTCAACACCCTGGTGTAGAACAGGTTTATTATATAGTGCCAGGAGGCTGGACTAAAAATTGAAGTGGAAGTTGATGTCATATTTGTGTTAAAACAATATTGATAGCTCAGACATATTTTGGGAATATGAATTTGTCAGCATTTAATAGTAGGTTTTTAAAGAACTTTTTATGTCATTAGGTGGTAAATGGTTTTTTATCTGCATATTAAATTTATGGAGAGTATTTAACTTTATGCTGTGCCAAGTAGTTAAATAAAACCCAATGCATTATATATATATATATATATATATATATATATATATATATATATATATATATATATATATATATATATAGATTCATGAATTGATTTAAGTAAAGTTTGATGTGTTACAATTCTTTACTTTGTGACAGTAATTGCTGTACACAAAACAGTATTAATTTAATTTTTGCACTATTAACATTTGCATCGTATCATTGAATTTGTATTTTATATTATTTGAAAGGTTACTCAATGGATATGTTGCTTTCAAAAATTTGAAAGTGAATCTACTTGATATGCACACACTGATGCTCTTCAGCTATACTTTTCAGTCTTCCAAATGCAAAGATATCAGGCTTCATCTGATTGGTTGATATAACAAGCAATTATGGTAAAAATATGTCACTAGAACATGACCAATATGTGGTTGCTCTCAGATTTTCAGTAGGACAGAGGAGTTCTGATTTTGATTAGATTGAGGAAGAACCATATCAGTTTGAGGTCATGCTCATTGTGACAAAAAGAAGCAAATGGTTTTGATACATCTACAGCATGGGTCAGAAATCTAAGGCATAGGTGCCACAGGGTGGCAGGTCAAGGGATTTGTGCAGCATGTCAAGGGATTTGTGTGGCTTGTGAAGGGCAGCTAAAAATCTTGATTTTAACAGTGTTACTCTTACTGGTGGCATGACCTATTCATTTTGTAATTAATCTTGAAAAAAGTGTAAAACATTGCCAACCACTGCTTAAACAGTAGTACAGTTTGTACTTGGCTAAGAGAGGATTTTTGTGTCAGAGGTTAAGGGCACTGATTGAAAGAAAGAAAATGGTTTCCAATTTTGATTTTGAGGTTAAAAGGTGGGATGTTACAGTCAGTCTGACATAAAATACAAAAATGGTCATGGTGTTACAATCCTTGCTCTCTCTCTCTCTCTCTCTCTCTCTCTCTCTCTCTCTCTCTCTCTCTCTCTCTCTCTTTTTCTCTCTCTCTCTCTCTCTCTCTCTCTCTCTCTCTCTCTCTCTCTCTCTCTCTCTCTCTCTCTCTCTCTCTCTCTCTCTCTCTCTCTCTCTCTCACATATCATTTGAGTAGTCATTTAATTCAATACATGCATATTTAGTTAAAAGTTAACTTGGAGAATTTCTGTTTGGAGTTATTGGCAATTGCAAAAATCTATGTGCATTCCAAATTCAGTTAAACTGTGTGGTTTAATCATCTTAAATCAAGAAAACTGACACTTCTGAACACAGCAACACTGTAATATGGTATTTTACTGAGGCAAGAACTGTGCCTTCATGAAGAATATGATTAGGGGTGCAATGATACACCTGAAACCACCTATACTATGGTTTGATGTACCAAACCCATATTGCAATATGTATTGCAATGAAGTAACACTTGGTAAAAACAATAATCACAACAACATTTACTACTTGAAAAATACATCAAGTAATGCTAACTTGCTAGACTTGAAATGGTAGTCAAATCAATACAGTTATAAAATTAATATAAAAATGAAATAAATCTACAAACAATTGAAAGTAGTCAGATTATCAGCAAATAAAAATCTTGTTGCAATTTATTTTTGTTTTAATTTAAATTTAATGGAAGAATTATTTCAAAAGTCCTTACCCACTTGAACTATATTTTTAATTTTTGTTTTAGCAAGATGCAGAATAAGTCACAGCACATTATTTTTGAGGAAATTAACATATCAACAGTGTCTGAACTAGAAGCAGCCTTCTGTGTGGTAAAGCTAATAATAAAATGTGTTAAATATAAGTTTATTCATCATTGAAAAATTTTGTTGAGTGATAGGGATTTGCAGTTTCATTAGTATAAATAAAATTTTTTTAACAGAAAATCCATTTGGAAGTACAGAGCACAAGCAAAGAAACAAAAATGGCAGATCGTTTTCATAAATCTGTTCTGGAAAGGTAATGGAACTTGTGTATCTTTGACACCCCCTAGCAATGCCCTAATTGAAACTCAGTGTCCCAAAGGACCAGAATTACTCCGGTGGTTAGAGCATCCGCCTTGGATGGAGGAGGTCGTGGGTTTGAACCCTGGTTGAGTCATACCTAAAACAAATTTGGTACAAGTAACTGCCTTGCTTGTAGCTCAGCATTAAAAAGTTAGTGTTAGGACTGGTTGGCCTGGTGTAAGGATAATGTTACTGGATGGGACATTATGCCACATGTCTGCAGCATGATGCCACAGTGCTAGACATCACTACAAGCTGTCACACTGCAGATATTGTAGCAATATGACTGAAATTTTTTTAAAGCTATGTTAAAAATCTAAATCACACATATTAAAAAAACCAGCAAATATAGCAAAGAAGTAATAAAGTACAATTCTTATAAGTATCAGCAGGGATTGATCTACAGGTAACTGGTTAAGAGCCCCTATGAAATGATCATGAATAATTCATGAACTGGCTTGAACTGTTCTTGAACACTAAGAATTCTTGACACATCATTGATATTTAATGCTTTGCACACAGCTAAGTTTAGAATGTGAGCATAACAGCCTCTATCAGGTTACATTCAGACTGAAGGAGTCACTGCCTTATCAGGGGCATTGTCCATCAAGGATTTTTGCAGAGGGCCATTCTAATACATAGTGATGTTCATGCCAGTGTGACACTTTGGAAAAGCATTAGTTGACAGTAATTGATATTTAGAGACAAGAAAAGGAAGTTAACATGATGTAAGCACATTGGCCTGACAAGGAAAACATCAGATGTGCTTGCAGCTTGTTTAAATGCTTTGCTTTGTTTTTTATTCTTTGAAGCTAAAATCTCAGTCATAACAGCAAATGTCGAATGCTTTGATGTATGTACATTGTGGCATTGAATACAAAAATGAATTGTTTTAGAGGAATTGATATATCAGAGAAAGCAGACTCTTGAGCACTGTTCATTTAGTGTTTTATAAACAGGACATAAATATGTGAGTCAAAGTGAAATTTATAAATTATTGTTTAAAACTGGAAAAAAATATCCCTTGATTTTGACTTGCCACTTCCTTATATTTTGTTTTCCAGAATAATAGCACTGTACATCTTTTTTTTTTATTCTCATGCAAAGTATGCATCTTGAAAAAAATTGGAAAATGTATGCAGTAACAGACATCTGTTGGATGAAAAGATCATCATGAACAATCATGATGCAGTAAACCTATTGTGTGTTGTATTGCCAGATCTTTAAATTGCAACATACTGATATCTTGGTATATCATTGACCCCTAGACATGACATAGCAGCTAATTGCCAGGCTGATCTGATGGAAGGTATATAATGTGTATCCTTAAGAGTTAAAAAAAAATTGCCAAATTGTCCTGTAGGCATCCACATAGCTCAAGGACTCCCAGTTTATAAGTTCCTCTTAAGGAATTAGAAAAGTGATGATTGAGACAACTTCAGTTCAGTCATTGTTGTACTTAGAGATTTAATTGGTTATATAGTTTTAAAATGTGTGGTCCTTTAATTAATTAAAAGCCTTGATAGTAAATATTATGAAAACAGGTAATGTTCATGATATGGTGTGTTCTATTTATTGCCTCCATTAAATAATTATTCACCATGGAGAAATATAGAAATATAAATGCTTTGAACAGATTTAACATGTAAAGTATTTCCTGGAGTCTGATGTTTTGTGATGAAACAAACCATTTAAGAAGCTTGACTGAATTATTTATTTACTTATGCTAGAGCCTAAAGTCAAAGCCTAGAATTGTGGCTCAATCTGGTCATTAACTTTTGCCATTTTCTGTGCACATGTACTTGTCCTGAACCAAGACCTAATTGTAAAGGTGGAATCCAATTGTAAAAGAATAAGATTATAAGTTATTTTTGTGGCATGTTTCATATTTGCCATATAAACACTATACTATAAGTTCATAAATTTTTGTGAAGATGGTAAGATCTGATTAAAAAATGAGATTCTGATTAATGAAGTTTGAATTTCTTTCTTAATATAATCTTTATGCAGAGAGACTTGTGTTCAGCACACATATGATATTATATCATAATAACTTGTTTGCAGTAACCATTGCTATAAGCAATTTCCTTATATAACACTCATATTTTACAATAGAATCCTCCTACATTAAGAGGATACAGGAATTACTGCTATAATGACTGATTCAAATGAACAAAGAGGTTAGGACTGGTCAGCTTGCTGTTGGAATAATGTGACTGGGAGGGACATTATGCTACAGGTCAGTGGCATGATGCCCCAGTGCTAGACATCACTATAAACTGTCACACTTCTGATGACATTGTAGGGATAGGACTGAATAACTGCTAAAGCTACATTAAAAATGTAAATCGAACACATACACTTTAATGAATGGTCCAGATTGTTTATGATAGTGAAGATGTGACATGGAGAGTGATGTATTCTCTCCCACCTATTATGGTGCTTAGGTTATCATTATCTAGTAGCTGATTGGCCATAGTGTTACTGCCTGGATGAGTAATTAAGAACAAAATGTAAAATTAATGGATGGAATAACAGATCTTAGCAAATATTTAGAAAGAACATCATGAGCCACAGTGTGTAAAATATCACTAACATAAACAAATTGAACATGACATTCATTTGAACGATATACTTCCTCATAGAAATAGAATTGAAAATTATTGCAAAATTACAATTAGTTATTCCGTTATTTTGATTAACAAATTTAATCATAGGATATAGTGACTGATTGAACTGAAATTGTGGACATGTCAGCAGAACCTGATTCTCTCTTTCTCCATCCTCATCAATTGTAACTTGGCTTGGTCTTTACACTGTAGTGCAGATATGAAATTTTTTTTTTTTCATCTGTGCCCTTCAGAGACTTGCTCTTTCTATGCAGTCAAATCTCTGTTTCCTTCAACTTTCCAGCCAGCCATTTCTTGGTAGATTTTGTTTTAACAAGAGAAATTATTTTTTTATTTCCTGAGTCTTTCATACTTCCCTTGAACATGGACTGACATATTTTCAAAGTGAATTGCAAAAAACATTTAATTTTTCTGAAAAGCAAAATATTTTGTTTAGCTTAGCCAATCAGAATTAACTTTCTTTTTCTAGCAAAATTGTAAAACTCTCATCAAAATTAAAATAATTCTTTATAGTCTTACTTTATTATTTTTTATTTATTCTGGAAAATATCATTTTATGACACCTATTAACAAATGGCATAGATTGTCTCTTGTCATTTCCTTTACTTAGTGTCAGGTTAACATCTCTTTCAGATCATTTTCCTAGTTGGTCTTAATTAAAAATAAAATTCAATGGTTTCCCCAAACAGAGTATATATCATCTTAAAAAAGCAACAATTTATTGTGAGCCCAGCCCATACAAAGTTCTTGGCTACGTGTCATGCAGACTCAACAAAATATCTTCAAAAATGTTGTACCATTACAGATAGACTGATGTACAGTAGTCCCCCCTCTTGAACGCCCCCCCTCACCAGCGGCCACCCACTCCTTACCGCCAGAATCTGAAGGCACCATGAATTTGTGTTCAAAATTACCCCTCAGGAAAGGCCACTCAGCTAAGGCAACCATCGGCCAGCATATTTTTGCAAAAACATAAAATTTACCCCTCACAAGCAGCCACATTATATTTTGTAATAGGTATCTAGAATAATTTTTTTTTTCTAATTGTGTTAAGTGATTGGATTTCTGTTTCCTGAAGTCAGGTTTTCATTCTTCAAAAAAGTGTTCTACATGTACCACAAAGGTTAATATTATATCCTTTACACCTCACCAGACACCACATTTATTAATTAAAGGGGAGAAAGACTCAAATTTTAATCCACATAAAGGTAATCCATATATCATTACTGCTGGTTATCATAAGATGTCTGGTTTATCCACTGATAATTGTTAAGATTTACACTTATTAATAGTAGTAAGTGGCATTATTGATGTACCAGACCAAAGTCTGCCAGGAAAATGGTTTGATAGCCTTTATGGCTTCCCTTTGCAAGATGTTGAGCTTTTTAACTTACATAATTAGTGGCTATTACACAACAATTGTAAAGTTTATAAATCCTATTGTTCAGATCAAATCTGCTTACCTATTCAAGCTGTTTTTCCTTTTTGGAACTTAGAGTAAAAAAAAATACAAAAACAATCACATGATTAATGATTCACATGACAATCACTGCCTTTAAAAATATACAGCATCTTGTTTAAATGCAGGAAAAAATTGTTTTATCAGTCTTGTTGTTGCAACATTGATGATTATAACTAGTGGTAATGTCAAGATCACACTGTCAGCATTGGCTAAAAATAGAAATAAGGTACTAGACAAAGACTGACTGAAAAATCAAGGGACAACACAACTTGCAATTAAATTGCATACAGTTAGCAACATTAGAATAACTCATTACCAAACATTAACATGTCATCACCTAAACGAAGATGATTATTTCAGAAAACATTGGTTATTATAGTCTACGATAGTGGGTGAGGTGGTGAGGGTTACTGGCCAAACAAATTTAGGTAGAAAAGACTTGAATAAAACAATTTTATGTTGAAAAGACTCGAATAAATAACATCGTAACTGATAAGTTATTTAGCAGCAGTGGGAAAATGGAGCAAATGGAAAGAGAATTGCATATGTACCAAGATTCAAATGATGTTTTTGAATGGTTCTGCAATGTGCATGACAACACCCGCTCGCATATCACGCTTATGCCAAGAATAAGAACTATTAATGCATATTCAGTTGAAATAAGTCAATTATTATAGCACAAGAACCGTTCAATAGTTAATGTTGCTTTTAAACGAAGATATTAAATGCTTTGAAAAATGAAGCTTTCCTACGTACATATACTTCTCACAAAAAATTTAGTCCCCCTCTGGAAAGGCCACCCGCCTTATAAGGCCACTTTTCCGGTGCAGAAGGGGTGGCCGTATAAGAGGGGGACTACTTCACTGCAGAAATTATACATAATAGTGACCCTAGTTACCACATGAATTATCTGTTAGCCCATACATATGCATTTCTGCCAGTTTAGAAAGTTTTCATAATGCTCAGAATTCTTTGGTTAATATGTTCAGTACTTTCTAAATTTGAAACCTTATGAAACTGAAATACCCATGAACATTAAACAGGTTTGATTGTTGGATGGGCTTGGGATGTGGGAAGCGGGGCTTACAGAGAGAATGGTATGAATGGGAGTAGTCATACAATGCTTTAAAAAAAATGGTCTACAAGCTCCTGCCTGTGTTGACCAGAATTTTCATTTACAAGGGTATAATTTCATTCAAATTAAAATGTGCTGTCTAGTATGAATGTAAATTGTAATGTGAATGTTTTTATTTTTTTTTTTGGGCAAAGATGCGAATTTTAGATATAATGATTTCATGTTTAATATCCTGTATAAAAAATTCCACTAGCCAAGAAATAGGAAAAAGTAACAATGGATGACAATGATCTTGCATTTTTACAAAGCCTGAAGTCGAAAGATAATTGAAACACTGAAAAAAAACAGATGTTATTATCATTATTGTACAGTTAATATGCTGCTAGATTTGACCATCTGGATTTGGTGTTGCTGTAAAATCCGATCAATAAATAAGATTTGTTTATGGTCTTCACCAGAGGCTCCATGTCTAGTGCAAGTGTATAGCAGCTCCATGCATCCTGAATTTTTCCCTCTTAAAATAAAATGAATTCATCTAAACTTAAAAAAGTCAACCTAACTTAAAAATCTTGGTCATTATGGTTTTTGGTCTAGAGAGTTTTGATTTTTATAATGGAAGCTAAATTGACACTATTTTTTTTATCAAATGATGGAACTAATTCTGTACTACCATTATTAAATATGATGGTGAAATTGGATAAACTTTGAATGGTAGAACTATTTATGATATTGAAAGCTGAGCTAGATTTTTCCCTGTGAATATTTGGCACAGTAAGTGCACATATGTTTTTCGGAACTTAATTTTGTATTAACATTTAGAATGATTCTTTTGGTGTATTAAGAGTGGTCCCAGCTGTTCTATTTTGCACTTTTAAGGTTAACATACTAATCTTGTACTGGTAATTCAGAGATTCAGCTTGGAGACAGTATTAGTATTGGTTTAACGTCACATGTGGTCCCTTGTGTAGGTTTAGTTTGGTTTTGTGCTTTACAGCACAGCAACAAAAGTAAAGTGTCTTGCCCAAGGATAAACCAATGTAACTGACCCAAGCTGGTCTGTAATAAGACTCGAATCTGCATCCTTTGTCATGAGTCTAACACTTGAACAAATGAGCTACCTTAGATTTCCCTTGTGTAGTTGCATTATGTGATGGCAAACCTGGGCCTTGGCAGTTTGCAGTTAGACTCCACTTATACACAAATATACACCACTTCCTTGATAACTCATGCATTGATAACTTTTTAATCAACATTTTGAAATTATCAACTTTTAATAAGTAGTTCCAATTAGGCAACTACATGATAAACTTGGTTGTCCAACATAGACAACTACCAAAATTTGTGGGTGACTTGCACCTGAGGTATTGAAGAACCATATTGTTTAGGAGCTCCAAAGCTCATTGGCAGGATCACTGAGGCTAAAAGAAGGAAAATGAATAACTTGAGTTTTCTATGGTCTATTGATTTTATGTTTAAAAGTACTCTTGCTAAGGTCCTTCTCAGAAACCAACAGACCATTTCTGACCAAATTTGGTACATAGCATCCTGGCTCACAGGACTTTAAAACATTTATGAATGATGTCAATCTGCCATCAAATATGGCTGCCATTACTAAAATTAATAGCAATAACTAAATAAAATGACAAACAAAATCTGATCAAAATTTGTAACAACTCGGAACTCCTCCTGGAAAGAAAACCCTTCTGCTTTATACAAATGATGCTTGTCTGTCTTTAAAAAAGGACATTTGCTATTAAAAGCAGGAATTACAAATATAAAATCTTATTGTGATTTTTCCTCTGATCATCTTTGACAGAAAACATTTAGGCCTGAAGAACTTTCACATGTATAAAAATATGTTGATCTGCAATGAAGTAGGCCACCATAATTAAAAATATAAAAACCTTTTAATGACATATTCCTATAAACAGCTAATAGAATTTAAATAAACTAGATAGAAAGCATCAGGATAAAGACTTTTTAAAGTTTATAAAGGTTTGTACAAAATGATTCAAGTCCACAATCAAATCTATCCCAATGTTAATAAAAGTAGAAATAACTTCAACAACCTCTCCGGTGGCCTAAGTGGTTAGAGCGTCCGCCTCGGATGCTGGAGGTTATTGATGGGTTTGATATCTGGGCAAGTCATACCAAAGACTTACAAAAATGGTACTAACAGCTTCCTCGCTTGGTGCTCAGCATTAAGAGGTTAGTGTTAGGACTTGTTGGCCTGGTGTCAGGATAATGTGATTGGGTGGGACATCATGCTACATGTCTGCAGCAATGATGCACAGTGCTTGACTGCTAAACTGCCACACTGCAGACATAATATGACCGAAAAATTGTTAAAGCTTCGTTAAAAATCATAATTACATCACATCACAGAAAGCAACCTGGCAAGTTTTTTTTTTAAAAATTGAAAACAAATAATGTGGATTATGGCACAGTTACTACAATTAAATTTTAAGCAACTTTTTTCCAAAATCGCTGAAGATAATTTTGTTATTTTTGACAGCATATCATCCTGGCATGATAACTTTTTGCATATGTACAAATGATGTTAATTCGCCTTCAGAATTAATGATGACTAAAAATGAAAGCCTTTAATTTAGTTTCTTTTTTTCAAGCTATTTAATAGAATTTGATCAAACTTGACTGAAAACATTCTAACTTAACTTTTATGTTCGAAAGATGCTGATCCACCATCTTTACTAGAAAAGAATATTTTTGAAATGGGTTAATCTTGAAAATCAATTAATAGAATTTGACCAAACTTTTCAAAATATATCATGACATGAAAACCTTTCAGATGTATGTAGTTGATGCTGATCCATCATCAAATATGGCTAATGGCCTTGTGTCAGGATAATGTGACTGGGTGGGACATCATGCTTCATGTCTGCTGCATGATGCCTCAGTGCTGGAAGTCACTATAAATAATCACACTGCAGACATCATAGCGATATGACTGAAAAATTGTTAAAGCAATGTTAAAAATCAAAATCACAAATCACAAACACACACTAAAATAAGAAAAACTTTTAAATGACTTCTCCAAAACCAATGAATGTTGTCATTAATAACAATACAGCAAAAAAAAAAAAGAGCAAAATTAAAGACAGATGATGCAAGTCTTTGTAAATTGAAAAACTGAAATTGGTTACAAGTCATCCAGTACTGAACAGTGATCACCATTCAGCAGTCATTATACAAAAACCTTGCTATATATGGATATATGAATATGGCTTGGACTGAGTACCCAGTCTTGCAACTGTACTTTCACATTTAGTACAGGAATGGAAATGTTCCCATGGGCAAAACTCTAAGAAAGGGGATCAGATCAGTAGTTCTCACCACCCCTCCATATTAATCCTTATTGGATGAATGACCACCACCTCAAGGTAATTGGTTCTTTATGCCTCCATGGACTACTGGACCAGGGATCCAGAGTAGAGCTAACTCTGCTACTTGTGAACTGCAATTTGCCCATTGTCATTGGCATCAACCAGGAAGGTAGTTTGCCATCATTGTGTGTTTGGTATTTTGCCATCATTACCATCTTGGAAAGACATAGCAGTCCTGACTTCCCAATGGATTTTTCAGATGTTTTCTTTAGGCTTTGATATTGCTCAGCAGTATAGAGAATGATCCATTCCTCCAACTGCTTGAGATCTTTCCGTTCTGTCTGAAGCTAGGAGGTACATTCCCCAATGGTCATGTAAATTAGATATTTCCAGTGCATCCTGAGCCCACCTTAATGACATAATGAAAAATGCTATTGAACAGAGCCCAGGGTTATTTGTTGCCACATCATCTCATGAAAACATCTCAGCTATTTAGTTAAGAATGTTGAAGATGATCTCACTGAAATCCAGCTGAATTGCAGTGTGCTGAAAGCAGCCGATAACCTTCTTGCATACACTTTCTCTGTGTGTGTATGTGTGTGTGTGTGTGTGTGTGTGAGAGAGAGAGAGAGAGAGAGAGAGAGAGAGAGAGAGAGAGAGAGAGAGAGAGAGAGAGATTGTCCACTCTAATTTGATTATAATGCAATTGATTATTGTTGATTCATTTTGCATCAGGAAAAGTAAATTGTTAAATTTACACACACACACTCACACACACACACACACACACACACACACACACACACACACATGTAAAACCACTAATTTTCTGCCAATAGATGGTCTGTCACCTCTTTTAGTCCAGGCAAAGTTACCAGAGGGCACTTGAAATTCCAGACACTGCCAAATTAGTTTGGTGGTCTAAAGTGATGTCCGTTATGGATCACTGCCATCTCACCTATCTGCCTGTGTGGATAGGTGAGAAAGCTTGCCAGTAGCTTCTCGTGGGTTGGTGGTTCTTACTGGTGATTTTCCAGTTTCTTCCTCCACCAATAATACTGGCTGCCATGAATAGCCTATCGTGTGCTGAAAAATGGCGTTAAGCCCAACAACAACAACCAAATTAGTTTACTGAATGCACACTACCTTGGATTGTTTCCACTTCAGTTGTTGTTAGTGATACTTTTATTCTGTGCATTCTTTGCTTATTTTATTTATATCTAACCCTGGCTATGGCTTCTAAGAAATATGCAAGTGTCAGTGCTTGTGTCAAGCATAAAAACCAGTCAGTATTGATACAAGATAAAGTAGAAGTGTTGAATAAACTGGGCTGAGACTCTTAAAATATGTGATTCAGGTTGTGTTGATTTGATGCACACATAGAGACTATATAAGAAAGATAAAGCACCACTCTAGGATTCTACAGTAACATTCGAGTTTTGAAAGAAAAGGAGAGGGAGTCATGACCTTTTACAATCTGTTTGTTGGACTAGCAAAGTGAAAAATATCAATTATAGGATAGTATCCTGAGGATTATATAAAATTATTCAAGGATTTTAGTGATGTTGTACTGTCTTGGAATTAACTTTGAAATAAAAAAAAACATTTGGATCATTGGAAACACGATTCTTCAGTGGTGCAAGCATGTTGTTAGCACATAAGCACATTAGAGCATTAATTTAGAACTTTAGATAGTTCCATGATTAATATGAAATAGATAGTACAATTTAGGAGGAATTTATAATTGCTTGATTTTATAATTTTAGGAAATTTATATTTTGGAAAATTGGATGCTTGTTGATGTTTAACTTGTCTTGTTTCATAGTTTAAGCCACTAATTGTAACAGCTGCTCCTATGATTATAACCATCTTTGCCTTTAAAAAATCCTACCTTTTATTGGTGGACAGAAGCGAAAATATTGTTTTTGCCACCCCATGGTTTCAAACAGTTGATTTTACATTTTCAAGTAAATTTATTTTGTGATCCAAACCATTTACAACTCATTAAATTTTCATAAAAATGGATGAAATATCTTAAGCTTCTTGATGTTACTGGAGACTTTATTGCTGTCTTGTATGGTTCTCTGATGCATTTTCCACAATAATCTATTTCATGCTGTACTTGGACAGCTTGTACCTTTAAATGCCATTATCTACCTCTCAGTTTACAATTTTGTAAACCCATGGATTACTATTGAAATGATTAATATTATTTTGTTATTGGAGCCCTGACTTTGCTTTCTAAATCTGTACTGTAGCCTTTATTTTGCATGCTTTTTGTCGTGTTAGTGATCTAACATTTCAGACACTAGTGCCAGATTCAAAATTTTCAAATATCATTTGACTGAATCCCTTTTGTCCAGGATGATAAATTCAGCATAATAGATATTGCAAAAAAAAGAAAAGAATATAATCTTGATTATATAATTATTGAAATTTACTAAGGTTAGAAATTTTGACCATTTGATAACAACCAAACCTGCATCCCATTCAAAACATGGCAAGGAGAATATTTTAACATTTATAAATTGGTTTTACTGATGCTGAATTAATTTTAGTCTCAGAAAATCTGTGTTAAATCAAATGTGATTGGTTTCTAGTTATCAAATTAATAAAAAGGTGAACATAAGAAATGAAAAAAATATTATTTTCATGTTGCATTTATTTTCGATCAAGAGGCATTATCATTAACTCATTTATTTTAGCCTTCTTTTTATCACACCAGACACTGTAGCAATAAGACAGAAAAATTATTTAAGATTTGTTAAAAATCTCAGACTCACTTCTAAGAAGGTGAATCAATTTTTCCCATGCCCTCAAATTTCTGGATACTCACCCTTGGACATTTTATTTAATAAGAAAAATTACATGTGAATATCCTCAGAGTACATCAGACTTCACTTTTTGGCAGAACTTTGACAATTTTTGCAAGAGAAATTGCTTAAAATCTTGAATTTCTTCTGGGAAAAACACCCCCTTATTTAGCTTAGCCAGTCAGGATTGACTTTTCTGTTCTGACCAAAAATTTTAATTGATAGTAAATTAATTCTTTCTATTCTTACTTTATTAATAGCTATTCTGGAAAAAAAAACATTTTATGACATCTATTTGGAAATGGCACAGATTGTCTCTGCATTGTCTCTGCTTTATCATTTCTTCTACATGACCTTAGGCTAGCATCTCCCTTGGACTGCTAATCTAGCAGGTCCTAATTAAAATTGACCCTTTTGGCAGAGCATCATCCCAAGCTACCAACAATTTATTGCAAGCCAGCCAATATGTCTATCTAAATGCTTAGGTCACCCTGATCAAGACAAATGTGTTGCTACAAAACACTGCAAAATTGCACTATTACACTTTGCTGGGTTTCATTATAAACCAGTTTGTGTGATATTGGATATGAAAGACCACATTATCATGGGGTATTGTTTTATGTGTAAGTACATTATTAACAAAAGTTGTATAGTTTAACAACATTTTCAGCACAAGATAGGCTATAAATGGTGGTCAGTGTTGGTGGTGGATAAAGAACCCGGAAAGAACCACTGAACCACAAGAAGCTACTGGCAAGCTTTCTCACCTACCCACATTGGCTGAGCTTGAGACTCTACCCCACTGAGATAGGTGAGATGGCAATGATCAGTAATGGTGAGCACTTTAGACCACTTGGCCACTCAGGGACCCTATTAATAAAAGATTTATAATATAATCCAAATAATTAGCAATTCCATTAATTAGCATTGTTGAATGGACTTCATAAGGGACTTCATAATCATGAGGGGTTTAATAATTATGGAGCACTAAATGTAATTGTTTACACAGCAGAATTTAGTTTTGAAAAAAAATAGGTTTCTTGTTTGTTTTATAGGATTTTTCTGGTGTTCAGGTGAGAGCACATTAATACCCAAGTGAGTCAATGCAGCTCTTTTTCAATCTTTATTATTTATGTTGGACTATATAATTACTCAGCTAGAAAAAGAATGAACAAGGAAAGAAATGGATTATTTGTAATTCCCACATAATTCATTTTGGTCAATAAAGCATCAGTCCTTTTGAGGGACTCTTAAAAAAATTCTGAGGTTGGATTTGAACAGGGCACACTTCTGGTACTAGCTGACTATGGATTGTTGCTAGTTTTATGTGTAATTTTGAGTTAACATACTGCCAGGGATGTACCAATATGTATCTGATGGATTGCACTCAAAAGGTTTGTAAAAAATTAAACTAAAGATTATCAAGGGAAAGGCTCTCCCCAAGGATCCAATAAAGCAGCTGTTTACATGGTAGCTAACACTGTAGGCTGATACTTTATACTGGTCTGCGTTGGTTCTCTGAGTGTATCTTATCATTATGACCTTTTGCAGTATTATGACGATTTTAGGCATACTCTAACTTAATTTTTGTTCAGAAACTTTTTATTTTTTGTGTTAAAAGGGCAGAAAAATATAAAAATATTTGATTGCTTGAATTGATGCAGTATAATTTTACACAGATTTCTGATTTCTGTTTGACCTTTGTGTGCAGAAAATGAATGTGCCACTTCAGTGGGTCCAATAATAGATGAAATTCCCAGGGAAAGCATAAAGCTTCGTGTCAGCTTATGCTCCAGTGAGAGACATTATTTTGTCCACTGAATATTTAAAATGCATACATAATGGTCAGTTTCCAGTCATAGTAGAGACAATTTCATATCCCCTCATAAGGAATCTATTATAAATTCCATTGTTAGAATTTTTATGTTGTCACTGGCAGAACTTGGTGTAATCATTTTGTAATGGAAGTTCATGCTTATATGTATTCGGTCATGTCAGTATTTGTCTTGAAATTTGCAAATGCAATTATAAAGCACTGTGGTAAAAGAGTACTCTGTTCGCAGTGTTAGATGTTTGGTTCATTACAAGGAAAATGAAGATCATTTCTGGAACAGAAAAGAAATTATTTTGTTTTCTTTAAGACCGGTGCTTTGAAAGATAAACATTGTTAACTAAAGTCTCATAGTTTAGGACCAACAGCTTTAGATGTTTAGTTCATTGAGATTACTAACCCGCCAAAGCAAACTAGTTCAGATTTTTAAAATTATATGGACAGGGGGAAAACTGAACCCATACATTTTTCCTGAAATGAAAGTTTTATTGCTGCAGACTGTTTGGATGGATATAAGCTAAGAAAAAAATGTTAATGCCTCCTTAGTAGTCTATAAATTTTTACATCCTTAAGATTCTAGATTTACAGTTTCCAAGAGAATGAACTCTAATGACACAAGTGGTGTCTGATTATTTTAATGAGTTTATCGGCTAATGTAGTAAGATTGGAACTTTGTGCTGCCTTGAGGGTGCTAGGTGCACCTGTCACTAATATTGATTTGTGTGATTGATAGCTTCCATGGAGGTTAGAATAATGTGATTTTGCTTGAGGCCTATTGACCCCCTTAACTTTGTGTGAATGATTTCTAGGTGCAGACATTCTTCCTGTTCTAAGCACTTGAAAGTTTTTCTTCCACCATTTCAGTATTAAATAAAATAACTTAGTTGCCCATGCTCATGGTCAGATCTGAGCCTTCTCACAGATTTTGGACTCTGCTTTCTACTATGCCAAAATATATCCTTTGTTCTTGAAATAAAGATTTTCTTAGTGTTGACACAATTGGTCTAGCATGTTAAAGGTCATATCTGAGCATTCAAAAACATGTCAGATCAGTTAAAAGCCCCAGTAAATTGATGGTCCAAGAAAGAATGTGCAATGTAAAACGTGAAATTTCCTTATAGTTACTGTATCAGACTTTTGGTCCAAATAATTGTATTCTATTTTCTACAACATGGCTGTTGAAGATTTTGCATTGCCCAATAAGAGCATAATCCATCTTTACTGTAATTTGTTTGGTGACAAGACCTCTCTTGGGTACCAAAAAGATTTTAATTGTTTTATAAAAAAGAATGAGCATTAGCAATAGCAGTAGTAATACTTCCTATGGGGTAGGATAATCTAACACTTCAATTGTCTGTCCTTTGGTACAGTTTGTTGATACTTCTAAACTATTTGGAGGATTGGCTTAAAACTTCATGCACATTGGCATAGTTTGTCCAAAATAAAAAATGTGCCTCTCAGACATACATGTAAAAATCTTTTCATGAGATACTACTCCTACTTAATGGATGATGAGATCAATGTGTGGTTTTCATTGCAAGACTTGTTGTAATCTCTGGTTGGTACAAAATGAAATTGGTACTATCTGATATAAAAAAAATATTGTGTTTGCTACTCATCATGAATAGAACAACTTTGTATTGCCATGGAGCTAGGATGTACAGTTGGTTGTCACTGAAATTGTTGCCAATCAGATGTCCAAAATGGCTGCTACCATATCCATCTTGAAAATCTTGTTTTTGCCATTTATCCTACCTGGATGGTCATTTTAACATGGGGTTTTCAGAAAAAAAATTCTTCCTATGTTATGATGGTCTTAAATGAAAATGGTGGCAAAAGTAATGGCCAATAAGGTCATCATAAAAGTCATCATGAAAATCTAGTTTTCACTATACTCCTCTTGAATGAAAGGTAATATGGACTTTTCACTGGAAGACTTGTTATACTGTGTAGTTGGCCATAAGTGAATATAATGTTTATCTAATATCCAATGTATAGAACAGAGCAGCCATCTTGAAAATATTGTTATTAATTTTTCTGAATGGATAGTCCTATCATTCTGGGATTTTCACTAAAACAACTTTCTGTGATGTCCAGTGGGTCCTTAATGAAAATGGTGCCATCTAGACTTTGAATATGCCTGCCATAGTGGCCATTTTTTAAATCTGTTTTTCATGAATGGATGGTCACATCAGCAATGGGTTTTCTCTGAAAGATTCTTTTTTCTAGTTGGTGAAACTGATTCTGATCTGACTTGTAATTTGGCTGCCATGATGAAAATCTTGGTATCACTAGATGGCTGGTGTTGTTTACATTGTGCAGTCATGAAAAGACCTATTATAATGGCTAGTTGCATCTTCACTAGCCAAGGTTCCAATAAGCCTACCTACACTTTGGCAGAAGGAACAGCTATATTGGTGCATTGTCCTATCAACATCTATTGGATTTCATGTGTTGTCTCCCTTAGAATGTAATGCCAGCTAACCAGTGGCATGGTGCATTGTACAGCAGTTGAAAAGGTTGTGGCAATTGACCTAAAAGGGATACTTTGTAAGTTTAGCATGCAAAGTATGACTATGTACCAGAGGGAAGACATTACAGGTCTATTTGAGTGAAAGATATTTGTGCCAGCATGGACTGGCACTGAAAAAGTTCTTATTTATTTTTTCATTCTAACAAATCTAAATGTACCTATTGAGACTCTTGACTCTTAACTATTCAGTGGACACAATTGGACTTGCAAAAATTTTTTTTAGGGTCTGTATGTAACTTTGAAGGAACTAATTTATATGAACATTTAAATATGGAAATAGGATGTCTGAAGAATAAAATTAGTATGGAGATAACATGTGACATGCATGTGCTTGATATGAAACTAAATAAAAAAAAGGTTTTAAAATAGATCACTAAAATGTACAAGGTATAGTGGGAAAAATAGACTAGATTAAATTAATGTTGTCTTCCTAGAAAAATAATAGGCATGTTTTAGGATTTACTGAAACCAAATTAAATGTTAACCACAATGATAATCTATTTAACTGGGCTACAATGAACCATTACCCAGAGACAGAGAGACAGCAGAGGGGTAGGTGGTCATGTATAAACTAGGGAAGATGTAAATGCAAAAAGAAATGCAGACTGGACTTGGAGTTGCAAGGAAATTGAGAGTATCTGGGTGGAAATTTCTCAAAAAAATGCAAAATTATTCCTAGTTGGTCTCATTTATAGGCCACCTTCCTCCAAAGCAATTTGGAAAGATATCATTTTGAAACAAATGGAAAATGTTCTTGCACAAGAGAAAGAAACATATACTCAGATAAGGAACAACTAGATGGAATTGATTGAATTATTAGGCCTAGTCCAGCTGGTAGATGAGCCCAGAAGGGTAACAGAAAAATCGAGCTCTCTTATTGATCACATTTATACCAACCTACCAGACAATGCCGCTTGTGTTAATGTACTGAATATTGGATTTGGTGACCAGGAACCTTTTTTGACAAGAAAGGTTAAAAGCAAGAGAATTAAGAGAAACACACACATGCACTTAACAGATCATTTAAAAATTTGAATGAAGAACAATTTCTCAATTTCCAAGGAATATGATCCTAAATTTGGATGACAATGATAAAGCTCTAAGGGTGTGGACTGACTTATTTTTGGCTAAAGTCTCTAAACATGCACCACTGAAAGTATAAGTAAAGAATGAAATCCAGCTCAGTTGGTTTATTTCTCCATACTTGATATTGTGCATGGTTTTTCATAGCCTTGAATTGGTCTCCTGTTTTCATAGCACCTAGGATTTCAGTAGTAAACCAACTTAGTATTGTAGCCCAGTTAAATAGATTATCATTGTGGTTAACATTTAATTTGGTTTCAGTAAATCCTAAAACATGCCTATTATTTTTCTAGGAAGACAACATTAATTTAATCTAGTCTATTTTTCCCACTATACCTTGTACATTTTAGTGATCTATTTTAAAACCTTTTTTTTTATTTAG
The DNA here is from genome assembly GCA_016746295.1 of Potamilus streckersoni. NCBI lineage: Eukaryota > Metazoa > Mollusca > Bivalvia > Unionida > Unionidae > Potamilus > Potamilus streckersoni. Next base: position 998,320 of record JAEAOA010001293.1, on the reverse strand, counting down.
TTTCATATCAAGCACATGCATGTCACATGTTATCTAAGTATGATTAAAAAGCTAAAAAAAACTTATCAATTGTTGTTTGAAAACAAAAAAGAGCAACACAAAGTCCATTTGGAAAGTCTTCAGTGAATTTGCTGGAGGAACACAAAGATTAGACAAATAAAATTCACTCATTTCTGGTAAATGACACCCTAGTCTTTGATGACACTAACATTGCAAATGTTTTCAGTGATTTTTTTTCTTTTCACCAACATTACCATTAAGTTGTATAATAACTTCTCAGAGTGTAAAGATGAGAACTTGGAAATGTGAAATCAGACTTGATCATAAAGAAGAAAAATAATTCATCTGTTGTATAGCCAATGTTCCGATATGATAACTATATACAGAACAGATATTTTAATTCTTTATACTATTGACATCTGTTGGATTTCATGAGGTCCTCTATTTTTATTATATAATTCCAACTAACCAGTAGCATGTTGCAGCAGTGTATATTGCACATCAGGCGAAAATGGTGGAGACTGTTGACTTAAAAAAGACACTTTGTAAGTTTAACATCAAAAGTATGATTATGTATCAGAGACAAGCCATTACAGATATATTTTAGTGAAAGGTACAAATATGATCTGGCAGTGGAAAATTGCTTGTTTATCAGTCCATTCAAGTTGTATGCTGCCCTTGTCATGATCATGTAGGAACAGTGTTCAAATTTGAATAACTTAATTTTGATTGGATATGGTGGCTTGATGCTGCATCGATGAACATCTCAGACCTGAAGCACAAAAATATTTGCTCACTGTTCTAAGATGTAGATAGGGTTAGCATATCAGAATCTGGGCTAGTGAAGATGTATAAATCTAGGTTGCAGGATTGGATTTATGTATTCTGTAAGGTTATATAAACCTAGGTTGCCCAGTTTATGTATTTGTTCTGTTGTACACACCTAGGTTGCCTGATTTATTTATTAGTTCTGTTATATAGACCTAGATTGCCCATTTTATGTAATTGTGCTGTTATATAGAACTAGGTTGCCCTGTTTATGTATTTGTGCTGTTAATAGACCTAGGTTGCCTGGTTTTATATTCATGTTGTTACCAAGGTTTATAGGTATATTGCCTAATGAATGTACTCATGTTGTCTTATAGATTTGGTTTGACAGGTTTATGTATAGGTGATGTTACATAGATCTAGGTTGCCTGGCTTACATGTTCATATTATGGTTAGTTTGTAAATCACATGTAATTGTGAAGGATGACACTTACATACTGGGTACACCTCACACACCAAGCATTAAGGCTGTGTATTTGTTCATTACTTTCAATTGCATAGTGTAAACTGATCAAATATTATCATTCATGTCCCTTTTACTTAAACAAACAATTTGTTAGTTGAGGTTATTTGCCTATCTAACTGGAGTATAGCTTCTCCTTAGTGCCCAATGGTAGAGCCCTCACCATTTACAGGTTGAGAGGTTGAAGTCGGTGTTTTTGTAGGATAGAATCATCTCATGGCCTCATTTTGACAAGGTGTTTGCAATTCAAAGGGATTGGTTGTTTGATTTCATAGGTGGAATTTTTGTTTGTGGACCCATAGTGTTTGTGAATATTTTGCAAGCTGTGTCCAAACTATTCCTGCAGGGGCAAGATCAGGATGTATGTGATGCTAGTTACCAAGGGTATCCTAGTCAAGTGTTACTTATTTCATGAATTTTTTTGTTCCATATTATAAATCTGATAAAATCAATACAGCCTTTCATATTCAAGTGATAATCCCTATAGATAGATCTACATGTATCAACGGTCTAGATGTATTTGTTCATTTTAAAATTCACTTCAATTTAGGTGAAAGTGTTTTATGAAGTAGAAATGGAAATGGATGCTTTACAGTTAACTTTGAATATGTCACTGCATGAGTGATTGTGTAAGAGGGATTTAATTCTTCATTCATTTTCCTTTTTACATTCAAGTCTACAACACAGGTATAATATGTATCCATCAGCTTGATCAGTCATGGTTGCTGATAGGAAAAGCTCAGTGTTGAAACTGGAATAATAATCAATATACAGCTTCCTCGATGTAATACAGTAGTTGGGGTGCATAACTACTGCCAATGGTGCTGTGTATGGTATAATATTTAAGATCTGAAACTATGAAATGTAAGGGGTGGGGGTGAGGGTGCTGGGGGAGGGGGGCATGTGTTGGTACTTGGATAAATACCAAAAATCAATATAGTTATAACTTAATATATGTATGTAACAAATATAGTTATCACAAATAAACTAATTAATTGTATGGATAAAAGAAAAGACATTTAAACGTCAATGTTTTATTAAAAACCAAAAACCTTTTTTGTATTTTGTACTTCCATATTTAAAAAAAATCATTTATTTACCAAAAAATACATAAGACCAGGCTTTCATTGATTATTCAGATGCTGTTTATTTCTAGTATAATATTAACTTTGGTCTCTTAAACCCCAGTTCTGACAAAATTCACTTTGGTAAACCTGATCATCTTTTTCTGTGCTTCAAAAGTCATCCTACACTACAGAGGACATGGACAAGGTCATATCCCATGGATTCTGGTGGATGTAACTGGGATCTTTTCAACTGAAAATTCCATTTATGTTTGACACTCTTGTAGTAGCTTATAATGCCTCTTTGAACTAAGCTCTATACACTTCACAGAAACTGATAGTCCATAGACCAAATGGTCCCAGCAACATAAAATCAGTCTTGGGCAAGGGTAATATGATGTAATTAAGACAGTCTTTAAATAGGAAAAAAAAAAGAAAAACAAATTTTGAAACTTTTATTATATCATTTTTGCCAAGGCAGTTGGTCAAAATTAACATATCTATATGTCAGCAGAGCCTAACACATGCTGGCACCTTTGCCATGGAGCAATGCTGTTGCTGGCAAAGTTGTGAGCATTGGGTAATTTACAGGTGTATTGGCAGCTTATCAGACATTCAAGCCAAAGTCCATCACTTAGTCATATATTAAAATCATCCAACTTAGAATTTTATCATTTTCAAGAAATTCCATGGAATTTCTATTCTGGACTGAAATAAATAATACCAATTCACACACAGTAAGTGTCATCATAAAATACATTGATTTTACATGAATTACTATGTGGAGGAGCAGGCAGATTTTCTTTGTTATGGCAAATCTTAGTTGATTTCTTTTTTGTTTAGTATATTGTTTATGACATAGCAACACAAGTAGGTTATTTATTGCCAAATGATCTGGAGAAATCTGTTTTGCTTAAGGACACAACATGTTAGCCAACCCAGGCTGATTTCAAGGTAGGATTTGAAGCAACACCTAGTCTGGTTAAAAGTCTGGCATACTAACCTGAGCCACGTACACCATTTTCCACCTTTATTTGCCTCATAGAACTCAACAGACCTATTCCATCTATTTTTCATTTCGAATAATTCAAGTGGCAGGTGGATTTATTTACTCTTCTGGACATAAAACAGAAGAGTGGATGGAATGGTCTTTAGTCTATTGCATGTCCATCTGTTGGCATGAATTTGTTGTCACCATTTTTCCTAAACTACATGAGACATTTCTATGAAACCTTAAACACATATTCATCCTCTGGTCTCACTTGGTCCCAAATAAAAATAGTGCTGCTCAGACATCCAGTATGGCTGCCAGTGGTCATCTTGAAAATCTTTATAGCTGCTTCTTCAGAATGGATGATTGTATCACTGAGTGACCTAAATGGTACTGACTTTACTTCCAATATGGCCATAACAGCAGCCATCTTGAAAATCTTTTAATGCAATTCCTTGTTGTTGTTGTAGGGTGTGATGCCATTTTTTAGCACAAGATAGGCTATACATGGGGGACAGTATAAATGGTGGAGGAAGAATCCATAAACCTCCTCAGAAAGAACCACTGACCCATAAGAAGCTACTGGTAAGCTTTCTCACATAACCACATTGACGAATTCAAGACTCAAACCCACACAGACAGAAGTGAGATGGCAGAGATCAGTAATGGTGAGCACTTTAGACCACTGGGCCACAGGAGCATGGCATGAGCTTGTTAACCTATTAGTGCACTATAATTAAGTGCATTGTAATCAAGGAGAAGTTCTGATAATAATTTATAAACTTAACAAAAAAGTAACAGACTTTGGTTTTGAAAATAAAAATTGAAGAAAAGATGAAAAACATTAAATTTAATGGAAAGGTTTTATGTGTTAGTCTACATGGAATTGATTTATGGAAATTTTACCAAAGTGCTGGTTCTTCTTGAACAAATAATCAAAATATGAGAAAGTTAAAAACAAGAGTTTGAGTCAATTGTATTTCAGAAAATCAATTTAAATTTGGCAGATATAGTTTTAATGTGATGCTGTCATAGGCATTGCCTGAAGCATGATTTCTATATCCTTTCAGCAAATATCAAAATATAAAATCATAAACCACCTAATAACATCTTTTCTCCATTTTCACAAAGAGAATGAAGTTTGGTTGTTCTTTTGTATTGTGTTAATCAATTTATAGGTAGACATTTTCATTAAATGTCAGTTAACTTCTACCAGAACAATGTAAAAATATAATATGTACAATTTTATAAATAATTTTGATAGAAGCTGAACTTGTTTGTTAATCTCTGTACAGTATATGGTTCTATACTATACTGTTCATGGTATTCTTAAAAAGCCATTTTTAAAAGAAGTTTATACCCACAAATGTCTATCTTATTTTAGATAATATTCAGTACAATAGGATTTTGTTAGGCAAATTAATTTTTATTATCATAGTATTGGTTTTTTAACAAAAGGGATCACAACAGCAGTCTATGCTGGTGATAAGAAAGTTAACAAAATCTGATCCATAGACTTGTCAGCCAAAGGCAATTTTTACTTCAATTTTTTATAATTATTTCCAAATTCATTGTTAATTTACTTTAGATAACTAAATACTAGCCAGATGAGGTTGGTTTTCTTTTTCTTTTTTTTTTTAATACCATTTGAGGGAAATGATATTATTCAGCACAAAATTCCAGCATTGTTGGGCATTGTTAGATGGCTTCAGGGAATGAAGTCACTCAGATGGGCATATAAGTACCCATAACTTGGATGGTTTCCCTGAAGCTAAATATCCCACTGAGCCAGTACTAGAAATGTTTACCTGTAAATTCCTTATGTATATATGCAGTAAATTTGAATTTTAATCCCTGGAGGAGTCATCAATAGCCTTTCAAAAGGTTCACATTCACTCATCAGTCATGCTTGAGTGGAGAGGGAAGTTTATAGAGCCAAATTGGGTGAAAGTTAGTATGGGTGGGTGGAGTGTCATGCACAGTTGCCCAGGTTGTATTGAACTGATGGCTTCTTTCTGAAATGTGATTGATTCAGGGGGAAACCTGTTACAAAATTTCTGAGGTCCCATGTGTCTGGATGCCAGCTGACTGAAAGTTGACTGTACATCTAATCCTGGTAAAAGAACATTCTACGCTCTATCTGGCACAGATGTGTTAGCGTGGCTGTAGCTGTGGGGCAACACTTCATCCAATATAACATAGCAGCATACTCACACTGGAAGTCGACAATTTACTCAATTGACTAACTGAGATAATTACAGGGATATTGTCCCATGCCTTAATGGAGAAATTTTTAAACTGAATACACAGTCTAGTGAAAGGAAAGGTACATATGTAGGTACTGCTTTGTGGTCAATAGACAGAGGACTGTTACCTTTCTTCAACATTGTTGAGTCTGATGTTGTATTGATTGTTGATAATTCAACCCTGTCACAGGTTGTGCCTCCACATATGTCAGCATTTATTGGAAAAGTTCACTGAAACCAAGTATATACATGACTGTTCTCTGATTCATCACATACACTTGTATCATCGGATGGAACATCCCAGTGACAAAGTAGGGGACTGTAACTGAACTGCTTAAAAAGAACATTTATGAGAAAAAAAACATTATGAATTTTTTAACTTTTAAGAAAAATTGAAAGTTTTCAGTTATAGACTTGTACATTTCCTCAGACTGACGTGCTATATTTAAGTGTTTTTGAGGATTATATTGAGAAAGCAAGAAAGTCAGCTAGAACTTCTTTTGTCCAATATTCATTTCTGTGGCACACATGGTCGACGCTTCGAATCTGGAATTGGTGGAAACACTTGGACTCACCACACCAACAATTCCGACTTTAGGACCAACTGCCATAGCACCAGTCAGTGTAGTCACCCCTCTTCAAGTTTCTCCCTTTATCGCATCATCCACTACTTCACCTCGTTTAAAAATTGTCAACTCCAATCGTTACCTTGGATCTGGACTGACAAGAATGCATCCATACTATTATGTGCAGTATGTTCCTGTGGGCCTAAAACATGATACGGTATGATATTTTATTTAATTCTCTTTTATATTTCAGTATGATGACTTATATTGCTTTCAAAAAAAACAGGGACAACTGTATTCTGATTTCACATGGATGCATGAGTAGGATCTTAAAGACCAATTAAAAAAACAGAAAAATAAAAACAAAACTTGGAATACTCTAAAATGGGAAGATTTTTTTTAAATGAAGCTACTGAGATTCATATGATTTTTGTAACTTTTTTTCAGAAAATGTTAGTTTTAGGGTACAGGTTTTAAAATTAATTATTAGTGATCTCAAAATAGTAATGTTCCATATATTTTTCACTTCACTTCAAGATATAAATCTTTGGGTGAGAAGGAGTAAAAGGGGAGAGAGTAGTAGTGGATATATGCAAGAAGAATCATCTATTCTGGGTTTTTGCTTTCTCTTCTTTACAGTGTTGTGGCACAGTGATGCATTTTTTGTATGTTTATTTCTGTGTTTTGATTTTGGGATCTGTGACTTCATAGCTTTATTCCCCAATGTTATCGGCACAGCGGTGTATTTATACTCATGGATATGTTTGTTTATGCTTTCTGATTATGGGTTCTGTGAAAGTTAATTTCTCATTGATTTGGGCATAGGGGTGCATCTTGACTGGTAAACAATTTTCTCCAAAATATTCTTAGTTGGTATTTAGAAACAATATAGTGCTTATCATTTGGCTTCATGTATTTCAGAGTGTCAGTGTATCTTGGTTGGTTGAAGCAAATGAATCAATTTATGAAACTAAGAACTGCATATTTAGAACTAATTTTTAATGTTAAGGTTTCCTCTTCTAATGATATTTTAGGGAGACAAGATGTTGACAAAAAGAATGACACATGGTTAACACAGTCACCATCTAATGGGACTGCATACACTAATTCCATGTGGCAGAAAGAGCCCAATTTTTGTACTTTTATTCATGCAATGATGTTCTTTGAATATGGCAAGAAATTTTTAAAACTCATGTTAGATTGACTGTCATCTGACAAAATATTTAACAATAAGCAGTTTCCTCCATATTCTGTCATTTGTCCAATTTCTACAGCCCTGAAAGAATTTGTAACAGACTCAGGCCTAGGTCAAGTCTTTATCTAGTAACTTGCCTTGATTTAAAATCCTCCTTCTGGCAAAGGCCATATTATTATTTATTATTATTTGATACATATCCAATAAGAATGAAATGGTCTCTCCATTCAAATTATGATATTAGCCACAGAAGCATGTTCACATTCTTCTAAAGAGGGGTTGACAACCAGTGAGATTTTCAACAATTGCACAACTTCCTCACGCTCAGGTGCTAAATTTTGTTTAATTGTGGCATACACTTCAGGTCTATGTAGAGAAAAGAATTCAGGATACTTGGAATAATGTCATTTTCAGGATGCATCAAAGATCTTCATGTTCTTTTGCTGATAGTTTTATTTTGTAGGCATTAGAATCTTAAATCCATCACTTTGCTGTAGTGACAGAACATCCTAATTTTACTGTCCATTTTTCATTATCCTGGGCTTTTTAAACACCTTTATTTTGATGAATTTTTAATTAGCTAAGAAAATTATCAATTCATTTCATTTTAAGAACAGTTAATGTACCTGATGATTCAACATAAGTATTTATTTTGTTAACAAGATGATACTTGTCAGAACAGATATGAATAATCAATATAAATACAGAATTATGTAATAGGACAATTATTTTCAACCAAATTTACCATTTTTCTTCTGATGAGCTAACCTTAGTTGACACACCAACCTCATTTGATTTTATTGGTGAACTTCCATTTCTGCACACAATGCATTGCTTTCTCAACTATCATAGGGGTCGTTTCACCCCTTCTCCCCCACTCCACTACTTTTCTTAACTTCAGCTACAGCATTTGTTATTGACATCTGTGGGTGTGGGTAGTTACTTGTAGGGTTTAAAAAAAACTAAATTCACATATATATTTGAAAGTACATAAATGTCAACACTTACTTCCTTGGTAGGGAAATGCAAGATGTAGTGATATTTATCCCCTCAAGCAAAAATGTACATGATATTGCAGGTGGTGGTTTATTTAGTAAGTAAATAGCAATGGTCCTATTCATTAGTCAGGCATGCCAACCTTTTGGACAAGGTCAGATACCTTACCAGACACTGAAACACAATTATGTCTATACAGTTGTTCCTAATAATGGCTCATTTTGGTTTCCTTATAGTTTGTGGTTAATTGGTGTTATTGCTGGCCATTAAATCAGACCAGTTTCTACCTAGTTCCTGACTCATATAATAGTCCTCCAGTGTTTCCAAGCTTTTTTGTAGTGGAAGATCTTGGTGAAAGAGATAGTCTGAAGAATGTTTGCTTTGTCTGGTCTGCAAATACCCCCTCCTTTCACCTAGTTAATTGCATTTCATGCCTTGTCTGGTGTTTGTAAAGTTAAGGTATTTGTTTTAGTGCTTAGTTCTTTATCTGCCTAAAAATATAAAATGGTTTGTCAGCAGACAGCCTTTAAAAACAAACTGTATAGAACCCCTTTTACATACCAGACAATTAAAGTTACTTTCCCCATTATTAAAATTTCTTTATTTTGAATCACTGTTTGTGGAATTCAGACAAACCATGAATATTTGCAGCATTCCTGTACATTTCAGAAGGTTGACAATTTTGATAATTATAGTAGCATTTGGAGAAATTAGCCTGGACTTTTTAGTTATAAGACAATAAGTAATAAGCTGCAGAAAAATAGGAAACAAGATATATAAATTACTCCTGGCATTTTCACAAAACCATGCTCAAAGAAAGAACACTGCTTTTAAAATTGCACATTGTGTCATAAAGAAACATAAATTTGTGAGCAATAAAGATGAAACACAATAAAAGGCAGCATACAAGTGAATCTACTGTCCAGGAGACTTCTATTCCAAAGATAAGGGGTCTTCTTTCTATCCCACCACTTGCAGAAATCTCCCACCCATGTAAAATGATTATTGAAGTGTGCAATTTCCACACTTTGCTTCCACAGTAACATGATACTGAAGATATATAATTTGCCAACTTCAAACTGCATGAAACAATTAATATCCCTTAGGTTCTGTTGGTGGAGTCAGTTGGTTTCAGTGTTTGATGTATATCTACTGTTTTTGTTGTTGGGGCAGGTAGGGGAAGTAATTTTGAAGGGATTAAAGACATTAATTAACTAGGGTCAGATTACTGTTTTGTTTGCTCCTGGTCACAAAGTAGGTTCTGCTTCAATGCTTGAAGTCATCACTATAGACCAGAGTATATGGTAGGTGTAATCAATTGTAATTTGGACCTGATTAAAGATAGTAACCAGATTTAGTCAAACTCTAGTGGAATTTGCAGAAATGTTCTCTTTCATACCTATGAAAGCTACACAGTGACACAAGCTTTGGCTCATGGAAAATCTTCACTTTATAGACATAAAAATTTCTGTTCAAATTCTCTTGATTTATAAATTTCTGTTCAAATTCTTCTGATTTTACTTAAGTTAACTTCTTCGTTCTGTCACATGTATAAGGCTGTGTGGGGAATAAAAGTGAGCATAAATTACAAAAGTTATTTTTTGCTCAGTCCATTTTAGTAACAAGTGAGATAATAAACACTGTTCCACTGTTTTCTTCAGGAGTAAAGTTTTGGTTAAAGTTTGTTCATCTACTTGTATTTCCTAAACCCATTGATAGAGTTTCATCATACTAGGCATGCATCATTTTGAAGCTAGGATAGTTCATTCTACATTTTGCTCTTTTTACCTTCTGGCCAGTCTCAGAATAGAAAGTTTATATTTATTAAGTTTGTGTTAAATCTTTTCATTTGCTTGTATTTCTTAAACTCCACATTGGATTGTTTTTCTTCATATTTTTGATGAATCTGCATGAAGAGAAGACTTTTACAGTAATTCTGACCATGTACATCCTTCTTATTTTTTCCCTCTTTTGTGTTGGGCTTATAGCTATTTCTAGTGTCAGTATCTAATAGCAAATGTCTGCAGGAGACCCATTTATAGTCATACATATGCAAATTAGGACATGCAAAATAGGATTTATCCAGAAGATGTCCCCAACTTCAATGCCTCACAGAAATCAGTCCTATTTCATATTTGGGCATGGGGTGACTACCAAATGAACTTGTTTGTCATATTAACTACATATATAGGAGATCCAGTTCTATCATATTGTGTGATGAATTTTCTCTAGAATGAAATGTAATTTTGTTGCACCCTCTATTGAAAAAAATTAGTCTCACAAGGAATCATAAATACAATTAGTGATAAATGTATGCTTTTTGGAACAGATACAACTGTTTAAATCTCTAGGAGAGGTTGAATATATGAGAAATTTTATGTGTGTGTGTGTCTGTGTGTGTGTGTGTGTGTTGGTGCATATTTAATACATGTTGAATGATCATTTAATCTGTTTTATTCTATTTTTCTTTGATATCTTGCTCCATGAAATAAGATAATGGCAGGGAGTTGGCTTAGGTTGACAATTTTACCAGAGACAAGAAAAAAAAAAAAACAAACCCTTAGAGCAAAATGAGCAATATTGATGAATTGTGCCTCCAATACCATATTATGTTGAGCATGTGAAAGCAAACAGTTGTCCCTTTTGATTGAAAGCAGTAAAAGCTGTGCATACACCAATGCTATATGATTATGACATGTATTCATCATAATTTGAAAATGAGAAAAGATGTTTATATTAATATAGGATATAGATACAAAATGTATCCCATTACTTTATCTGGTAGAGGATAACATAATGATCCCAACAAGGAAATTGGTGTCTGTGACAATATTACAGCTAGAAAAGAACAATAACAGTAAGCCATCAATACAAACTATACAGCTGTGTTTGGCAATTTAATTTGGACTGCTGTCTCATGTACATAAAACCAGTCCAAATTATTGTCTAGCTGACATTTTAATCCAGGCTGGTTCATGGTTATTCCCTCTGGATACTGCCACCATTTCCTTGTCAAAGCCTATGAAATTTGCAGTTGATTGAATTAACTTGAACTTCATTAGACCATCAGTAGACCTTATATCAGGCAATTGCCTTCTGTCTTCAACAGGTGATTGTGTAATAGCTTCCCTCCAAATTGCATACAGAAGTGACAGCAATGCTGTCTGTGTTCTCAGTTTAGTTTAAAGGGCAGTTTGAAAATGATAAGTTTAGATTCCATGACCTTTTGTCCCATACAAGTTCTTAAAAGGACTGTAAATGAAGCCTTTTGTGTAAGTGTGTTCACACTGGAGGGATAATTCACTCAAGATTTTAATAAAAAGTAGGTTAAGGGGCTCAAAATTTTCCAGTACAAAATTGCTCATTTTCAAGCAGATACAAGGTCATAGGAACATTTTCTGCTGCCATTTTATTATCTCCATATTTGGGTGTGGTGAGGTGGTGGAGAGCAACATTTACAATATCCAACATAAGTTAATCTATTCATTTGTCAAAAACCCTATCTCATGTTAAACTGATGAATGGAAATTCACCACACTTATGCACATGGGTGTTAACCATCTTAGAGGGAGGGATGGTATCATTTTTCCACCCCTTCCATTGAGTTAATGGGAGTCAAAAGCTGAATATAAAAACCAAAAATGTGCAAAATTACCATGACAAGTTTGAGTATTTTTTGCCTGAACTTGATACATACAACCATAGCAGAAGGATATGCAACATTATAATAGATTTGGCTTCAAATTATTGGGCTGATGATGGTGGGGAAGCATGTAATAAGAAGTTTAGGGATATGCAGCTATGGAAACTAGGTTTAAAAAAATATCTAAACTGTACTGCTTGAAAGAGAAATGGACAGCATGGAACCTCACAATAGACATGTTATTCTTTTATTGATATCAATCTCATTCAAAAGGAATACTCCCTATTTTTTCAATAAATGGCAATTAATTGGCATTGTTCTTTGCTTGCAATGTTAGACAGATCTGTTCTAAAAATATTTGACAGCATTTTCCTTTCTACCAGTTTAATTATGCATTGTATGACTTCATGTAACATCATTGTACCATGGCCAATTTATTAAGGCCAGTTCATCAACTGTACATCTGTCAAGTACCTAGCTATAAGACAAGGTGATCTTGGTCCATTCTGTATCATCTGTCAAGTACCTAGCTATAAGACAAGGTGATCTTGGTCCATTCTGTATCATCTGTCAAGTACCTAGCTATAAGACAAGGTGATCTTGGTCCATTCTGTATCATCTGTCAAGTACCTAGCTATAAGACAAGGTGATCTTGGTCCATTCTGTACATCTGTCAAGTACCTAGCTATAAGACAAGGTGATCTTGGTCCATTCTGTACATCTGTTTCACGTCATGCATAATATGCTAACAGTAGCTATGCACAACTTCTCAAAAGCAAAAATTTTATAGAAAGCATGCTGGTGCAAATGTCTTTCCAATTTCTTTTCATATAAGTACAATCTGCCATAAGATAATGGCTGCCATATGCTAAAAATGTAAAATCCTTTTAACAGAATTTTAAAAACTTTTGTAGAATAAAATCTAATTTGATAGAAAGCATTGTAATAGAAAGCGCTTTCAGATTTATACAATTAATATCAGTTGGCTATTAACTATGCTAAAACTATTAAAATGACTTGTGAAAAAATCTTTAAATGACGTCTGTTGAAAAACCATTCAGGTGAAGATTTGTCTGAGAACATCCTGGTATTAATGACTTATATATGTGGCACAGATCTACTGTTAAATGTGAATTCGATTTATGAAACTATAAAATCTTTAAATGCCTTTTCACAGCTGCTCAACAGAATCTGACCAAATGGTCCTATCGTGAAGGAATTTCAAATTGTGCATATCTGCCATAAAATATGGATGCCATTGCTTGAAATATATAATATAGCACAATTTGGCCAAATTTGAAAGTTTGCATTTAACCTTGATGGTATTTTACATTGATACAAATGATGTCTGTCTCTCTCTAATTATAGCCATGTTAATAAAAAGAACCCAAATAGTTTAAATATCTTGATTTTGAAAAACTGCTTGACAGAATTTATTCTACATTGACAGATTACAATCTGGTATAAAACGGCTGTCAACATAGAACAAATGATGACAATGTGCTGCCAAAAATGGATGTCACAAAAATAAAGAAATCATGAAGCAATAGTTTTCATAACTTGCATCAGTAGCATTGGAAACTTAAACAGAAAGCATTACACTGAACCAGATTTCTTGGCCAGCTGCTCATGCTTTAGGCTGTTTGGCAGGTTAGATGACCAATTTGCCCATTTGTGTCCTTTGCTTCACAGTTATCATGCCTTCGCCACAGGTCTTTGATATATTGTGCATGTTTGCAGTTTTTTTTATGCTGATGCCACTGGATTGCCATCCTGGTGCATGCTGGCAGATCAGAGTCTGTGTTGTTTGTCCTTCTGATTATTATTAATGAAGTGCATCAACCTGGATCAGCTGGTGCATTATGCAATTGCAGATCTTGATCTGTGAAGTTTGTAGTTGGACTCAACTTGTAAGTGGGTATAAAAAGTACCTAAAATGCAGTCATTTGAATTCTCATTTTATATTCATTTTTTTTTAAAAAAAAAGTATTTTATAATTATGAATATCTGGGAAACATGTAGTAGAAAATGATCCAAGGGCTTAATAATTTGGTTATTTCCATGTAATTTTTGACAGAAATGACACTGTGTTGGAATATCTGAGGCCCTATGAAATTCAGCTTTTAACTTCCTGCTCATTACCTCCTGTGGGATAAAAGTGCCAAAACCAGCCACAGGAAAAGGCCAAAGCTTCACAATTACACTCAGAAGGAGATTTGTGTGCCAGATAGATAAATATATGGTCCTGGCTTTCTTATTTTGTGGTTGATAATTTGCAGGAATTGGATCTGCAGATTTGGGTGCAAATTGATGCTGTGAATGAAATGTAGATCACCATGAAGAAGTGATCATGAAAGGAACAAGCAATTCTAGATTATGTTATATATTGCAGAGCCCCATTGTACTACTTCTACAATAGATCTGAGATATATAAGTTCCATATAGGATCTGACAAGTCCCTTCCACTGCTGCTGCTTCCTTTCAAATTTTATACCCAATGAATCAGATAGCATCTTTATTGACTTCAGTTTTCTTCCAAGGTTCCAGATACCATGATCAGGTTCTTCATCTCATTACTTGTCTGTGATTGAGACTCAATTTTGAATAAGTTACATGTGTGAACAAGAAACTACAGGGCTATCATGCACTACAAAAAGGAGCAAGTTGCCTCACCTAGAGACATGGTGCTTAATTATAAATGGAGATAAGGATTTGGATGATAGCTGCATCATGTAAAGTCTTTTCTTCCCATAACTTTTATTTTGATTTGAAGCTGATAGATGTATACAGCTGCATATGCTATGCCCACCTTGCAGAGTTTGGGGTACATTAGGTTCTGTGTTAGTATGCATGGTTAGCCATAGTTCACGGTTGACCAAATACAATGAACATTAATTTGTTATGATGTTATGATTTTAGTGGGGCCCATCATTAATTGTGCATTACAGTTGTGGTTAGTACTATTTTGAAGTGGATTTACACTGTAGAGGGCATTTGCAGTTGCTGATATGTCAACATCAAGTCTGAGAAAAGTCAATCCAGTAGTGTGGAAATAGGGCTATAGGGAGCATGTTGTTCATTTCATTTATTATTTATGTATAGGAAAAGATCCATTACTGAATGAGGTAATCATTTGGGACTGAATATGAAAAATTGGTCTGCACAAGGTAATTTATTGAATTAAGTCCTCTTTGATGATACACAGAGCATGGGTCACACTGAATGTTCATAAAGTTTAAAACAAAATACACTTTCACTCAAAAGTAAATTGAAGTATATGAACTATAATAATAATAATAATTATTGATAAGTATAAAAATCTTGAAATTGCAACAACAGAATCCCTAAAATATGGTGGACCACTGTTGTGAGTGCATGCCAAAAGCTTAATCTACAGTATAAGAACTAAAAGTAATGCAAGCAAGCTTTTAGGAATATGATATGTAACAAAGTCAACCTCAACCAGGCACATGCTTTTCGAATTCTAATTGAGTAGAGTTTTAAGCATCTTTTTAAATGCATCGGTTTAAAACAGTATAGAAGGTCAGGTTCCATGCTTCATAGTCTTCAGGGGTTTGTTTCATTTCATAGTTCATTGATAATATTTAACTTTAGCTTAGTTTAAATATAATGAATCAAATTTACATTGAATTTAATGTTGACACAACTTCTTGAAAATAAAGGAAAGACCCAACATGTATTACATAAGCATTAACCCAGCATTTATTTGGAAATAATTTTCAAGTCACATTTAGCAAGCCCTGACAAACCTTTGCTTCTCATAGCATCCCAATGACTCTGAAGCCAAACAAGCAGGCACATTTTGTTATCTTGTGATATCTCATTCAGTTTAAATAACATTTTTTTATCACTAGATGTAACTGAGATAGAATGCCATACAGCTGTTTCCAGTGCAATACCAGTCACTACAATAAAATGTAATTTAATTTTTTAAAAAATCCTTTTGTCAAATGAATACAATGCCAGCATGTGTGGTTAAATATTGTTTTCTCAAACCTTTAACAATAGATGGAAATAAGTCTATCCCATTTGTGTTTCTCTTTCTGGTTATTATCTACATGCATATTTAAGGAAACATAAATAAGTACATAATTCATACAGTTTGTAGATAATTTCAAAAGTAACAAACACAATGTCTTGTTTACTTGGTCTTAAACCTTTTGCAGTGCCAATCTGTTTTGTTGCTGATCCAATTTTATTTTAGGATTTAACACTTCTTGAATGTACAGTATTCCACTTCTTTTAATTTTTCAATAACATATTGGTAAGATATATTGGTAAAAAGAATGAAAACAAATATTGAAAGAAAGAATTTCTTCAGAGTTTCCAAAAGTAGGTTGGCACTGCAGTAAACTTGTTAATTAAAATATTATGCCAGTTTATTTTCCAATTAACCAAGTAACTTTCAATCTTGAACTTCTTGTTAACAGGTTATGCCTCTGGATCAAGACAGTAAATCATGAGTTACATTGTATTTATCCCTAGGATGGTAGTTATTTTTATCACCTTTTCTAGTATGCGTTTTGCAACATTTACAATCTTTTTATTATCTTTTTTTAAATCTAGTCTTGATATATTTTTATTTATTATCAATGTACATTTTATACTTAGTGTGAAACCAGATTTAGCTGTGTTGGTCCTTTAACCATGCAGTCTTGTGTGTTGGTCTGTCTGTACAAGCACACACTAGAAAGTTATAACCTTAGAGTGAATATATTTGTTTGCAAATGAAATTCTAATTATATAAAATAAAAAAAAGTTATTAAATTTCCAGTTCCTTGGTCCATAAATGTATACAAAAATTTGAAGTATCTGATGACCAAATTTGTTCTG
This sequence comes from Potamilus streckersoni, assembly GCA_016746295.1. Lineage (NCBI taxonomy): Eukaryota > Metazoa > Mollusca > Bivalvia > Unionida > Unionidae > Potamilus > Potamilus streckersoni. The sequence goes on along the minus strand of JAEAOA010001293.1, from coordinate 981,474 downwards.
ATGTAATTTAGATGAACCTACCATTGTTGGAATAATGTAATAACCACCCTCATGTCAAGAAGCTACCAGTTTGGTAAAAGAAATTTGGACTAGGGCTGATGAAAAATCATCATTGTTCTCAAAGCAATAAAGAGCTGTGATTGATGAGATCCAAGTTTAGCTAATGAATTAAAAATCAGACATGCCCTGTTTGATTTGTGACAGATTATTTACTAAATGAACATTTTTGTTTGTTTTGGTTTTAACTCCACTTTTAATACATTATTGGCTATATCATGTTATGGAAATGGAAGATAAGCGCCTTTAAAAAACAAAACAAAACAAAGCAGGTAACCTGGGCTGGCATGAGTGGGTATCAAACCCACAACCCTTGAGTCCAACACTCCACAAACTGAACTGGATGGAGCAATCAAAGATAGTGCCTGGAATTATTATGCATAATTTGTATGTGTTTAATTGAGTTTCTGGCACAATTGTTGTACACTTAGTTGATTTTGTATCACAAAATCTGGAATTCCAGTGAGTCCTGTAATTGAACTTCTAGTACAGACCTTGCATATGTCTCAGACTGCATTTAAACTTGTGTCCTATTCTTCATTTACTGGCTTGTCTCATTTATGAGAAATAAACATTTGATTAGGGAAGAATTCACATTTAGGCTGATATCACATTCTAAGTTCACAATTGAGGTCAATATGCACTAGATGTCACCCGGTCACCCCCCCCCATTTGTGGCATTACTGAGACAATACCTGGTATGATCAATTAATTTAATGAACAAATTGCATGCCACACACAACACTTTTTAATTCCAGTAGAGTGTCAGCTCCTTTGTAGAATATTTATTGCTTTGAATTTACTATTTTTTTTGTTAATTAATTAATCAAAGCCAATTTTATATCCTTGTATATTCTTATATTCTAAAATACTTTATTGATATTTTACTGTTTGCAGTTATTTTCGGAGTTTACCATTTTCGGTCTTGTTTTCTAATTTAAATGTTTAATATTCCTATGTTGTTTTCTTCGGCTCATTAAAATTTGAGGTTTTGAATGAACCTCAGCTTGTTCATTAGAACACTGTATATCTTTACTAGGATAACCTTTGTATGAGGGCTGTTGATCCATCACAGCTCTTTAAATGATTCATTTTTTTTTGGCAGTTCATACCATAGTTTTTTCAGATTCTTTTTTGTGGTGTATTTCTTAGGTAAGATTCACCACCTCTATTTGGGTCAGTTCTTATTCTTTTCTATTTTTGCTCTCTTCTTTTTTTTTGTTTATTTGTATGTACTCTTGGTGATGTGCTTTGAGAGTATGTTTAATTCATTTTTACATTTGTTCTTCACTTGTTCAACTGTTTAATTCACTTAAGTATATATCTTTGTTATGTTTCAATTCTGTCGAAATTTCATTATCTTACTTATTTTTAAACATATTTCAGTTTTGGAAGCACCCTACACCTGAAGAAAAAAAGATATTTGTATTGCAATTTGATGACATTCTGTCATAAAACCAATGTTGAATTGACTCAGAATAAAAAGTTAAGTTCATGTATATCTTAACATTAAAAAGGTTAATATTGTCATTGGTGACCATTCCCACTACTGGATGATATTGAATAATTACCCACCCCCCTTTGACATTTCTTATAATTTGTCCTTGTTGGAAATGGCAGGCTATATGAACCTTGTAGACATACAGTAGTAATACAGTAACTTAAATGCCATAATTTCCCCATCATCACTGGAATAAATCTTCTATAATTTTACTTAATTATATATACAAAGTGACACCAGACCTTGTTTCCAAGTATTAACATGAAATATACTGTTTATTCATGCTTACAAGTCAACACAAAGAGAAACCTGCATATAACCAGATCTGCTGTTGCCTAATGTGCTGTCAGATCAAAGTCTGTGTAATTTGTTAGAGCATTAGAACATAGACCCTGAAATAGCTGTGCATTACCATGTCAGGTTCTGTGTTGTTTGGATAGTATGCCTCAGAAATGTTTTTAAGAAAATTTTTTGATTGGTCCCATTTTTTTAAGAAATTTGTTTGAAAAGGATTATGATATGTTATCCTTTAAAATCATATTTATATTTAATCAAATTGCATCCACAGCTACAAGATAAGAGAAAATTACCTGGATTTGTTATGGTTTCACTCTGTAAGTTTATGTAGAATATCTCATTACCCTGTAGACATAAAGATTCCTTTTCTTTGTGATCCAAAAATGCTTAAGCCAGTTTGTTCTCTTTTACAGAAATTATGAAAGTGAATGGAATGTTTATTATGGTTGGAAAACAAGAAAATGTTTATTGGTTCACATTTAATATTTATAGTGGTACATTAAAAATGATATTTTTTTATGCCAGTGCAGCATAGAATATTAACTTGTTACTTTGATGTGACAGTTAAGTTGGCCCTTAAAAGGGTATTATTTGTATTATGGAAATAATAATTCAGTAAAAATTGGTACAGCAAAACAGTGTCTGGCTGAAAAGTTCAAAGAGAATTCAAGATTTACCATTAATGCTATAACAGTTCTGTGATTTGTATAAAATTGCTTCAAGTGTATGTATTAAGTCACCAATTTTTCCCAATCACAATTCATAGCCATATCTGAGTTCCTTTTAATGTCAGTCTTTGAACATAGATGATTCTATTGTCATTGTTCTTTTTCTTAGGTTCACAGCTGATGTCCCCTTGTGGTTCTCTATATGTTTTGTAAAGTCACAGGATTGTTAGTTGATTTGGTGGTATGGAAGAGGTGGGTGTCAAAATAAAGAATATTTTGGTGTTGAATCTATTTACAAAAGCTGATCTCAACTTTATTCAGCCAGAATTTTTTTTACGTAAAAAAATTTAAACTCCAAAAAACAGTTGGGTGATGGGAAAGACCCAAGTTGCTTCAGAATGATGGTGATTTAAGTTTGGTTGAAAAGCAAAGAAAGCTAAACTTTTTCTGTTATATAATATCAGCATGTTCTTATTAATTTTGAGTCATTTAAGTGGCATCTAATTATTTCTTCATCTGCCAAATTATTTGTCCACATTAAATCAGTTTTGTTTAATAACGTTACATTAAAAAATACATAAATATGTGGCAAATGTTATCTTGTGTAATAGTATGGAATCAAGTTCAAGATGTATCTTTTAATTCCTTTGATACAGGCATGCTCTGGATCTCATTATATTTATAGACTTCCAATGCAGTCTACGGAAACTGCTTCAGTATTAGTTGTTGTTGTTGTGCTTAACGCCATTTTTCAGCACACGATAGGCTATTCATGGCGGCCAGTATTAATGGTGGAGGAAGAAACTGGGAAATCACTGGAAAGAACCACCGACCCATGAAAAGCTACTGGCAAACTTTCTCACATATCCACCTTCCCTGAATCCTAGACTCCAACCCACAGACAGAGGTGAGATGGCAGTGATCTGTAACAGACATTGATTTAGACCACTTTAGACCACTTCAGTATTAGTCTGTTTCCAAATCTAGTTGTCAGGATAGGATTCAAGGTAGGATTGTGGACATTTCCATATCAAAGTGATGTACCTGCATCAAAGTGATGTACCTGTCGGGCATTATCAGTTGTGCTTCTTCTTCTTGATATTGTCTTTCAGTAGAAGTCAACCATATATTCTCATGTAAAGCTGGTTTCATACTATTTCAGGTCTTGCTTTTGGTCACCCATTTTCTTGGGATAACTTTTTTCTTTCACAAGCTTTTCCACCAGACATTCAAGAAAAAAACTTGAACAAAATCTTTCTCATTGATTAGTGGTTCATGCTTGATTGTTGAACCAACATGAGAATCAAATTGATCTCCAACACAGGCAAGGTCATCACTCTGTTTTGCAAGTGGAACTGTTTCCTCCTGGTCATCTGATTCAAAATCACTTATATCTGGTGTTGAAATGGGACTAATATCAATATCTGATCTATTTTCTAAGAATGATCCATTAAACTCTTTGATATCACTTGTACTGAACCTTTTGAAGTTGCTCATGTCTAAATTTGAATCCAATTTTGTTTATCTCAGCTACATGTGTCTCGTATATTGCAGGAAAGCCCTTCCGGTGTCTAAATTTAAACCTCTCATCTTTCAAACTTGTATCAAAATTTTGAGTAAACAGTCCTCTCATTGGTTATGATAGTCAGAAATATGTAAACTTCTGTACTATCAACCAATCAGTATTTAGTTAACGTAGCAGTCACATCCACAAAGAAATTGTAATAATCAGTATTTGTCTAAATTTCATATTTGATATGAGCTCAAGAAAGATTTTTTTTTTCAAATTAAAATCATTTTTCAGGCCACTTGCACCAATTCAATACCACAGAATGTAATATACATATATGTTGTTCATCAGTTATAACAGCATTTCAGTGCGGTAATACTGCAGTGTTATAGTTATGTAGATTTTAAATATTGAATAGCATGCATTTGTACCTTTTTAAAAAAGCTTTTATTTCATATTTGACTACAGCATAAAAATGCATTTTTAAAATAGCACTTGGCTTGATAATTCTGTTTGCACATACTAATTACCTGAAATAAAAACTTTGGTCTAAATTTCCATAGTGTGCCATGCTTCAACTTATTTTTAGACAGAATTTAGATTTAGTGTCAATACTATATAGTAACAAGCTTTGACGTGTCATCACTGAAGTGCTCAAAATGGATTCCTGATTTTATTAGCCATCACTTTTATATAGTAATATAAGAAAATGAATGAGAAGAAAACACTTATGATGGCATGTTTTACAGGCTGGATATAAATTAAATCCTTTCATGTTTCCAACCTCATTTCCATGGTCACATGACCTGTTTAGCATTCATTTTAGCCTTTTGGTGTAGTCCTGAAAAGAGAGTATAGGAGTCAATAGTCACCATACACAGGGTAATAGGTGCTTATCTAAGATTCCTAACTTGGGAACAGGATGGATTTAGACTTTCCCTTCATGACCAGAATGCTGATTAGTTTGTCATGCTATTGCTTGCTTTACAGGGATGTCTGATGTGTATTTATTTAAGGGCTTTGAACTAGGGAAAGATTGCTGTAATATTTTCAAATTTGAGCTTTAGTTTGGATTATGTGTAATAGAGCAAGTTTTACCTTGTAAAGCTGTTGATAGTACATGCTACATATATGAGTAACATCAATTTTCTGGACCCCATCATGATACAAAATATTGTTCAAATAATTGTTTGTCAAGACAAGATGTATTTTTTAAATTTTATACACAATAAAGTGTGTGTGTTTTTGGGGAGGCATTCTTTTAGTCCATATGTCATATACACAAGGTTTCATGTGGGTGTTCTTGACAATGATTGCATTAAATATACAGTCCATAACTGGATTACTTCGAAATTGAGGCTTGGGAACCTGATGGAATTTTTACACAAAATGTCAGTTCTTTATTTTAAGAAGGTACACAGTTTTTGGAAGTGTCTGTTTTGCACAGCAGCTGTGTGCTGAATTTTTCAAAAAGACAAATTTTGCAGCTTCGGATGTTTACATAGGGATGAGTCTGACATTCCAAATGATCTTGCATTAGTTCTTCCAGTGAACACAGAAGCTCATTGTATATGAAATTAATAATACCAGTCATTAGATAGACAGGGAGTGAGGTGGCAAAACTCATGTAATGTGTACATGATTCTGCTGATGTTTGGACAGAAATGCGATTTAAAGGCTATCTACTGCATTTGAAAATTTAAGGTTTCTTTTAAAAACTTGTGCTCCTTCTATAGTTTTACATGCTCTGTTCACACATTAGAGAAATCAGCCAGAACCACTCTTCCTGAACTGTTGTGGCAGTTCAGTGATTGTTGCCATGATAAGTGTGAAGTAGTTCCATTAAAAATAGTTAAACAGTGGTTAACATTTGTATGTAACAAACTAACTTGATTGCATTAATGTTCTTACTTGAATTGTTGCAAATCAAATGCAGGATGATTTTGAGGTGTTACATATACTAAGGGATGAAAACCAGTCCAAGATGGAATTAATTTTTTTTTATTAAAACTCATCCAACCTTCGATAGAGATAAAATAAAAAAAATAAGTGAGACTTAAAAAATGAATTTGTCAGCAACTCTTGTTAAAGTATTCTGATCTTTTTAGATGAATATTTAAAACACTTTTGTTTTTGTCAGTTCATGTCAAAATGCCAAAATATGTGACTTCTCTTCTTGCTGAAAAAAAAAGAAGTATTTCAAGTTCATCAAATCTTGGAAATCTTGTTTGTATGTGTGCAGGCAAGTAGGAAAGTTTCTAAGCTACTACACAAAGATTGCACATTGTCTTTTGCATCCTAGCCCTTACCCCATCTGGGACATAACAGTTGAAGATGTATTGGGGTCAGAAGTTCAATGGCATGATTGAAGGTGTGTGTGTGTGTGTGTGGGAATCATTTAAAACAGCCATTCTACTTTACCTTAAATTATATCAAAACAAAGGAAATGCTCGTTAAACTTTATTAAATGTTTAAATAAGTTTGTTTGATTCAGCAAATTTGTTTTATCTAAGTTTTTCAAAAGATGGCAACATCAGAAATAGCTTTCAAAACATGCTTACAGACCAAGTTCAAGATGTTTCTTCCTTATTGCACAGGTTGAAATCTGAAATCAACTTCTTGTACCAGCAATCAGCTTGTACACCATCACAAAGTAATATTTGATGTGCATGGAATTTCACCTTTTGTTTCCATCTTCATATGTAAATTTCTGTGGTAATGCCAGAGATTGAAAATGCAGACTTTAATCATTTTAATGACATAAAAAAGTCAATCTGAAGCACAAAATATGATTAAATTTGTTTCATATTGCTCACTTAATAAAAACAACTTCAGTTGCTAGTGTAAATGCTGGAGTGTTAAGGGTGGCCTAAAAGAAAAGGTGGATGGGGAAGGATGCATACTTGTGAAAAGATGAAGATAGCTTCATTTTCTTTACATACCCAGCACTGGAATAACTGATTTGCAACTTGGATTGGACACTGTTAAATTATGATAATGTGTGAGAAATATTTATTTATTTGTTAATAACATGGATGGGCATAAAATATATCTCCTGCTCCTTCTTGAAAAACATAATTGTTGTGCCATTGTCTACCAAGGATTGTCAGTATGGTCTCAGTATTAAGCAGTGCATGCTGAACAGCATATATCGCATTAAATCATTGGCAAGAAAAACATTGCTGTTGGAAATTATGCACACAAATTTGATATTCTTCACATAGTTTTACTTAACAATTACTGCATATCATTAAAAAATATAGCACTCACAAAAACGATGCAAGAGCCTGAAATCTCTGCTCATAATGTTTATTACAACTGACTTATGTTTGGTAAGTATTCAGGCTTCAGCTTCAAGTCTTAAACACTTCAATATTCATTTCATCTTCAGTACTGATTCAAAACTTGTTTTGACAAGCCATTCCTTCCAGCTCCGAGGGCTGCAGGTGAAATAAATACATGAATAATCTTTTCTCATGAAACATTTCAATCTTAAAATTTCATGACCTAATTATATCTAAATATCTGAACTAAATAAATTAACCTAATGTTGTGATTTTTTTGCTGTTTAGGATTTTTGCTGTTTACAATGTTTTATTTGGTGATCCAGTAGGGGCTGAACAGCATTTTCATTTTTAATATTTTTAATCGATTTTTCTTCATGTCTACTTGTGAAAGTTAAAGACATTCTGTAGTGACATGCTAGTAAGATCACTGCTGATAGCATATATTAGTTAACAGATCTGTAAGGATTCTAGTCTTGGATTAGATTTTATGTCCAAATTGCTTGCATGCTAGTTTTATGGACAACTTTAAATCGGTTGTCCATTTTTAATGAAGAACTCTTGGTGAATTATTTGATGCATTATTGAAAAGGGAGTGGCTTATGTTTCATGTATTTACTGTGACACAATTAGAAATAAAGAAAACAATTCCTTTCCTTATATTTTTGGAGTGTCTTTGGAAGATTCCTGTCCCTTATGTAATATTGGGAATGATATTGCAGTGATGAAAATTTGGTGCAAGTTGTATATGGTAATGCATATCTATGACTTGATTACTTTCATGGAAATACTTAGACTATTAGCTTTAACTTGACCTACACCAGAACAGATATTCTAAGTCTGTTATTTAATCAGCCAAGTAACTGCTCTTCTCAGCAAAATTCAAAGTGACCACAACCAATCTTACCCAGTTCTTGCTAAATGTTTCATTGTCCTTGGAGGATACTTCTAGCTATCAGATTAAGTGGGTGATATGGATCCCAAACACATTTGTTTAAACAGTTATGAAGTTGATAGGTATTTGCATTTCACATGTAGGTTGAAGTGACAATAATTTTCCTGCCCCTTTTAATAGACTTAGGTTTGTTTGCATGTACACCAGTGGACATTAAAAACCAGATGTATACATTCACCATTGTCACATCTGTTAGTAGGAACAACAATTATGTTATGATTTTTTTCTTTATGATGTGGCTCTGTTAAGCTTTTTAATTTTTTTAAACCAGCACAAACAAGCAAAATAGGTCACAGATTTGAACCCTGGCCAAGTCATACCAAAGACTCTTAAAAATGTTACTACAGTGAAACCTGTCTTGAAAGATCACTGCTATGTGAGGCCACCTGTCTAGAGAAACCATATTCTCAATGCACAAACTTAATAATTATATAGCACTGTGACCTGTTATGTGAGACCACTTGTCTTGAGAGACCATAATTTTCAGGCAAAATGTGTGGTCTTTCAAGACAGGTTTAGATGCCCTGCTTGGGGCTCAGCATTAAGAAGTTAGTGTTAAGAGTGGTCAACCTGGTGTCAGGATAATGTGACTGGGAGGGACATACTGCTACTTTTTTTGAGGCATGATGTCTCAGTGCTTAGAAAGGCATCACTATAAACAGCAACACTGCAGACATCATAGTGATATGACTTAAAATTTTTTTCAGGCTATGTTAAAAGTCCAAATCAATCACACACACACATATGCACACACACACACACACACACACAGAGGAAAAGTCTGTGATAATGCTGCATTTCTACTGACGCGAAGCTATTGCAGTCATTTGTAGCTACATAAATTGCAGCTTTCAGCACCAAGCATAGATTGGTTTTCATTTTGTTACCAAGTTACATTATTTATCATACAACTAATTATATATTAATATTTGTATTGATGAAATAAAAATATTAATGTTCATATTTTTTTTATTGTAGATAATTGCTAGGGTTTTGTAATAATTAATAAATGCATAGTTTTTATAACATTCTGCTGGGACAGAATTCTGTGTTATTATATTACAAGAATGTTATTTCAAACAGCTGGTGCTTAGATTTAATTTGAATAGAAGTTATGGAGCCAATAAATCATATATAAAAACATTGAATCTGTTATTAGACGGATCTAAATATTTTGTACTTAAATCTGATCCCTTTCACTGCTGATGTTAATTTTGTTAACAAAATGAAGTGCAGAAGTCATTTGTAAGAATGTATGTACATAGAGAGGGAGGAGGAAAATATATAAACACACAGAATATTAGGATTGATATAGTAACATATTTATTTTTTATATCAATGGGTTGTCAGTTGCCAAACAGTATGCATTTTGATTGAATTTAATAATCATGATTCCTTTTCATTTGGTTTGGGGAGCATCAGAGTTGTCATAAAAACATAAGTCTAGACTGCTGCTGTATATTTTTTAGGAGTCAATTACTGACTTTTTAAAATGTGTCATTAATTTACTGATAATTATGGGGACATTTATGTCATCCTTTCTGGTTCAGATGTAGATGTGATCTGGGGTGTGGGTAAGGGCATATAAATAAATGTTTAGTGATCTGGCATGCAAGTCATGAAAGTAACTACAAGATTTAAAATTCAAAAGATCATTTTTTATTTATGGTTTTTATCATCAGCACATTTGATTAAATAATTGATGTCTCCAAACAAATTGAGAATTCCGATATGGGATTGTTGATGAGATGCATAGATGTGCATCAAAGTTCTGTATTGACTATATGCTAACTTGACAAAGAATATTTTCACTGCACATGCTATAATATGAGTAACTACAATAATGTCTCCAACATTATAAATTTTTCATCTGGATTAGCATACCTCGTGTGGTGAAAGTGATTTTGTTCAAAGATTGGAAGAAGTTTATTGGAATTCTTAATTGATGTTCCTTTTTAAAACTGGGAGGAGGAAGGTGTATGTACAAATGTGTTAGGCTTTGCATACATAGGTGTAGCTTGAAATAAGTTTTGATCTTGCTTAATGCACCAATGCATTGCTTACCACTGAAATCTTCTCCTTTCCTGTTCTTGAAACTAATTCATTTTGATGTTAACTAACCTGTATATGGTAATTGTAGTTATATTGATTTTATTTCTTTTTAATGCTAAAAAAACTTGCAAATTATAGCAGCAGTTTTGCTCACATTTAAAAAAGGACAAATAGATTTTTGGCTCAATTGGCCTTGACTTGAACAGCATATGGGATGGTATATTCACCTTTTGCCTATCTGTCTGTAAGCAAAGATTTTTTTTATTGCCACTTCTAAACTATATAGATGAACACAACACAACTTAACACACAGTGGCCCTGAGTGACCTAGTGGATCACTGCATTCTCACCTCTGTCTGTGTGTCTAAGATTCCGAGAATGTGGATGTGAGAAAGCTTGCCAGTAGCTTATCCTGGGTCTGTGGTTCTTTCCATGAATTTCCTGTTTCTTCCTCCATCATTAATAATGGCTGCCATGTATAGCCTATCATGTGCTGAAAAATGGCATTTAGCACCAGAACAACAACTTCACACACACACACACACACATCTTAATTGATTCAGGATCAAAATGGTACTACTTGGACTTCAGACATGGCCATCTTGAAAATCTTTTATTTCTTCTTCAAAATGGATGGTTGAATCAACAAGGTATTGTCACCAAATAACTTTTATAATTTCTAGATGGTCCTGAATTAACGTGGTGCTGATCTTATAACAAATATAGCTGCCATGACAGTTACTTTGGCAATCTTATTGTTGATTCTCTTGGATGTACGATTATATTAGCATGGTATTTTTACTAAATTTGTTACATGGTGTAGGCAGTACTAAATGTAATGGTGCTTATTTGATACTGCCACCATGATTGTCCTCTTAAAATTTTTTGTATAGCTACTCCTAAACAGATACTTGTATCAGTATAGGCTTTTCAACAGATGACTTTTTGTGATGAATAAGATGCTGATATGACAGTCCCTATAGCTACCAAGTAAATAATTTATTTGTCTCTAAAAGAGAGAAAATGAAAGTTGAAGTCATGACCTTAGTGCATTTTTATAGCTTCATTTGGGTTTCATAATGGAGTTCACTTGGTTTGGAAGTAACTATTTAAAAGAAAAGAGTGAAGTCCTTTACAACCAGAAGAAAGGTGATTGTATATATTTGATTACTCCTTTCATACTTTTAAAGCCACCATTCATTTGGGTAAACTAAGTGAAGCAGTGTTGCATCATGGAGTGCATTTCTTAGTAATTTACTTGAGTTAGTAACAAGCCTGGTATAAGGGATTAAGTCCTTTGTGCCATTTATAGTTTAATTATCCTTAGCTCATGCAAAATAATTAATTCCAAAGCACCATTTTCCATTTATACTCACTTATAAGTTAAGTCAAACTGCAAACAACAAAAATCCTGATCTACCGTAGCATAATGCAACAAAAAAGCAGTTTACAGGTGGGCTTATCTTAGGAGCAGATATATATGGCACTCCTAAAAAAAGCACGTTAGGTGACAAACCTACTTTGACCTTATAAGCACAACACAGTTCAAGGCTAGGATTTGTTAAGTTAAAAACTTAGCCAACAATATACAAAGTTTAACTTTATTAAAATAAACTTTTTACTGTCATTGTTACATTAATTTATGTTTTAGAGTCTGTCTTCATTCTTCAAAATGTGTGGTTAGAATAATAGCACATGTAATGCAGACTTGTTAAATAAACAAGGTACAGGCTTCATCTGGTCTGAGGGGTTAAGAACAGGATCCTGTAATTCAAGGTAATTGCATGGAGTATTTCCCTAGTAATGCCATATACGTAATTTCAGGATGAAGGGTCTTGGTGCTATAAATAAAAAAATAGTCAAAAGGGGCAGAGGAGATCTTTGGGAAACTCCTGTTTGTAAAAATGAACTGTTTTCACCAAGAAGGTTAATCTCTGAATATAATCACTGAAAGAAGATAAATGTATCAATATAACCACTAGATACAACAAAATATTTCTTTCACCTATAGATTACAGATTGTTTGCCTTGTGGAGTTTTCATTTGTAAGCTGACAGATATCATCTAACATGTTAATGATATGGGACCAGACTTGGGCCTCTTGTTTATTACAAAATTACCTTTTGTTTTCATGTTACATCTCTTTTTAGTTGCATGAATTCAGACAAAATTTTTTTTTTTAATTTGTTAAATATTTATGGATCAGATTCATTAAAAACATTTAATTTGTAGTGGATATAAATGTATTGTGTGAGCTATAACATTATGCAAGTTTTTAAATTGCAATAAATTATAAAATTCATATCACACATATACATTTAACATTTACAGAGATGCACAAAATGTAGATGTTTTTCACATATATTATAAAACCCATTCTTTACAAGGTAATAAGCAGTGTTGATGTTGACCCTTAATCCAAATTAATTTTGGGCAAAATTTTACCCATTGCTGTAATAAATGTTTAAAATTCTTTTCTTTAATGACACATAACAGAAACATGTATTAAATTTTTTCATCAGTTGGGGATTGAGTTTGGGTAAAAATTTATTTTGATGAAACATTTTAAAAAAATACCTTCTTGCCCACTTTTTAATAAATAGTGGACCACTTGAGAAACTCTTAGGCTTTATTTTGGAACAAAATTATTTTTTATCACAAGTTAGACTTGTTACCATCTTTAAACACTTTTCTTGAAGATAATTGATTAAAAAAATGGATTTATCAGTGTGTTCTGTCCCTTAATTTTTCTCTCCCATTTTGAATGTATTAAATATGTAGGACTTTGTTAGATTTGACATATCTTCCTTTACTGCTTCTTTTTCTCAGTCTTTGATATTGGAGGAAGAAAGAAAGGATCAATTTTGCTTTTTGTCAGGTGCTTACATAACTGAGAAATTTTAATTACATATATGTAAAGGTCTCCCTAGGATTTTATAACTAGGAGTCCAGGACTCATAATTTTGGTAAAAACAGGAGTCCAACCAGCAAAAGTTGCAGTCTGAACTAAGCCAGAAATCATCAACTTTCTTACACTTGGCTACGGTCATATCCTAATTATCAGTTATAGCATCTTTAGCACAGTTCTGAATATCATTGAAATCTTCATCATTTTTCTGTTTTTCTACAAACATTTCTCTAAATTTGCAAACAACATTTTGTCCATGTCTCTTGATTTCAGGTTCATAATGGTGATAAAATATACCTTCTAACCATATTTTTGGCTATAACATATTTGGCTGATGAAAACTATATATATGTTCTTGAGTTTGGAGTGGAAAAATTCAAAGGCACCATGACAGAAAGCCACAAACTTGGATATAAAAATGCACTGGAATCAATTGTTACATAAACAAATCCTTATTTCCTAGGACAAAGGACCCTAACAGTTAATTGTTAGGTCATTATCTGCTTAGGCTGATATCTGGCCTGGAGACAGGTATGTTGTAATATAATTAAACTAGCCCTGCAACTGACTAGCTACAATTGACCACCTTTGAGGGCAGAAATGTGAAATGACTGCAGGAAACCACACAACAGCCCCCTCCCCCCCAAAAAAAAATAATTTTGCTGTAACTTAAATGAAAACTAATTACCTCTGAAGCACCAATATATACTAATGAAATTTTTTAAAAATTGTATCAGTGTTCTACCTTTCATTTAAGGTGCCCCAAACAGGTGTTTGTTTTGTCCATCAAAGGGAGCCTTTAGCATGACTTCAATAACACATGTACCTTCATCAAAGCAAGCCAGTGACCTTTGATCAATGAAGTCAGCAACAAACTAAAATAAAAGCATGGCTTCAGTTTTCATAGTGAATAGAATATATTTATTTTGCTGCAAAAATTTCTTCCTTGCAGCAAAAAAGGTGCTTATAGAAGACTCCTGTGTGGGTGATTTTCTGCATCCCAAATAAAAAATTTGCTTCCAAATACACATAATTAAGTAATTAAGTGTTTTCCAGATCTCTGATATGATTGTTGCATGTTGGAAAACTTTGAATTGAAACTAATCTATTAAGCTTCCTAAAAAGTGGAGTTTTATTCTGATGTAAACTTCTTAAGAGGAGAAAGTAGAAATAAAGCAAATTTTAGTACAGTGACAGTGTAAGGCTTGTAAGATTTGCATGTCATGTGTTAAAATATAATTATGTGCTGCAGTTTTATATAGCATGATTTTCTTGCAATATTTAGTTTTAATTTCTAAAAAGGATGTAAGCATGAAAATTTTGACAGTTCCAGTACAAAAAAAGAAAGTAATTAATGGTTGTTGTTAATTCTCATTAAGGAATTTATTCATAGAAATAAGACCTTACAATGACAAATAAATGAACTTGTACTGACAGACTTGTGTATGATCTGAATATTGTTTCCTTTGTGTTGCCCAGCATTTCTCTTTGAAAGAAAATACCAAAATGAAATTAAGTATTCACAAGTGAAAGTATTTTTTTATTATTAATTAGCAACAAGTTGATTCCTGCAGATTTTCAAGTGTTTGTAGCCTCCATTTTCTAACTAGTTCCATAGAACAATCTGTCACCAGCTCCATCCCTGGGGACCCATCATAAATATTTCATTGCAGTTAGTTTCCATGACCTGGTCTTCATTGTTGTAGCTGAAAAGTCTGTTGTGGAAAAAGGAGACAAAGCTTTAACAGCTCCCCATGAAATTAGTTTTTGATTGATCTGTGCAATATTGTCAACACTGGCAGAAAAAAAAACATGGGTTGCCATTACTCTGTTAAAACAATCCCATGTTTCTTGTTTTTAATTTGTGAGCTTGAATTTAGGACACAATGCATTATCATTATCAAATAAAATTGTGTCTCTATGTGACCAGCTTTGTTTTTGAAAATATTCATAACAGAACCATATAGCTAATTTGCCAATTTGGCTGATTATAAAGATATTGAAGATATTTTAATTTCCAATGTTAATATAGAATATGTTTTACAAAAATATGAAACCACAAGTTAAAACATTGTTTTTCCATACCATATAATGAAATATATCAGGCATTTTCGTAAGATGAAATGTATTCTGCATTTTCACATTTTAACATTTAAGGATTGTTGTTAGAGAGAAGGAATTATGAAAAATATTCCACTTGTAATTTTTTATATTGCATTGTTAGGTATATAATAAATTTATAATCTAAACCATGAAACCCACAGACAATTGGTACCCCACAAAATGGTGAAAGTGCACTTTTTGGCAATATTATTTGGTTGAATGTTTACTTTGTGCATCATTGAAACAAGAAATTCTGGTCTGTAAACAGCACACTGACACAATGATGTGGCATTGTGTTCTCACATGTAGGGAGCTAGCTTACTTTTCAGGAAATCCTCATTTAACCAGACAAGTGAAACTTGCTGACACTGAGTAACCTAGTTTACTGCAAGATGAAAAATATTACTGTAATTAAGGAAAGACATTTGAATATTCTGCAAATATGCATGGTCAGTAAGATCCTTTTTCTGCCGTTGCATGTGTATTTAGCTTGCTGTTCCTTCATATATCAAACTTATGGTAATGCCTTGCTTTATAATTTTGACAACCTACATCAAAATGTACTAAATAATGTATTCCTTACCATTCCAAGTGGCATTCACAGGATCAGTCTCTATCAAATTAAAATATAAGGATTCAAATAGATGCTTGTGCACAATCCCACCTTTGGCTGCAGTCCCTTGAATTGTTATTCCAGGTTTCCTATAAACATAGCAATCAGGATTAACCTGTGAATTAGAAATATGTAATTAGAAATATGTCACTACTGAAGATTGTTGTTATTGATTGCATTGTGATTGGAATCTGTAAAATAACAGAGTAACATAGCAGGAATTTCATGTCTTTGTCTTTGGTTTGTTTCTTTATAATATGCATGATTGAACCAATAATATTATAATAATATTCAATTTATATAAGTTGACTCATCAAAGTCTAAATGAGTTAAAATTAGGACAACTTAAAATATTGTTACAGGATAGCATTGGTCATTCTTGGTCAGTATTCAGTGACTCAATATGCTCTTTGTGGCTAATAAACTCAAATTAAAGGCCTAGTTAAACTTTGACCTTTAACTCCATGAGGTCTCTGATTCTCTTATGAAGTGGGGGAATCAACAAAATCATATGGCATGTAAAAATTAAAACTCAGATATCAGGTTCATCGCTTCCTAATATTAGCTGGTTGATTTAATACCACATTGGTAATGTGCAGTTGGACAAACATATGATTTAAGTAACTTTTTTATGATAGAAGTTGATATTATCATTTATAAGTGCCAAATTTTAATGCTGAGATGTTATATAGTAGAGGTTCCAGAAACACTCAATGGCTACAACAGCATATATAATGAGATAACTAAAAATTCTGATTGGTGGAAAATAATAAACAAAAGAGTTATCTTTTCTTTGCATAGTGCCTTGTGTGCTTGTAGTAAAAAAGTATTAAGGATTTTTCCATGTGCTATTGTAACATGTAGAGATTTTAACATGACCCTCAGAAGCCCAAACAGATCCCAAGAAAGACACTTACATGCCTTTTATATCTCCAATGGAATTCCGCAGAATTCTGCTCTTGGCAGGGAAATTCAGGCACTTGCTGGATAGCAAATGCAAGGAAAAATTCTGAGAATTGTGCACTTGCAGGGGTACCTATACTTTGCTTCCAATAGCAACAAAACTACAATTAATAACTTAATTAGAACTTATTTAACACAGAGTATTAGCTAGTTGCATACAACAAAATGTTTCTGAAAGGTCAAAATTTTCAATACAAGTAAATTTTAAGCTTTAAAGGGAGTGATAACCCTAAGCAACCACTAACTATTGAGTGCCATAATGAAGGGAGTGTTCCAGATAGGACAAATATGAAAAGAGGCTACTACCTAGGTTAGTTACATAATAACATCATGAAATTAGATTTTCAAAAGATGATTTTATGATCAGTATATATGCCACTATGAAATATACTGGGGAATCACACTAATCACCATCTGGTATTCAATAACTGTAGATATTCATGAATAAATTAATATTGACCATCAATATTGACAACACTCAACACTTAGCTATTGTGTCTTAGACCCATTTATAACATGGGTACTGGTATTAGTACTACCACTAATCCTTCTTTAAAGACTATATAATATGATTTTAACACTTGGCAGTTTAAGGGAAATCTTCAAGGAACTGTTTCCTACTCACATGCTAACCTATTAAAATCAGATGCAAAACATTTTTACTTCTACAAATCCTTTGTTGATCATGACATTTTACATTCTTATTCCAATGGATTTTCTAGTATAAATAAGGTGATTTATCCTGAAACTGGTTGTTTGATTAGAATCCAAATCTCATTAGCATATGCCATGTCAGGCAAAATGCTATTAGGTGATTATGACACCCATTATGCCTAATTATGGTTATATTAGGACATTATCTATAATTTTCCTAGAGATCAACTGATTCTGTACATTTCACAAGGCTAGCTTCCACCAGGCAATCAAAATTACTAAATGTTTCAACTTTGATACAATTTATATAAATGACTAATAATGGAACCCAATACTAGACCATTGTCTTAACTTGATCACTGTATATAATGTGGAAAATATATGTGCAATTTCATCAAGGGCTGTGTCACACAATTAATTGAATTTATTCAAGTTGGTTTATGGATGACAAAAATATGAAATCTTGTTGAAAGATTGTTTTTTATAACCAGATTTGTTAAAAAATAATCCATTCAAATAGCATTAATGGTGAAAATCATATTTAGTATTGGAAAATTTAACAGCAAAGATTATGTCATTTAAATTTTATGAAGATCATGATGTTTGATTTGTATATTGCAGTAGTAGTGAGTTTATGTTGCTTCTTCGCTGTCCCAGGTTCAATCCCCAGTTCTCACATTTGCAAAGGTAGATGGTATTTTTGCTACTCAACAGTTGTTGATCCACTTCATTCCAAATCAATTATTAGTAAATAGCCAAGCAGTATAAATTGTTCCATTATTTTAATCCATGCAGCTGAAAGAAACTAATTGAATCAGATTGCTAATTTTATTTCATAATATATATCAGTTTCTTCAATTTAACATTTTGTTTTGCATTTTTCTTTTGAAGTGTATTACATGTGGGTATTATAAACATTGTTCATATGGAATACCTCAGTGTAATATGTTCTTTCATTTATTAATTTATTTAACTAGCTTTAGCAGGTAACTCAGATTCACTAAAGGATATTTCTTCAAAACACTGTTTCAGCTAACCTCAGAGCCTGAATGTTAATGTGGAATAAAGTGAATTAACAACCCTAGGCTAGTGTAGATGGGGTAGTTGCCCATCCAAGGTTGCTTGTAGGTGTCTTCATTGTTTTACTGGGTTTTTATCTCTCAAAGGCCACATCACATAGATCTGTGATAGTCAGACAATCAGTTAGTTTGAGATATTTCTTGTTGTTGTAAGGTTTTACACCATTTTTCAGCACAAGATAGGCTATAAAGGCTATAAATGGTAGTCACTATAATTGGTGAAGAAAGAATCTTGCAGACCAAAGTGTGATAACAATGATCCATAATGGTGAGGACTGTTCAGATGGCCTAGTGTTTAGAGTGACATCCTTGGATGTCGGAGGTTGTTGGTTCGATCCCTGGCTGAGTCATACCAAAGACTTATAAAAATATTACAGCTGCCTCAATTGGCACTCACCATTAAGAGGTTAGTATTAGGACTGGTCGCCCTGGTGTCAGGATAATGTAACTGGGTGGGACATGATGTTAGATGTCTGCAGCATGATGCCCCATTGCTAAACATCACTATAAACTGTCATACTGGAGACATCCTAGGGCTATGACTGAAAAATTGTTAAAGCTACTTTAAAAGTCCAAATCACACACACGTAATGGTAAGTGCTTTAGACCACTCTGCCACTTGGGGTCCCCTGGGTACTTGCAGTGTGTTCGGTATATTGTAAATGAAATTTGGAAATAACATAGTTTACTCATGTTTAATAATTTCTTTTTTCAGTTCCAAAAAAAATGATATTAAAAAGTTTTACTATTTTTGGTTAAATGCACTCTGTGAAGTAGCTTTTCTAGTGAATTAGATGCAATGCTCCCTTAACACATGTCTGCACCTTAGGGGAAAAAATAAATAAAAGAACTCACTCAGAAGCAGTTTGTAGTTAAGCATTACATTAATATTTGGCTTTTTTTGTTTTAGAACAGAATTAAAGGTAAAGGATTCCATGCATTTTGTAATTACATGAATGTGTAAAGCTCCTTGGGTTTCATTACATGAAGTTATTGCAGGTACCTTTAACATAGCATGGAAGACTTTCATATAGCCCTTGTTGGAGACAGTAAAAAAAAGAACGCATTAGTGCCATCAGGCAATATGCTCCAATGGAGAATTTATTAACAAATATGCTATTCTTGTTATAATGTCCTGTTTATATCACAGGTTCATATCACTGAGATATGCAGCCTCCTTTATTTTCCAAAATTACTTTAGATTCATTTGGTTATTGTATATAGTGGCAGTGAGTAAGCTCCCAATAGACAGTGTTGGCATAGAGAATCAAGGGCTGGATCAGGAATGTCTTCTATAATTTAGCAATAAGAGACAAGACAAAAAGCATAATAAAATACTCTAGGTCTTAGGAATTGTTTTCTCCATTTAGCAAATGCCCTTGTATCCCAGGAGAAGGCTGGCGTGTCATTCCTGTAGCCAAGAAAGCAACAGAAGCCAAGCCATCAATAGACCAGGAGAGTTTACTGTGTTCAAGAAGGCTTTGCATTCATTATCATCATCAGCCTCAAGATAGTCAAGTTGTGATATGAAGGCATTTTACCCCAAATTTTTTCATTTTCTTTAAATAGTGTTGATTGAAGAAGTGGCAGTTATTCACACAATTGATTTCTTTCATTTCATATTTTGATTACATTCATGTTATAGGAGAAGAAAAATAAATATGGTGCAAAGCCTTTATAAGAAACATATAAGTTACAAAATACAAATGAGATTTTGTTATGAAAATAACAATTTTAATATTTAATCCAATCTGCAAGTCATAGATATGTCATAAATGGCTTGACATATTTTGAGTGTATGTATGTAATGTAAAAGCCTTTTCAGAATCAGAACATGGCTGCTAAACTTTTTTTTAGCTCAGACATATGAGTACAAAAAGGATGTTTGAACTTCTTTGTAGTCTGAATCATGGCACACATTTGCTCTTTTCTAAAAAAAACCCCCATAATTTGTGTAATTTGGACATTTTATTCATAAAAGAAAGGCATTTGTTAATTGCCATCTGTGGTATTTTAACAGCTGTTAATAATTCTGCAGTTCAGCTCTACCTTTTAATAAAGTTAATAATTTAACACCTTTGTGTGGAAAAGGATCTGAGATTTAAAAAATATCAATTGCATCAATTTTCACATCCCTGGTCATTAAGTTATATTCTCATTTAAATGAATACAAACATAAGATTCTTTAATCACATGATAAAATATACTTATTTTATTTTTCTCAAACCACAGAATAGTGTTATTAAATTACTTTGAAATATAGTTTGGATACCTTGGACATTATTCCTTTACTTTGCATGACATTATGATGTCTTTGGTGACAGAATGAGGTATTATTTAGTAACAGCTGTTAAATATCTGAAAATTATGATACATGAATAATACAGTGGTCATGTGATATGTTTCTGTTGTGAGTGAAAACTTTGTTTCATGTTCTGAGTCATGTGATTTCAAGGCCTGGTCAGCAACAATAATAATTGACAGTATTTTCCTTAAACAGCATGTTTATTAATAAAACCTTAGATTAATATACATTTTATTTTAAATGAGCACCATTACCAAATTTTGTAAGCCTCAGCATACTTTTCATTCATTGTAGATACTTCAAAAGGGTCCTCTGTGAATATGCAGGCAGAACAATGGTTCCATTATTGATTTTTTTTAATTATATACATAATTGTAACAGTAGAATACAGTATTATTATAGTCCTTTTGATGCTTTACTAATAGTTGCTTACAGATATATTCATCAAAGACATGATTTACAAACAGAAGCCTATCATACTGAAGTAATATATATATATATATATATATATATATATATATATATATATATATATATATATATATATATATATATATATATACAACAGTTGGAAGTCTAACACATGTATCCCAGAAAAGGCATATAAGCAGAAGATACATGTATCCTAGAAAAGGCATATAAGCAGAAGATACATGTATCCCAGAAAAGGCATACAAAACAAAATATGTATGTATTCCAGAAAAGGCATACAAAACAAAATATGTAGGTATTCCAGAAAAGGGGTACAAAGAGAAGATACAGGTATCCCAGAAAAGGCATACAAAACAAAATATGTAGGTATTCCAGAAAAGGCATACAAGCAGAAGATAAATGTATCCCAGAAAAGGCATACAAAACAAAATATGTAGGTATTCCAGAAAAGGGGTACAAAGAGAAGATACAGGTATCCCAGAAAAGGCATACAAAACAAAATATGTAGGTATTCCAGAAAAGGCATACAAGCAGAAGATACATTTATCCCAGAAAAGGCATACAAAGCAAAATATGTAGGTATTCCAGAAAAGGCATACAAAGAGAAGATACAGGTATCCCAGAAAAGGCATACAAAGCAAAATATGTAGGTATTCCAGAAAAGGCATACAAAGAGAAGATACAGGTATCCCAGAAAAGGCATACAAAACAAAATATGTAGGTATTCCAGAAAAGGCATACAAGCAGAAGATACATGTATCCCAGAAAAGGCATACAAAGCAAAATATGTAGGTATTCCAGAAAAGGCATACAAAGAGAAGATACAGGTATCCCAGAAAAGGCATAAAAAAACAAAATATGTAGGTATTCCAGAAAAGGCATACAAACAGAAGATACAGGTATACCAAAAAAGGCATACAAAAAAGTATGTAGGTATTCCCAAAAAGGTATACAAGCAGAAGATACAAGTATCCCAAAAAGGCATACAAAACAAGATATATTTATCTCATAAAAGGCATACAAATTAATAGAGTATCTCAAAAAGGCATACAAAACAAAATATATAGGTGTACAAATTAATAGATATAGTATCCCCAAAAGGCATACAAAACAAAATATCTAGGTGTAAAAATTAAAAGATAGTATTCCAAAAATGCATACAAAGCAAAAGATATAGGTGTCCCATAAAGGCATACAAATTAAAAGATATAGTATCCCAAAAAGGCATACTAAACAGACATCTCATATAAACAGATACAGACATCTCAAAAAGACAAAAAATATATAAGTATCTCACACAAGGTCATACAAAACAGAAGGTTCGGGTATTTTTTTTTTTGATAATTCAATATTATCTTGATTGGATCATCATGACAGGACACATTATATGGCAAAATGTTTGCCTCCAGTAGTTGCCTCTGACGAAGATGCAGAATAATGCATCACAAGAGCCCACAGGGAGGAAGACCAAACAGACATGATGAACATTATGTTAAACCAGCTTCAGTTGCCTCCCCTGGAGCACTTGGTCACTTACCATTACACTGCCAGTGAGTACAGTAACTCTTCTTAACAGCCATCCAGAGATGGTAAAAAGTGTTGACTGTTCAACAAGGAAAGCTGTGTAAGAGAGGTGGAATATAAGTGTAACTTCCTTCCCCCAGGTAACCTATGAAGTGTCTCTGTTAACCTTTTTTTTTTGCAGGACATTTTTATCTTCTTTGTAAATTTCAAAATGGATTGTGCATTATTTTCAAGGATTTTAAAATCTTGAAAATTGATTAACATGCTTCTTGCTTGCTTAAGTATGTCAAAGTAGCCTTTTGTTCCTGCATGATGTGGCTCACCAGGGTGCAGATAAGATCCAAAAGCAAAACCTGGATATCTTCTGTCAGTTAGTGTAGGATGAATGCCATTTGCAGTTTTGGTCCACATTTTACTAAGCCTTGTTCCTGAGCATGAGTTTACTCCACAATAAGGTCACCGAGTTAGTAGAATTGGTAATAAGGCTGCATTGTAGATAGCTATTTAGCTTTACTATCTGTAAACATCTACAGTATAAATAATGTTTAAAATAAGATTCATGTAGCTGTCAGTGATGCCATATATATTTTGACATTTATGCTGAAAATGGCTGTTCAGCAAGATTTTTTTGTTTATTCCATTCTTAAAGGGATGATTTTCAGATGTAATGTGGCATCTTAAAGAAATAGCCAGAATGGATATGATTTGGTTGTACTGCAGATTACACATTACATTTCAATCTGACTTACTGATAATTTACAGTGTTGAAGGTAAATTTCATTAAAAGAAACAGTTTGAATTGTATTAGAGCCATCTAATTGCATGACTGAGGAACATGTTTGGTTGCATTTTCATTGCTGTACACATAGGATGACAATCCTAGGAACATTTGAGCAAAATTGTGGCCTAGTGGTTAGAGAGTCTGCCTCTGACGCAGGAGGTTGTTGGTTCGATCCCCAGTTGAGTCATACCAAAGACCTACAAAAATGGTACTAACAGCTTCTTCACTTGGCGCTCAGCATTAAGAGGTTAGTGTTAGGACTGGTTGGCCTGTGACTGGGTGGGACATCATGCTACATGTCTGCTGTATGATGTTCCAGTGCTAGACATCATTATAAACGGCCACACTGCAGACATTGTAGCAATATGACTGAAAAATTGTTAAAGCTATGTTAAAAATTATAATCACATAATGGTGTATAGAGTAAAGATGATCTTGCAAATGGAATCCTTTAATAACAAGAGGTAAACAACATAAACAAGTTTCTTGGTGATGAAACAATCAGAGCAAAGTGCCTTCCCAGTGCAAGTACTAAAACAGCTGACTTGGACTGATCCAGTGGTATGGTTCAAACATCCATCCTTTCAGTCAGGACTTGGGAACACTAACAAATGATGTCTACTTTTTCCATTAGATGCCAATTACAAGAATACTGTAGGTCACATCAAACCTATTCTGCCTCCCTGAAGTGGCAAGGGGTCCAGGATTTGTGTCCTTGTGGATCTTAAGAGTTCTTTCTTTTAGTAAAATTTGGGAAAAGAATGCCTGGTCATCTTAAAATTCATTTCCATGGCCTAATGTTTTAGTGATGTTGACAACTTCATGCCTCAAAATGTTTGGTACATAATAAGTGGCAGGCTGAAGGTACTGCAAGGATTATACAGTAAAACCTATTTTATAAGACAACCCTTTCTGCCAAAATATCATGGTCTCTCCTAACAAGTGTTTTCTTATATATGGGCTTAACATTATAGGCTCAGTTAATCTAAACATGGACAACCAGGTCTCACAAAACAGGTGGTCTCTAAATCCAACAATCTTGCAAGACAGGTTTTACAGTATGTATTTTTTGCTTGTCCATTTCCATAAAAGCAAAAATAATGCATAATAGTTAACTTGTTAATGAAAGCAAAATGAAGCAAGGCAAACCATATTAAATTTTAAATCTTTAGCAGTGGTCCTTACTATAAAGCCCCTCAATATACCACTATCTATATATTGTGAGTGTAGTCATGCAGCTTATCAAATTTGGTTACATATGCTGCCTAACATACTTGATTCTATTTTAGATCTTGGTTTATGAAAAGAGATTATAATGGGAATTTGTATCATTAAATACTTCATATATATTGTTGTGCTTAGAAGTACTCTTAGGATAAAGATTTGAGTGAACATCCATCATTATAAGGTTTCCTTGCTAATAATGCAGGTTACTTTTATTGGTGGCATGAAAAGTGCTATAAAGAATGAAAATGTATAGGAATCAATAAATGGAGGAATAAAGAGATACAAAGTTTTGTGGTAATTGCTTGATTGATAAATGTGTCATCTTTGTTGAATTTAATCTTATTAGAAAGAATAGGCTGCAAATTGACTGGAAAATGACCTTCATCACGCATTTGGTGTGTTAGCCTTATTACTGCCTATTTGACAGTAATAGTAGTAATAAAGTTTTGTCTTTTTATGTAGTTCTGAAGTTAAAACTCTTCCTGCACAGAAATGTTATGTTCCCTTAATGACCTAAGATGAGGAGATCTTAGAATAAATGAGCAAACTTGGCGTGTCTTGGCTATTCCCAACAATTTACATGCCAAGTGAGAAACATTGAGATGAAGGGACCAATTGCTAATCAATGGTTAATAATACATTCAGGATTTCAGTATTAATGACGAGTGCCCATTGTAGCGAGAAAATGATTGCTTGATGCATGGAAGTTGTGTTGCTAGATGTATTTGCATGAATGATTTGTGCAACCATATAATGCCACAATGAAATCAATTTACAGTTATACATTACTCTGTCAGGTCTTCTATGATATAAATTTTTGTCAGTAAAGTAGCATAGACTCCTTACCAAAGTAATGCATGATTTAATTCCAGTTGATGTCAGTTGTTCAGAATAAGGAATGTAGTAAAGCTAGGTGATATGGAAGTTGCAGAAATTGCTAATAATCATCGCATGCTTTATCCATTTATATTGTGTCACAGGTTAAAGTTGGGGCATGCGTCACTTGAAACTTTTTCCATGCAAGATAGCATTAAGAGTGGCAGCAATTTATGTCTGTGGGACATTTTTAGAGACTTTTTTTTAAAAAAGGAAGTCACACATGCCATATATGAACTTAGTTTTCAGTGGTTTTTAGGCAGTCATCAATAACCTAATTGCAAAATTTTTTGTTCCCAGGCAGCAACTGAATTTGCTAAATCCAAAGATTACTCAAAATGATGATCAAAGCAAAACATTTGTTGAAACTGAGCAGATACAGTCAAATCTAGTTATCTCTATTATGTTGGGTGTGTGTAAAAAAATCATTGACATAATGGGGTTTGGAGATATCCTTTTATAGATGTTCTTGACCAATACTCCTGTCTCCTGCTCTTGTGTTTAACTGGAATCCCCTCCCATTGCATGTTAATTAACTGGAATCCCCTCCCATTGCATGTTAATTAACTGGAATCCCCTCCCATTGCCTGTTAATTAACTGGAATCCCCTCCCATTGCATGTTAATTAACTGGAATCCCCTCCCATTGCATGTTAAAATAAAATACAAAAAATGCTTTATTGATAATAAAATGAAAGAAACTAACCTGGTGGTGTTGTTTATTCCTTTTTTTATCATCTTGAGCAATTGATTAAAAAAATATGAACTCCTATTTCACATGTAGTATATGCTTTCATGCTATAGCTTGCATCACTTATACCATGTAACACAACACATTGAATAACAAATCATGTATGTCTGTACTGGAGGTTTGAATATGTTGTCATGGCTGAGAAATGGATCCAAGAAAATCACAAAGGAGAGTGAGAGAAACATCAACAAATGCTTTTAGGCATCCACCATTTAGGGGAACACATTGTTAGGTGCATAAATAACAAAGATTATATCCAGGTTAATGTATGACAATTTCTTGCAAATAAAGATCAATACATGTTTTTGAAAATACATGTACATTCACTGTGAGTGCCTTGGACAATCCTTTCTTTCCCTAGCATGGGTTACAAAGAGTATTATCAAAGCTTGTGGATGTGGTGTGTACTACATGCCCTGCAGGCATCAAGGCCTGTAACTATTATGATTCCAGAGGACAAATAGATCCTAGAGTGGTTAAAAAAAAAACAAAAAAAAAAAACTGGTAATTAACAGTAGACTCATTCTTTGAACTTACTGTCAGGATATCATATACAAATGTTATATTTTTTTCAAAGCAAACTAGCCCTGGAAACTGACTTTGGATTATTTTAAGGGTGCTGATTCTTTTATTCTTTTTGGGTTTTTTTTTTTCAGTTAACTGTGGTTCCCTTTTACAGGTATTCACAGGAATTTTGAAAATAAATTAAGACATTGGAAGCCAGTTTTTCTGCCAGACCAAAGAAAAGATATTACAAATAAGAAAACAAAACAAAATTAAGATGAGCTCAAGCCTGAAAAAAAAAATTATGAGGCCTTGACTGCCATTGTATAGAAGCCAGGTGCCTGAGATTATACATTTTTGTTCATTCATATATATATATATATATATATATATATATATATATATATATATATATATATATATATATATATATATATATATATATACACACACACACACACACACACACACACACACACACACACACACACACACACACACGGTGATATTCTAATAATAAATTGTATCTTTTATACATGTATTTCCCAACATAATTTAGATCTGAAATGTACCTTAAGAAACAAAAAGGAAATGATAGAATACAGATGTAGCTGATGTCTACGATTTTGCTGATTTAGTAAAATAAAGTTACATTGTATTTTATGCACACTCTTGTCTTTGTAAACCCTTGAATATATATTCTTAATAAAATAATTGATTAAACTACTCTTAGGAACCAAAAATAGAAAGAATGCTAAATAAATATGTGACTACAGCTGTAACTTACCAAATTGTGTGTGAAAATCAAGTGATTTTGCTGACCATTTCTTGTTTAATTTCTTGGAGATTGACCTTAAAAGGTTGCATTTCCTGGAATTAAGCAGGATTAAGCAGGTCCACTGGTCACTTCAGACTGAAACTTATGCCCAACATAACTGGTTTATCTGCTTAACTGAGGTTGAGATAAGGGGGCAAAAAAAATAGCATAATAGAAAAGGATTTTTTTTCAGACTGACCAAAACAATTTACATATGTGGGTTTTCCAAATAAGGGAAAAAAACCAAATAACTGAGGTAAAGAAAAGTAGGTTTGACTGTAGTAATATTTTTGCATATCTCTATTCTTATCATTTGACAGTATAATCAATAAAGAAATAAAATAATTTATAAAGAAAATGTAAATATACTCTACTACAAAGTAGAAGGGTTATTTTTTTCCATTGCTAACATTAGTTTTGATCATCACTGAAAAACAAGTTTTAATTTATTATTTATTTCACACCAGGTGTTTAATCTTCACTTACTATACAGTTTTAAATTGGTTGCAATTTTTCAGAAGATTTTCCTTGCCATTTCAGCTTTGGCTTTATGCTCACATCATTGTCTTCAAATGTTTTATGATGTGCAATCTGTTAAGTTCTTTTATGATGTGAAATAAGCCTTTTGATTATGTAGACCTACCAGGAGAGAAATCTTGTTTTCTTTTTGATTATGTAGACCTACCATGAGAGAAATCTTGTTTTCTTTTTGATTATGTAGACCTACAATGAGAGAAATCTTGTTTTCTTTTAAAAGAATGTGGTTTATATACAAAAGGATTATTACTTTGGTAAAAAGGGATCTTGGTTCCAATATCCTTGGCATGATGGAGCCAATGATATGTTAAAAGTGCCAACAAAACACAAAGTAAAATCATATACCCCTTCTAGTTAGACACATCAAAAGATCACTTTTTTTTAAATTGATGTTAGCAATATAACATTTTAAAATGTGCAGATTAATTGCAATGTAAGGACCATAAGTGTTTCAAAATGTGAATATCTCATTGGTGGACATTTTTATTGTTTTTTCCCTCTATATTGTTCCATTGGAGCATTGCCCTCTTTTTTTTTACCAGCAAGAATGATGGATCTCTTCCTAGGACTTAAAAACTAATAAGCAAAATGATTTGATGAAAGTTTTAAAATCAGTTCTGAATTTACTTCTTCCATGTTATAATGCTCCTCGCCTTAATGCAGTTCTTGATGGGATGTACAGTAGTCCCCCTCTTTAATGGCCCCCCTCACCAGTGGCCACCCACTCCTTACTGCCAGAATCTGATAGCACAGAGGAATTTGTGTTCAAAAGGCTACCCAGCTAATTTGACCAGCAGCCAGCATATTTTTGCAAAAACATAAAATTTACCCCTCACAAGCAGCTGCATTTTATTTTGTAATATGTATCTAGAACAATTTTTTTTTTCTAATTGTGTTAAGTAATGGGATTTGATTCTAGATGTGGGGTTTTCCTTCTTCAAAAAAGGGTTCTACATGTACCACTAAGGTTAATATTATATCCTTTACACTTCACCAGAAGCCACATTTATTTGGTAAAGCTGAGAAATACTCAAATTTATTCCTTACCTAAAGGTAATCCCTATATCCTTAGGGTGTGTTATCCTAAGATGTTTGGTTTATCTGCTGATAATTGTTAAGATTACACTTATTAATAGTAGTAACCTCAAAGAAGGGGCAATAGGGATGTACCAAACAAAAGCCTGTGCTGAAAATGGTTTGATAGCCTATATGGCTTCCCTTTGCAAGATGTTGAACTTACCTAATTAATGGCTATTACTGGACAATTGTAAAGTTTAACTGGGTGAGGTGCTAATGTTCAGATTGAATTGGCTTACATATCCTAGCTGCTTTTCCCTCTTAAAAAGTAAAAAAACAATTTTTTAAAAACAATAGGGTACCAGACTGTGACTAATGAATCACCTGACAATCACTGCCTTTAAAAATATATGGCATCTTGTTTACATGCAGAAAAAAAATTGTTTTATCAGTCTTGTAGTTGCCACATTGATGACTATAACTGGACATAAGGTCAAGATCACAGGGTCAGCATTGGCTAAAAAGAGAAACTGAGTACTAGACAAAGACTGAAAATCACCAGACAACACAAGTTGAGGCTTCTTTAGGAAGAAAGAATTTCATCCACTCAACAAATGTGTCATCTGCATAATTAAATCCCATATAGTTTGCAACATCTGAATAACTCATTACCAAACATTAACATGTCATCAGGTAAACAAAGATGATTATTTCAGAAAATGTTGGTTATTATAGTCTAGGATATCTGGTGAGGTAGGGAGGTGAACTGGTCAAACAAATTTAGGTAGAAAAGACTCGAATAAAACAATTTTATGTTGAAAAGACTGGAATAAATAACATTGTAACTGATAAGTTATTTAGCAGCAGTGGGAAAATGGAGCAAATGGAAAGAGACTTGCATATGTACCAAGATTCAAATGATGTTTGTGAATGGTTCTGCAATGTGCATGACAACTCCTGCTCACATATCACGCTTTTTCCAAGAATAAGAACTATTAATGCATACTCAGTTGAAATAAGTCAACTATTATAGCACAAGAACCGTTTAATATTTAATGTTGCTTTTAAACGAAGATATGTAATACTTTGAAAAATGAAGCTTTCTTACTAGGTACATAAACTTCTCACAAAAAAATTTAGTCCTTCTCTGGAAAGGCCACCCGCCTTATAAGGCCACTTTTCCGGTGCAGAAGGGGTGGCCGTATAAAAGAGGGACTACTGTACTATCTCCAGGAACATTATTTAAAAATATGCCCCCAAATCACTCTCTTTCTCCTTAATAAAATTATATTCTGTTGACTTAAAAGATGGTGGGAAATTTATTTTAAAGAAAGTTGAAGCTTTCAAGTAGAAGAACAAAGCATTAATTAATGCAGTTAGAGAAAATTAGTGAAAAATTGAAATTGTATTTAATCTGGTCTCATAAGGTCACTGTTACAGTATGGGTCAATCTAAATGTTCTTGGGTACTATTGCCTATTTCTCTCTGTCAACTAAATATCTGTGTGAAATTAAAGTCAATCATCTTTTAGAAACATATCTCAAACCAAAATTGCAATCTTATTTTAAGTTGCAGTAAGCTTGTTATGTAAGCTTGTGACAGTGTTAGATTTGAAACCTTGGCAAGCTTGCAGGCTAGTCATCTTACATCTTGGCATCTTAATCAGAAATATCTGGACCAGTTGATTTTGAGTAGGCTTTCAGTGATGGGAGTAATAATTATTACTCTAAAAAATGTTTTATGCTGGAGGGGTGTGTCTAGATAGGAGCTATCATATATACTCCTTATAAGTCAAGCCCAAAGTAAACACTGTATAGGTGTACTGAGATCTGCCCTCCCATAATGCACTGGCATATCAGACACTGTTGTTTGTTTTGCCAATTACTCCTAGCAACTGCACATTATACACTGGCATATTACACTGTATTGTTTGTTCAAGGATTTACTCCTTGCAAACTGCATAGATCTACATCTACAAATGCATCATGGCAAATCCAGATTTGTGCAGTATGCATTTGGATTTATAAGCATGTGTCAATAGTAATATGGGTAATTTTTTAAAAAAAAGATTGTGAATTTTTAATTTGTGCATCAATCAAGCTTTATCATAAGATAGCAGATTATATTATCAACAAGTTCTACACAGCTATTTTTGCAATCATTTGAATTTTAATTTTATTTGTGATGAATATAAGTAAAAACAACAAATCAAATTTGTTCTCTGATAGATTTAAATAAAAACAGCTGTGGCTAACCTGTTCTGAGAAAACACTCTTCTGACAACAACATACTGATGACCCTCCAGACAGATGCTCACTCAATAATGTTATCATGTAGGGAAATTTATCCAAGCATTCTTTCATGTCATGGTTTATTGTAATGTGAGTTCTTATCCTTATGTAACAAGGTTTTATTACATCACATGGAAATAATAAATCTTTGTTTTAATTTAGAAAACTAGGCTGATAAAACAAGAAACTGAAATTTATCACCATCTGTTTTAACCATCATTGATCCATTTAAATCTTATTTGTTGGTCTTTCTATCAATAGTTTCATTTTCATACAGTTCATAGCTATTACCAAGTATTATTGAACACCAGGAATATTCTTTGTCCTACAATACCAGCCATATACTGTGTGCCACCACAGCCAATCAAAGAGTTGGAACACTTCTATTTTGCCCCTAGGGAATCAGGCCAATAATGAATGCATGGGTAGCAAATGGGAGTTGAAGTTGTCTATGTAGTTAGAAGACCACAGCTATTCAGTCCAGTAGGAAAGAAGAATTCCATTACTAATACTACATTGTCATCTATCTCTGTTGTAACACTGTCACTTGCATTGCACAGGAGTTGAAGAGGAGGAAATATTGATGAATTGTGGAAAGCTCTAGTATCTGTTGTTAGTTCCTTGCATGGCTTAGTAAATGTCTCTTTCCACTTTATCATTGAGTGATACAGCAGCCTGCGACCGCACCCTAGACTATGCAGTATCCAGGCACAATTGTTGATTTCCTCATTCTTTTCCTGTGGACAGGAATCATCTGCTTTTGAGGAGAGGATTCAGTGCTTTCCATTCTTAATTACACTCTTTTGTCATACCAAAATTTTCTACATTGGAAACTGCTTCGCTGCTAATTGATGCAGGTTTTCTTATTGAAGGATTTCAAAGGGATTTGATAAGTGACATTTTTGCTTGCATTGTGAAGGTTCTGTCCATTTATTCATCCTTGCTTGGAATAGCATGTAGATTAGTTTGCTTTATGTATACCCAATTAGCAGGAAATATTTTTTGGAAAGGTTGCCCACCTAATTGGTCAGTCATTCTCAGTCCAGAGGCAGTGTTAGGTGCACCTGTTCTGATGGAAGCTGCCACACATATTCCCTCGGTAAGAAATCTAGTTACTATTTTCAGTATTAATTAAAAATCAGGTATTTTAATTAAGAGTTTTTGTCCAGGTAGTCATGAAAGAAAATTTGATTGTCAATAATTAATTTTTGAATATGGTGAAATTTCTGACAATTGTGTGTGTGTGTGTGCATGCATGTGTGTGTGCATGTGTGTTTGTGTCATTGTTACTAACTGAAATTTAGTTTCAGCAAGAAACCTGATCACTTTTTTAAGAGCTATTCATGGTTAGTTTCATTTCCAATATGTAAATGTGATTTCAAATTTGAAGTGAAATAAACTTTGGAGTATTTTAGGGGATATTTATATGGTGGTAATCTGTCATAAAGATAATTCAAAGGTTTTCCCCTTATTGTTTACTCTGTAATATACATGTATTCACCAGTACATGCACTGCATTGAAAGAAGGGCACCTGTCTCTTTTGAGTGGTTTAGAAGAGAGGGAAAGTACACTTCACTTAATTTTTATCACACACCATTTAAAATACCTGTTTGCAAGAAATCAGCCTATAACACAAGTCATATGATACACTACTGTCCAGATTTGGAACTAATTTTTTTAGAATATCCTCTTTGATGCATTGGAATGTTTTCATGTGCATGTTATTAACATTTTTAGCAGTTTGAATTCACATATCTATTCTTAACTAATGCAATATTTCCTTTCTCCTATGATTATTATGGGTCTAGGACTAAAATCATAAATATTTTATTCTCAATAACTTATAAACCTTTATTACCTCTTCAATTAATATTCTTGTACCTGCATTTATGTCTTAAGTTTTTATCATGTTTTATTCACTGTTCATATCAGGGCATACATTGTGTGTTTCTATAATTCTGATATGAAATATGAACTTTTTGCAATGCATTCAACTTTATTTGCAGCTGGTACATGACCATCCTGATTATTTGTCACAAAATACATTAAAATATATTCACATGTCCAGTGATTACATTTTAAATAGGGGTTCTTTGCATGAAAGAGATGGCTATGAAAGAAGTTTTGTTAAATCTGCATTTCAGATGAGGTTGAAATGAAACAGATTTCATTTGCAAGCTGTAACTATACACAGCTTATTTTTTAACTTTACATCAAAATTATAATGAAATATTAGTGATTGCTGAAGAAAAAAAGATATTTGTAAGAACCATTTTCTTGAAATTATAAGCTTAAAAAGATTTTTTGTTTTGAATTTATTCTAATTCACTATGTTGCGTTGTTTGAATCCATAGGGCACAATTTTAATAACTATAATTTCTTTTTTAATAAATAAGTTGAGGTTTTGGCAATTTGTAAGAAATCACTATTAATTGATTAGTATTATCTTGACTGAAGTATATTTAGGTTATCAGAGTATTCAAAAATTAATTTAGTTTTTAGTAAAAGTTGTAACTACTGTCATTAAACTAATTTTTTAATTGTTTATATTAGTATTAAGTAGACATTTTACCTTAGTATTGAGTTTATTTGATGCAGGTTAACACAGGTAATACATGTGGCTTGAATTCGCAAGGGGGGCAGCAAATTTAATATTTATTATTTTATTTATATCAGCAATTTGTTGCAGGGGGACTTTCCATTTTTGATAAATATTATTATTTATTACTTTCATATTTTGCTACAGCTTATATTGTTTGTAGTCTCTTCTAGTAAAATGTGTTCAATTTTGAAGGTGTACATCAAAATTGATGACAATAATTAATCATTCATGGTTTAAAGTAAGACTATAAGGCAAGGTGACCTGTTTTTTCATGAAGTAAGTGTGATTTTTTTTATATTTCTGTGAAATATACTTTAGATGACCCAGATAGCAAAGATTTTTATTCTTGGCCATGTTTTACATGTTTGAGTTGCTAATCAAATTTGTTCATTCATTATAATTATTATTTATCATTATCATTCAGATTCTATTACTGTAATGAGAACAACATTATTGCTTTCATATATTACAAGAAAATGAGATGGTTTTGTTTTCAGTTTATAGTGAGGGCAGGGAGAAAAATGGTGCCTTACAAAAAGTTTTTTCGCTGCCAGGGCAGATTACTTTTTTTTTAGGATTTTGATTTTAAAAGGTTTGAAATGGACAAGATATATAAGCCTTGTGGTCTTAAAAATAGGACTGTACAAGAAGAGTCTTTGTGGTCTATGAGCCCTACATATAAGTCCAAATCTTCCAAGCTAATGCCAAATATGCTGTAATGAAAGTGTGCATCTGCAGGCAAGATGCACCTTCTTTTGACATTTGCTTGTGGGCTGGCATGATGTACCATCTTGTCACCATTATACCACATTTGCTTGTGGGCTCGCGTGATATGCCATCTTATGACATTATTGCCATATTTTCTTGTCAGTAGGCAAGATGTACCATCATGTCACCATTTTATCATAATTGCTTGTGGGCAGGCAAGATGTACCATCTTGTCACCACTGTATCATAATTGCTTGTGGGCAGGCAAGATGTACCATCTTGTCACCACTGTATCATAATTGCTTGTGGGCAGGCAAGATGTACCATCTTGTCACCACTGTATCATAATTGCTTGTGGGCAGGCAAGATGTACCATCTTGTCACCATTGTATCATAATTGCTTGTGGGCAGGCAAGATGTACCATCTTGTCACCATTGTATCATAATTGCTTGTGGGCGGGCAAGATTTACCATCTTGTCACCATTGTATTGTAATTGCTTGTGGGCAGGCAAGATTTACCATCTTGTCACCACTGTATCATAATTGCTTGTGGGCAGGCAAGATGTACCATCTTGTCACCATTGTATTGTAATTGCTTGTGGGCAGGCAAGTTGTACCATCTTGTCACCACTGTATCATAATTGCTTGTGGGCAGGCAAGATGTACCATCTTGTCACCACTGTATCATAATTGCTTGTGGGCAGGCAAGATGTACCATCTTGTCACCACTGTATCATAATTGCTTGTGGGCAGGCAAGTTGTACCATCTTGTCACCACTGTATCATAATTGCTTGTGGGCAGGCAAGATGTACCATCTTGTCACCACTGTATCATAATTGCTTGTGGGCAGGCAAGATGTACAATTTTGTAATTGTTGTACCATATGTTTATGTGGGCAGACAAAAATGAACCTTTTAACAGCTGTATCATCTGTTTGTGGGCAGACAAGATATACTCTCTTATAACAGTTGTACTGTGGGGTTGTTAACTTATGACATCATGCAGTGACATGGAGAGAAGGTTAGAAATTTTGTGATATTTAATGGGAGAAGGGTAGGTGATTATGAAATTTGATGTCACAATAAATGTGATTGTGTAATGCTTCTTCTAAAAACAATATCAGAACAAAAAATAACTCCTTGACAACTTGTATTAATATTGTTATCATATGAAATATTGGGTAATTGTTATAACCTTTGCAAGGTTTAAACTGTTGTTTTTAATTACATTATTCTTTTTTTTAATATAATGTAATAACCACTTTAAAAACAAATTGTAGACTAAATAAACTACAGGCATACTGGTGAATAAACTTAAATGTTTGAAAAGTGAAACAATAGGCTAAGGTTATCACCATCTTCACTACCATCCAATGAGATCAAAGACACACAATAGTTTAGCAAGTTCAAAGATGGTATTCAGTCAGCAGTGAATGTTTAAATCTTTTAATATGTTTGATGTGGGAAAAGAAACTAATTAGTTGAGTAGCATAAATGTTGAGCCATGTGGATTGAGGATTGAGCCAGCATGCAGCACCAGTAACATTTATGCTATTGAAATCATACCGCATACAACAATATAACATAAGCAGTTATATTGGTTGTAATTTTCATGACTTTTTAGCAGTCCATAGCAATGGATAAAAATAAATTATATGTCTCTATTTAACACTTATGTGCTAGTATATCCAACAAAAACTTATTATAAAGTGGAATAGTATCAGGAATGACACATTTAGCTGAAAAATTAACCATATGTTGCAAGAGTTAAGGTGATCTCCATTACAAAACAGGATCATTTCTTAACTATTGAACAAAACAAGCACAGTCAGTTTCAAAAACGTTTCTAAAGAGAATAAGTTAGAGTACAATGAACAACTGACTGATGTCTTGGATATCATTTCTTCTGAAACATTGCATACAGTAGTCCCCCTCTTATAGGGCCACCCCTTCTGCACCAGGAAAAAGGCCTTATAAGGCGGGTGGCCTTTCCAGAGGGGGACTAAATTTTTTGTAAGAAGTATATGTACCTAGTAAGAAAGCTTCATTTTTCAAAGCATTTAATATCTTCATTTAAAAGTAACATTAAATATTGAACGGTTCTTGTGCTATAATAGTTTACTTATTTCAACTGAGTATGCATTAATAGTTCTTATTCTTGTGGCAAAATCACAATATGTGAGCGGGTGTTGTCATGCACATAGCAGAACCATACAAAAACATCATTTGAATCTTGGTAAATACACAATTCTCTTTCCATTTGCTCCATTTTCCCACTGCTGCTAAATAACTTATCAGTTACAATGTTATTTATTCAAGTCTTTTCAACATAAAATTGTTTTATTCAAGTCTTTTCTACCTAAATTTGTTTGACCAGTCCTCCTCCCTACCTCACCCAATATTGTAGACTATAATAACCAACGTTTTCTGAAAAAAATCATCTTTGTTTACCTGATGACATGTTAATGTTTGGTAATGAGTTATTCAGATGTTGCTAACTGTATGGGATTTAATTATGCAGACAATACATTTGTTGAGCAGACAACATGCTTTCTTTGTAAAGAAGCCACAAGTTGTGTTGTCACCTGATTTATCAGTCTTTGTCTAGTACACTTTCTATTTTTAGCCAATGCTGACTTTGTGATCTTGACCTTATATCCAGTTATAATCATCAATGTTGCAAGTACCTGAAGGATGAAACAAATTTTTTTTTTTCGGAATTTAAATATTTAAACAAGATTTAGTATATTTATAATGGCATGGATTATCCTGTGATTCCTTTGTTGCAGTCTAATGCCCTATGTATATATTTTTTTTTACTCTAAGTGTGAAAAACACCCAGGATACCTACCAGATTTGATCTGAACAATAGCACCTGGCCACAGTTAGGATTTATAAACTTTACAATTGTTGCATAATAGCTGCTAATTATGTAAGTTAACGTGCTCAATCTCAGGAGAAGGGAAGCCACCAAGGCTATCAAACCATTTTCCAGGCAGACTTTTGTTTGGTACATCCCTATTGCCCCTTCTCTGATGTTACTACTATTAATAAGTGTAATCTTAACAATTATCCCTGGATGGACCAGACCTCTAGAATAATGGAGGTATGGATTACCTTTATGTCTGGATTAAAATTTGAGTCTTTCTCAGCTTTAGGAAATAAATGTGGCTTCTCTTAAGGTGTAAAGAATATATTATTAACCTTAGTGGTATATGTAGAACACTTTTTTGAAGAATGAAAACCAACATCAAAACCAACATCAGGAAACAGAAATCCAATTACTTAACACAATTAGAAAAAAAATTGTTCTAGATACATATTACAAAATAAAATGCTGCTGCTTGTGAGGGGTAAATTTTATGTTTTTGCAAAAATATGCCGGCCACTGGTCCAGTTAGCTGGGTAGCCTTTTGAACACAAATTCCTTGGTGCCTTCAGATTCTGGTGGTAAGGAGCAGGTGGCCCATGGTGAGGGAGGCGTTCAAGAGGGGGACTACTGTACTACAAGCCATTTTTTACTATGAGAAATGCAAAAGTTCAATTACATTTGAAGTCCCAAATTGATGTCATAAATTCTGATGGTTGATTTGTATAATTGGCAGAAATAAGGACTACTTACTAATGATCGGAAATGTAGTTAAAAGATAAACAAAAAAGAAGCAGAGTTTTAAAGGAAACTAAAGAGGGAGATTGCTGATCAAAGAAGATCCCAGAAAGCAAGGGATTTGAAAATATCAAAATGGAATGCTTTTTTGGAAGATAATCCCGCACTGCACACAAAGCTGAATATCAGGACTAGATGTGGTCAACCAAAAATCTAAGAGGAACATTGTTTTTTGCAAACTATACTGGATATCGCAGTGCATGGTTCAGCTTCTAATGAAAATCAACAGTTCAAAAAGAGGATTTAAAAATAAAAGATGGCTTCAATACAAGTCAAAGTGGGCTATACCTTCATCTACTTCCTAAGCATAGTTTGTCATCAGAAGCTAAGTGTCCTGTAACCACTGTCCCAATAATTTTATAGAGTGCAAAAAGATTATCACACTAAATGTATTTATGGCCAGTTTTGCAAAGCTAGGATAAGACATTTGGAAGAACTGTCTTCCATGCTTGGATCTGATGGTTTTGTTTTATCAACCAGGATAATAAATGTTGTACCCCAATTGGTCTGGTTACTGGTAATAAGCAGTGTCCACTGCTAATACCCATGGAGTAAACTTTGCTGACCATGACTGAGTAGTTGCTGGCCAGCACAAGATTATACCCTCAGTGTATGCTGGCATTGAGATCCATCACAACGGTTTTGGAAAAAGAGATGCTGTTGGTTTTTCTGGTCAAACTTTTATATCCATCTGATCTGGAAAACACTCTGCATCAACAGC
Source organism: Potamilus streckersoni (assembly GCA_016746295.1). Taxonomy (NCBI): domain Eukaryota; kingdom Metazoa; phylum Mollusca; class Bivalvia; order Unionida; family Unionidae; genus Potamilus; species Potamilus streckersoni. The sequence goes on along the minus strand of JAEAOA010001293.1, from coordinate 942,069 downwards.
AATCAACATGAATTTGAATTTGAAAAGTTGCTGTGTCTGACAGAGTTTGATACCATAAGTAGGATTGGTATGGATAAATTGGTCAAGCCAGTTCTCATATTTACAGTTGATGGTGGGCCAGATGTAAAACCATGATATCAAAAAGTCATTAGGGCTGCCATCTACCATTTCTTAAAATATGATCTTGGCTGTCTTGGTTGCAACAAATGCTCTGGAAACCAAGTGGAGAGAAAGATGGTGCCATTGAGCAGGGAATTGAGTGGATTAATGTTAACCTCATGACAATTATGGCTGCCATTTAGACAAATGAGGTAAGACAATTAACAATGAGCTTAGAAAAGTTTTGAATTTGCTGGGAAAAAAAACCTTGGCTGAAATTTGGTTACAGTTGTTTGCAGACAATTACCCAACCATTGCTGAGTATAAGGATCCATTAAAATTCAGAGCTTATTGAACACAATATATTGTGTTGAGATCAAAACAGGTGTGACATCCATGTCTACTCAAGACAATACTTGCTTCAGACCATGAAGTTGACAACACTATGTGCTATTAGAAAACATGAAGCTTATACTTAAAAGACAGATTTCTTCCTCCTTGTTTTCCCCATGTGCAAACATGTGAAGGGCATAAAGTTCCAGATGGAGCCTTGCACAAATTTCTATCATTATTTTCAACTCAGTTGCAAAACAGAAGACATTCTACTTCAGTCAGCAAACACATTTCCCGAAGTTCCCTACAATCTTTCATTGGCCATTACTGTAGTGTGTGCTGAATGAGAGCATTTGCAAGATATGCATGTACTTTCAGCTCTCTAGTTATGCTGTGCAAACAGTATATCCTTCACAAATAAAAAGCAATTCCATGGAAGCTCCTCAGACCAATGAGAGCCCTGTATGAAGGCAACATGAAATGATGGTCATACAAGCAGATGCTGACATTTATTTTGTTTCTTTTGTTAATGCTATTGATCAACTCATAATATCTTCTCATGGAATGGTCAATCCAGCTTGATATATTGTGCAACCCTGCATTACATCCATTACAGGTGCTATTATTATAACATTCTCTTGCAAAAGGAATCTACCTAGTATATTATATGTGGTATAGTCCCATCTGCCTAGCTTAACCTGTTTTCAGGAGATTGATATTGTGATGATCTCATTAAGAATGGTCTATAGCTGTATACATTGTTCAATATGTTGATACAACTATTAAGATATGTTTCAAAACCTTTATACTTAAGAAGTAATAAGCCCCCATTGTATTATTGTTTCCTGCTTTATTGAAAGTACCATAATGCTTGTGTGAAGGTTAAATATTTCCTGCAGTTGAATGCTCCATTATTTTGATTTCTGGCAGATTCTCTCTAATGGTGGGTGTTTCCTGCTACAGGAAAACTAAAAGGATCTTGGCCTCCCCCCTTTCCTGGTATTGTTCCTTGAGTCATAACCTCAAGCAAATCAGCAAGCATTGATTGCTGGAGGAAAGCCTTAATCTGGTTTTTGTGTTCACAAATTTTTGACTGCTGGCTGGCCAAATTGTTCCATAGAAGTTGATTTAGCACTATGCTATAGAATGGCTTCTTTATCCATTCTGCTGTGTAATTGGATACAAAATTGGAAAACAATGTACTGTAGCATATTATGTTGTTGTTATTCAAGGTATTGAAGTTTTACCCTGGCTGTTACCTATTGGTGCTACCTTGATATGACATCAATGTAAAGTCCTCATTTTAGCACACCAGATAACTAATGCTTCCCTCTTATAACACAGCAACAGGTTTTGTATCTCAGCTTTTGGAATAGAAATTTCATGACCCACCCACCACCCACAAAACCAATAAATGCTAGTATTGCTGAATGTGAATACAATCATGATCAAAATTGATAAATGAAACCATGGTATGTTGCTATTTTTATCATAAAAAATGTCCCCAGAAATTTGAAATAATGCCATGAATTTCTGAACTTTTAGTGAGAAGTTATATATTTTGTTACATTATCTTTTTTTAAAAAACAAAAATCTCCATACCCTGTATACTCACTTATAAGACAAATCCTGCTGTAAACATCACAGACCCAGATCTGCCAGTGCATAATGTACTGGCAGATCTGGCTTTGTGCAGTTTGTTAGTAGTTACCAGTTGAACAAACAACATATATCCTGCAAATGTATTATGCAAGGGCAGATCAGGATTTTCCTTGTTAGACTTGTAAGGCATACAGTATATTGCACATAAAAATATATGGTAGAATACTAATCTACTGGTGGCACCACATTGAGAAATAAATTGCAATTGAATAAGTCTGGTCAAAAAAATCCATGTTTCAATTTCATCTTTTAGTTTGGTTTCAGTGTAGTCACCCTAAATGTATTATGCAGCTTTTCAAAACAGTGCTTGTGAGCATCTCTGAGAATCTTAATGAAGTGGCAACTGTTTTCATCTGTCATATATAGGTGTACTTATTTTATTGTTGTAGTAAATTAAAAGTAGACCTGTTTTATTTTATCACCTCACTTTAGTCTTTTGTATCAAATTAAGTAAAGAAGAAAGAATAAAAAAATTAAAGGAATATAGGTTCTGAGTAAAGTTAGTTTTTAAATATTACTATGCAAGTTGTATTACTAAGCAGTAGCTTATCCCCTTATTCTGCTTGTTTGCTGGTGTGATGAAGATAACAAAGGAACCAATTGAAAGAGATGCTTAGTGCATGAAAATCTTAGTTTTATTGCTCATGTTAATGGAAAAGTGATTCAAAATTTTTAGTTTGCCTTATTTCTCACTTTCAAGTAGATCACACCATCAATATTTTACTAAAAGGAAAACAACTAAAACAGTTTCTGTGTGTGTGTGGGTGTCCTAAAGATGTCAGATTATTTTTAAGAATGCAGCTTTTTATCTGCAGTTAAACTAAAATGTATTCACATTCTCATGCAAAAGAAAAGTGGCTTAATACACTGCTTTTACTTTTGCAGGTACATGTGATGTTCATTTAAACCTTTTGGACTTAATATTTTTAACAGTTTTTCAGAGACTGGTTATGTTGAAAATCAGAGAATTTTATATGGAATTTAAGTGAACAACTTAAGTAGAAAAAAATTTTTTATTGACAATTTATAAAATGACTATTATATATAAAGTGACTGTTATACCATTTAACTCCTTCTTCACCCACTCTATTATGTCAATCTTTTCAGTGACCTTTGACTTAAATTACTGTCTGTATTGTTGTTTTGCAGAAGTTACAAAGGGAGAACTGGGTTAAAATGTCTGTCCTTCTTAGCCTATTGGGATTAAAACAAACAACACAAACCCCCCTGGCATATAATATATGCTTCTTCAGGCACAAAATGTTTTGAAATACAGGCTAAAATAACAATTACATCATTACTCATTACATGTCATTACGTAACGTCATAAAAACAATGCATAATCACAACAACTATACCACAGGATCTAAAAGATAAACAAGTTTTAAAAGATATACAATTTCACAATTGAAAAGAAAATTATACAATTTTATATAACACATTGGTATTAAGGCCATTAAGATACAAAGTATCTAATTTATGTATCCAATAAGTCTCTTTTATAAGTCTGTTCATGTCTCCAGCACAATATCTATTGGCATGAAAGAAAAATCAGTAGACAGTGATTATGGGTGTTAAAATGTGTAGAAATATTAGATGAAAACTGAGGATCTTTATAATTTTTAATATGAAAGCTATGACTATTCATTCTTTTAGAAACTTGTTGAAGTGTTTGTCCAACATATTGCATGTTACATTTTTGACAGGTTATCAAATAAATCATGTTAGTTGATATGCAGTTAGTGTTAAAAGTAGGGAAAATGTCTTTTTTGTGTTAGCACTACTAAAAAAATTACTTTCTCTTATGTTTGCACATTGAGAGCATCAATGTCTATTACATTTAGATGACAAGAATTGTCCTTTTTTATTTTTTTCTGTATGTTTAGTTCTAATTAAAAAATCTTGCAAATTTTTGGGTCTCTTATAAGCAACAATAGGCTTATTGTTGTAAAGGGATTTTACCCTGTTTTTATTTGATAAGTTTAGGAGACTCCAATATTTATTAATTATAAAACCTATATTAGGTAATGAAGGATTGTATTGTATTGTAAAAGGAACTATATTTTATCTCCATTGTACAATTTGCTGTATTTAAAGCCTCATTTTGAGAAAGATTACGGGGTTTTGTTCAGCGCAGAATCAATGATGTGTACTGGATAATTTCTGTTTTGGAAATATGTTTTTAAATCATTCAACGAATTTTGTAATTGACAATCATCTGAAATAATGCGTCTGTCCGTATCTTTTAGCCTGGCTATATGGTATACCGTTTTTACATGACATTGGATGGCATGAAGAATATTCTACATACTGGTGGATATTAGTTTCTTTGTCATGAATATTCGTAGAAATAGTGTTATCAGTATGTTTAATTACATTTACATCTAAAAATGAAACATGCATATTTGATGCAGTATAAGTAAATTTAATTGTCGGATGAAAATGATTTAGGCAATGAATGAATTTCTCCAGTTCTTCAGTTGAATGGTTCCAGATTATAAATATGTCATCTAAATATCTAAACCAGACTGATGGATTAAACTTTTCTTTGTTAAGGAAATCTTTTTCTAATTTACCCATGAAAAGAGAAGCCTATGAAGGAGCCATAGGACTACCCATTGCTGTACCCATTACTTGGATGTAATTTTTATTATTAAATTGAAAATAATTATTTTCCAGGATAAGTTTTATTATTTTACAAATATCTTCACTAGACAGTGGGCTGTTATTATGATTGTTATCAAGAAAATATTTACACCTTCAATACCATCTGTATTTGGAATGTTGGTATACAGTGATGCTACAAGTGATTTTACTTCTTAGCCTATAACATAATGAATTCAGGACTGTATTTTACTTTAAGTTTGTATGGATTCTAAATACAACACTATACCTAATTAATACATGTATTGTTAAATGGGCACGTTTTTTTTTTTTGGTCATCAGATCAACTGCTACCTTAACATTAGTATTATCTTTCCATGATTGACTGGTTCTAAAATGTTTATCAAATATCTATACTGTATAATTTCACCCTACAGTATTAGTTTATTCCACTAACTACATATTAAGTGACAATTAGATTTGATATATTCTGAATTCATAACAATTAACTAATAAGCATTTCCCTTTAAGAGTGATGGTGAAAGTTTATTTGATCATACATGTATTCCAAAATAAGTCTTGAAGATGAATAATTCAAGTTTTTATATCTTTTTTTGCATGTACATGTCATGCATATTTTGTTGTGAAGGTAAGTTGTGCTCATAAGCTGCAATGTAGATTTAATTTTAAAAACCACTCTAGTGGGAAAAATATACAGGGGGTGCAGTCCAGGAGATAAGCTTTGACATGTTTTGTTATATGCTTTGTGGCTGTAGAGTATCTTAATAATTGCTAACCTGACCAAACAAATCATAGAACAATTACCTGTACCTTATATCCAGTGACAGTCAAGTTAGCAAATGGTCAGCTTTCACCTCATTTTTCAGAGATATCTTTCAAATATCCCAATTTAAGTATCTCTATGTTGTATGTGTGTGTGTGTGTGTGGATGGGAGAACCATATAGATTATTTTAAAGCTAACCCATTCTTATATGGTTGTACTTTTTATTTAGTGCCATAAGGTGTATTTATGATATTCAAATGCTGCAAAACAATTTATTATTGGAGTCCATTGAAAACATGTACAGATTAGACAGGGTCGACAAGTGGCTGAGTGGTCTAAAACATTCAACATTACCTGTCATTTCTATCTCATCTCTGTGTGGGTTCCAGTCATAACTTCTTGTGGGTTGGTGGTTCTTTCCCAGGTTTACCCAGGTTCTTCCTCCACCATTTATACTGGCCGCTCTATATAGTCTATCTTGTGCTGAAAAATTTTGTTAAACCTTACAATGACAACAAGTCTTAACAGGGAAATGAAAACATGTTTTATGGTTTGGACATGTTTTGTTATATGCTTTGTGGCTGTACAGTATCTTAATAATTGTGAACATGACCAAACAAATCCATTGTACCTTATATCCAGTGACAGTCAAGTTAGCAATTGGCCAGCTTTCACCTCATTTTTCTGAGAGGTGGATCTAATGCAATATCTGCTTTTAAGCATAAATTGAATATCATTTGTTATAAATATTGCCAACTCTGATAACAAAAACAAAACCATTGCAAAAGAACTGCTTTTATTAAAATGCTTGGAGCTGTTAACTGTTTTGTAATAATGAAATGCAAATACAGCAACAAAGGTATTTGACTGCCCTTCTTGACTGAGAATTAAACAGAAATTTAGGACCTCATTGATCTATTTCCAGTACTTCAGTGTTTTTCAATACAATGTAAGGCAAATATCAATTAGTTTGTGTGTAAACAATTTCCTGTGTGAAAATGCATAATTAGAGACTTCTGAAAATTCATTGATTTTTGTGGGATGATTAAAATGTTAGACAAGGTCTGCTCTTTGTTAACAGTAACTATAGTTAATGAATTGCATCTGTATCTTGCTGCAAGTTGAATGTCAAAGCATTATTGTAAATCTTAGAATTTTTTTTTCCACTACATCTTGCGGAATTTAGGATTTTCTGATAATCTAAATTTTTCTTTTGACTTTATGGCACAAAGAGAAAACCCTGCAATGGCACTAAACAATTTTTTCAAAATAGATTTTATAAAACCTTGATAAAGAATGGATGATTTCCATTCATATATTGGCCTCATTTCTCCTTATGAGCCTCATTGGCACAGTAATTAAAGTGTTGGACTCTTGAACTGAAATGTGCAATTTGATTGTTAAAATTGGATCAGCTCTTATTGCTGGTTCTCTACAGTTTCATATTTTGCATCAGGTTAGAATTTTTTAAAAAAAGAATTTCCCTGGGTTTTCCTCACTAGTTATACTGGCTATTTTAAAAAGAATTTGTATGTAGTAGGTATTGTTCAGAAAACCTTTAATTCCTGTTAGTTTTGTCTATGATTGATGGGTGTAATATGGGTTATAGAGGATACAGCTTGACCTTAACCCAGATGTGCACCTTTCAAAAAAAAGTGCTAGCTCCACTTGCTCATTTTCACTTCCTGTACCTCAGAGGTAAATTGTGAAGAAGAAGAAAAAAAGAGCTGATAACTTTTTTTTGCATTTTATATATTTGGTAATTCATTCATTCATTCATTGCACTTTCAGAAGCTGGTATTGTCTAGTCTGGCAAAAATCATTTTCCCTATTTTAATATCTGCCAAGGATAGTGTACTTTAGACACATTCAGGAAGATTTTTGGAACACAAGGGAGCAGTCATTTTTAGTTAGCAGTGAGTTAAGATCATTTACAATTTTCAAAAGTACTGATATCCAAAGAAATGTCAGCCACATTACATCAAAGTAGCATAGAGGTATGCAAACATTCTCTCCACTGTGCATGTTTTAAATGCAAACAACTTCACCTTACATATGTCACTCTCTCAAAAATACATAATAACTGGTGAGCACCACCATTGGCTGCCGTAGCATATCCTTGGGCAAGGCACTTTACTGCATTTGCCTTGACTTTATATAACCTTCAGTTTTTGCTATGCAATAAAACACAAAACCAAAACATAACTCACCTTTTTAAGATTTATGGATGTTATATTTAGTTACAGTGTTTTAAAAATAACAAAACCAAAATTTAACCATGCAGGAAATTTGCTAAATGGATGCATGTGCCTAGATAACAAGTTTAAAAAAAATGTTTTTGTGCATCATTGATTAAGAAGAATGTAAGCACAGTTATCAGTAATTGAAAATTGTCAATAGTATACAGTGGTATGGTATGGTGAAGAGTGTGTCCATTTACTTTAGAAAGTTATTTCTTACAATCCATTTGTTTGCTCTAATTTGCTAAGAATTTTCTAATTCTTCTTTTGGACCATAATAAAAGAACAAAGATTTAAAAATTTCAGTATGTGATAAAGCCAGCCATGTTAAATTAATGAAACCTAAATCTAATAAAAGCTGTTGACTAAGATGCCATCAATACAGACTTAATAACAGTTACATGCCCTTTCTCCCCCCACCATTGGCAGAGTGGTCTATGAAGCATGCATTTTATTCACTTCTTAATCTGTTGGCACAGGTTTGATTCTTGGTTTAACCAGAGTAAGTATATGAGAAAGTTTGCTAAAAGATTCCTATGGGTTTTTCAGGTTTTTCAGAGTTCTCCCCCATCCAGATATACTGGCTGCTTACTATAGCCTATGGTGTGCTCAAAATTTACAGTAAAACCTCACAAAGCTGAACCCAAATCAACAGTTAATTCATCATAATCACCATTGCATATGACAAGTCAGTGCAGCTAACAAGAAAGCCCTTGTTCTGTGGCATCATTGGCAGAATTATAGATTTTATAATGGATTTAGTATGCAGGGTAATAGGTTTTATTAAGATGAGATTGCACCTTTGCATCAAAACTTTTAAGGATCTTTACCATGTAATTACTTTACATTGAAGCAAAGTAAACAAATAACAACAGCAGCAACATCAACAGCATAAAGTGATCCATCAAAAGACCAAAATCATTTTGTTTTTAATATAACAATGTTTTCTTTTGTTGATATGCACAGTCATACACAATTGACACTCATCTTACCCATAATAAAAAGCTAAGAATAGAATAGTAAAGAGTAACATTCTTTAACCAGCTTAGGTAACATATGCACACCTAAAATGATGGTGCAGTCTTGGTTATGGCAACAAACACAAAATCCAATAGTCAGACACCAGGGATGCATTAAAGCTAGATCAGACCAGTTTCATGTGGTACATGACTTGACTCCTGAGTTGGTCAAAAATAGTTATCTAATTTGCCTAAAAGAAACCTTGAGCCCACAGACAAAATGCTACATTTTTGTTTTGAAGTTCTTGAAAGCAGCTATTACATTTTTTGTACTTGGCTTCAAGCCAGAATCCTACTATACATCTCTAGACATTATGGAGATTGCATCAAATATTATAGTGAAGTAATTGACCTATGAATGGGGAACTGTACTGTTTTCTTTTGTCTGTATTTGTTGTTGTTTTGGGTTTTGTGCTATTTTTCAGCACATGATATGACGGCCATTATATTTTGATGGACAAAAACCTGGGAAAATTTGATGGACAAAAACCTGGGAAAATTTGATGGACAAAAACCTGGGAAAAACCAGAGTAAAAACCACTGACACATGGAAAGATACTGGCAAGCATTCTTGCATACCCATTTTGGTCAAGCCCACAACTAGAAACAATGTGAGATAGCAATGGTTTGTAAACTGTGAGCACCTCAGACCACTCAGTCACCAAGGAGCTTGTTTAGTTTTTTGTTTGGTTATCTATAATTAGTTTTCACTTGTACAGCATGAATAAAATTAGCTTTCTTATACTGAAATGGTAATGCATTGTACAGTACCTATGCAAGTGCTAAACAGTTATGTTAAGGTAGGTGATTTACATCTTACAAAATAAAAGACCATAATTCTATGTTTCTTTCTTCCCTAAATGAACTGAGATCATCACATTAACTCATTAACCCCTGGAGGATTTTGTTGTTTTTACCTGAAATGCGAGTAGGGAACCCATTTTGGGGGTTATTTCTGAATACATTCTAATACATCAACCTCCAAGACATTTTTGGTTAACCTAATGCTTAGTTGTGTTAGAAACATCGTTTTTCATTGGCTATTTTGCTGGACCATGAGTAGAGGGTAAGAGTTGGTCTTGTTTTGCTTAATAGACATATCATTTTCATGTGAAGACCACTCTTTATTCTAAATTCCCATTTTATCCTACTTTTTGCAATGGTTCACCTGTCTGTGCAGTTCAGACCGTCTAAGATTTGAGGCCAAAAGGTCTAAAATCCAGACACAAAATTGGATTCCAACCTTGGGTGAATTTCAGTTGGAAAAAAGCTTTGGTCTATAAAGGTAGGTTTTTTCCTCTGTATTTTGTAGTGCAACTAGTTGTTTTTGTTGTTGTTCTTGGGCTTAATGCCATTTTAAGTACACAGATAGGCTATATTCATGGCAGCCAGTAGTAATGGTAGAGGAAGAAACTGGAAAATCCATGGAAAGAACCACCAACCCATGAGAAGCTACTGGCAAGCTTTCTCAGATATCCACATATCTTTGACTCGAACCCACATAGACAGGTGAGATGACAGTGATCCTAACAGAGAGTGCTTTAGACCACTTGGCCACCCTGTAGTGCAACTAGAATGTCAATATTTTTTTTTTTTGTTGGTATCATCGTAAAGCTATATCTGTCCACCTTTCTATAATACCACTCTATTATGTTACATGACCTTACCCTACAGAGCTAAAAAGTAAAGGCAGCACCAGGGGTTAATGAATTAATAAAAATCCATTTAGTTCAGTGACTTGATTGCTACTGATATTATTGATATGGAGTGAGTGTTGTTTGTAAATGTGATACATCAATATTTCTGTCACATGAACTTTTTAAAAGCTTAGCAAATATTTTAGTTATACTGGTCATAGACCTGTAGTGCTTATTGCATTATCGTTTGGCCTCTGTGTCCATTGACACAAGTTTGTTATCTCTGCACCTCCTAACATAATTTTAGGACTGCAATGAAAATTTATACAAGCATTCATCACATGATTTAGTTGGTTCTAAATGAAAATGCTGGGACATTTGCCACCACTGTTTGCATTTTATATAAATATAATTTATCAGTAATACTCCTGAAGGGATGGTTGTATAATTATGGGGTTTTACTAAAATCCTTCTGATTCCTAGCTCAGGTCCTACATAGAAATGATGCACAGTATGGCCACCACAGCAACTGTTGTGAAAATCTTATCACTACTCAACCTGAATGTGTTAAAGTATACCAGACAACAATCAGTAGTTAAAAAGGAAGAAATGGTATTGTTTTTTTGAAATTCTTATAGCCTAGTAGAGCATCGGTTCCTTCCTTTGAGGGACGCATGTTACTGATTGATTGTATAAATGGATCAATGACTCTCAGACTTCATTTCTGTTTTAAACTTTGATTGAGAAACATGGAGATTAGAAACATGGTGATTTCTGTAGTGTTCAGGAAATTGAATTATTCCAAGGCCGCAGAATACTAGTCCCTAAATATAGATCATTATGAAATACAGACTAAATCAGCTTTAGTACAAAAATCACAAGACCAGTGTTGCATTATACAGCTACTTAGAATTAACCATGGAATCATTAACAAATTGTATAGCTGATGGCAAGCTTTTGGTTGTGAACCCTTCTTCAGCAGAATGTAAATGAGGGTTTAGTGACCAATATTAGAAGTAGAAGGAACAGTTCATTTTTCTAGATGGGGTGGATGTTGACAATAATGGTAAATAACACAGCCATCTTGGTCTAGTAAATTTTAAGTCCAGCAAAAACATTATTTGTCCAATTGGACAGTGGTTAACCTGGAGGAAAACATTGGCTTTTTATTGAGTCAGTTTAATATGATTTTCTTTTAAAAAGAATTCTTTATCTTTAAAGCAGAGTAATAATATCATGCCCAAAATAGGGTCATTTTGAGAAAATGGAATTGGTGACAGCACCAATGGAAGTTGAATCTTGTAATTTAGTAAAAGTCACTTGCCCTGGTTCTGTGTCTGAGAATTTTTTCCCTTGAGCACCCATTTGTTCTGCATTTCCTTTTTAATTGGATTTAAAATACTGTCAGTCTCTAGCTTGCACTATAATTTGTTTCTCATCTGCAGGCTTTTTAGACCCAGATGGCATGAGAGAAAGAGGATGTGTACTTTATATGCTACCTTAAAAGTCAGTCCAGCAGCAAACAGGATAGACCCAGATCTGCTCTCACTTAATATGATGACAGATCAGGGTCTATGTTATTAGTCTTGGGGATTATTCTAAATAAAGTGCAGATCTGCTGAGAGATAATGCAATGGCAGATCAGGGTCTTTACAACTTGTATTTGGCTAGTAAGCAAATAATTAATATATTCAGTAAGTTATCAGTAACATCTAAATTGTTACAGTAGTGAAGCTACAAAATTATCATTTACAGCATTGATGGTTGGTCAAAAATTTGCAGTATGTTTGATATATTTTAAATTCTTTTTTAAATATAAAATTTTTAAGGTTATTATGAAATATAGAGGCAAATCCAAGAGTCACAAGCAAATCATTTTTCTTTGAGCTGTAAAGGTCTTAGTTAATGAAATAAATATACTGTGCAGACTAGAAGCTTTTACCTTTGAACTTCAAAGTCTTTCATAGTTACAGTGCCTGTGTTTTGAATTATTTCTATGGTTTTTGTTGGCTTTAATGGTGTAACACATTATTTATTATATTTGTTACAACATGGTGAAATCTGTGTTATGTATCTTTCCCTGAAATAAACTGAGGTACCTGAACTGGGCAGGTAATCCAATTAGTCCAGTGCTCTACAAAAGAAACTACCTCAGCATCTGTAAAAGTTGTAATTACAAATTATTTTCTGTTTAAATGGGTACATCCATTTGGAACACCTGGTTTATTTGATATATAGGTATGTTTATATTACAATGCTTATTTAATGTACTATTAAAATTTTAATATTGCTGCAGATGAATTAATGAATTTTTAATGCCATGTATGCAAAAATGTTTCCACTCCTCCAACTGCCCATGTTTTTCATTGTTGAACATAGCACTTTTTTCCTACCAGGATATAAAAAAAATAAATCATGAAATAGGGTTTAAAAAAATAAATCATGAAATTTATTTGTGCCGCAAATTGAGCTGGTTTATCCCAATACTTAAAGTGCTTTGAACATTATAAATGCAAATCATTTTTATACACACACACACACACACACACACACACACACACAGATATATATCTGTGTGTGTGTGTGTGTGTGTGTGTGTGTGTGTGTGTTTAGAAAAAAATCCCTAACTACCTACCTACCCTAAATTTAAAACCAGTGCAATAGGAGACAAATCTTTTTTTTGTTTGTTTTTGGCCATATGATTCCTTGTTTTTTTTGTAATGTTCAAATATAATATCTGTATTGACTAGTAGTTGCAATAGAATCTAATCATCTCATGAAAATTTAATTCATTGGGCACGAATATTGTATTGTTTTTCTAAAATCTATTTTACCGGTTTCTAATAATTCAGATAATTATATTGATTTTTAATAGTGTCAGCACATGACACATTTCTGTATCAATATCTGAACAGCTGAACTGTATTCTATGGCGATATTCATGACAATTTCCCTAGATAGAATCTCAATGTATGACAGGAACTGTTTCCTTCAGCTTTTAGCTATGAAAATATAGTGTGTTATACAGGAAGGCAATAAAATTCATGGCAACAATGCAAAATAAAATCTTGTCTCCATGTAATAGTCTGATGCTATGAGATTAGTATTGTTATGATTTATTGATTTAAGTTTAGTTGCCAGGTGCAGTAATGGATGAAAATCCAATGACAGTTATGCTTGCCATTTTAGTCTTCATAATGTCACATCAGTAGAGAATCTGGTCTTTCCACCTTATTCAAGTGAGATTCAGAGTCAGATTTGATTTTTAAAAACTAGATATTACATAATTATTTTTGTTTAATACTATTGACTGTTTAAGTGGTAAAGCTTAGCGGTACAAGGATGATAACATTATCAAATAACATTATTAAAAACTTTTGGGATTGCCCATGTCAGTCAGAGGGTGCTGGTCATTATCACTAAATAGATGTTGCATTGTTAATAATGCCAGTTATATTGAATATAATATTTTTCATAGTCATGGTACTGGATGTTTTTAATTTTATCAATCTAGGAGAGCAAGTTTGTTAAAAGATCCAAAGTGTTACAATTGCTGATGACTGGTTTCACGTTGTACATTAATTTTGTTCAGTTTCTTTTCTTTACAAGACATTTTCCCATTTTTCTCTCTTTGCAGGAAATGAAGGTGAATTGGGCAACATCTCCCAGTAATCAACCAAAACAAGATACAAGTAGTAAGTACACACACAAATTGGATTATTATACTTATAGCACAAGGAATTCTTTGATAAAATCTGAAACTTTGAACATTTATTGGATACATATCATTGTGTGTTACTTTTTACAAATCTTTTTCATCAAAGCTGAGATAAGACTTAAACCAAGATTGAACCCATGCTAACAGCAGGCAGATATGAGTGCTACATAAAGGTGAGTACTTTAGACCACTTGGCCAAAAGGAATAGAAAGGCCAAAGGTTAGGATCATTTACTGACTAAACCAAAAAGCCTTCTCATTAGTAACTCAGTTTTCCCATCTACAAGTACCTAACTTTGTGGATCCCATACACTGAGAGTAAAGAAGAACCATTTTGTTTCTATGGTTAAAAGGTGATCATTGCCACTGATAGAAAGAACATGGTTTCTGTGCAATAAATTTAGATTCACATCAGAGAGGGTACTAAGCATTCTTAATGGTTTACACATGGATTAAGAAAAAGTGTCAGTTCTGAGGTCAGTTAATATCTTAAAGTAGAAAAGTGGTTTCAGAACAAAACTTCCATTATCAACATAGAGGACTACTAAATATTCACCTGGTTTATAATGTACCATTCATGTGTTTGAATGGAGGGGGTATTTCCCCACAAACATTATTGGTTCCATAATAGACTCGACAGTACAGGAAAAGCTAGCTTTTTCCCATGTTGGGACTTCTCCCCATGGCAGTAAATTATATTGTTACACTGTAAAAAATGTATGTACACCACTCCCTCAATATTTCGTGCATAACGGCATCCAAATCGACCGCGTTATAAGCGAGGGCACGAGTTATCGAGGGACCTATAAAAGACAAGAAAACAAACGGAATGACGTGCACACTAAAGGGGTAGGTGGGTTGGTTTGGCATGTTAGTGTTGAATACTCAATAATCGTGCTATGATTAACTATGATTAAATATTTCTTCATAGCCATGTACTTTGTTTACTTTTGTCATCACAGAGTAACATTAACCTAAGGATAACTTGCATGATATTGAAGAGATCATCAAAACAATAATCCACATGTTTTCCATTGGCTTAACACATATGATTTCGCACATTGTGTGCTATGTCACAAATGATTGTGTTGAAATGGATAAATTCTTGTTCGATCCAAAGTAGATTTATTTTATACACAAGATCGACACCCATTTGAAAAACAAAAACAACACAATGTCGATCAAACGACAGGTTGATTTGATTGCGGTAGAGGTAAAATGAAATTCTTTTACAAGGGTTTGCCATTACCAACATCAATTTAATGGGTCTACAAATTTAAAATAATGTAAATTAGAACACAATAATACTTGCAGTTTATGACACGTTTGACAAATATCGCTTCACATTTTCAAAACATCTCATTTTTTTACTCTTTGATTTCTCTGCCGCCTCTGTGTATTGTTCACGGGTGATTTTCTCTGAGCTGGTTTGGATAATTACATGCAGCTTTCTGATTTTGCTGAACGTATTTCTCCTGACGATGAATTTTGTTTAATTCTGTGTTGGTGCTGGAATCTCCAAATGTGATAAAAAATATTATAAAATATTACCTAAAAATGTGAAACCATTTTCGACTGGTTAAATAAAATGAATTTTGAGAATAATGACCTCAAAAACTTATGCTGCTATCAGCATGCTGCCTTTGATTTTTTTATTGTACTTCACTTGTTTGATTTGATACAAAAGACATATGCAAAGTGATAAAACAACACATGTTGTTGATCAAAACAAAGCCAGCATTTATTTATGTTCTCACAGAAGAACTCTTAGATATCAATGTGACCCGTGATTGACTATTTTCATGTTTTCATAGAATAGAATATGTTGCAGTTCTAGTGTTTACACTGAAACAAAATCAAAGGATTAGAACATGAATTTCACATAGCAAGACATTTAAGTGGTGTTAATTTATTATCTGTTGCCACCTCTTAGCATAATGTTTCGTTGATCCTGTTTCACCAAACTGTTAATTTACAGAGTATTAACAACTTTTTCTCTCAAAAATCCCCAAACATAATATGAGACATTTAATTAGAACTTGAAAATTTCATGATATGGATTCTATCTTTACTGCAATAATCACCATTTCCGACGATATAATGAGCTACCATATTTCATGTATTTTTTCGTACTTTTTGATTTTTCTTACACAATTCAGTTATCAAAATAATTATTTAAATGTATCATAATTATTCATATAAATCTCTTTGTATTTGAAAAATTGGTTAAGTTATTGGACATAAAATTTCCACGAAGAAGATTTACGTTTGCAAAAAAGATGGAAAATACCATATTCCCATTTTGCTTTTACAAAAATTAATGATTTATAATTATTTTTTGTGTACAAAAATTTATATAATATACAGTATGTAACAAAGTTTAATATACTAATTCTTATCGCATTTAACACATTGTATTCCAAGTGCGGTGCCTGTCTGGCTGATGTTTTCCAGATGAGAAATCTTTGATCATGCTGATGAAATATGAAATTAATTTTCAAGATCTTGAAATAATAGTTAATCATTAATATTTTCCCCAATGTACACCCATGCTGTTATGAAGATTGTCTACTTATCTTTCTTCTATCAAAGCAAGTGACCTGTGAACAAGGAAGGGATTGTCTGGGTTACCTGTAGTTAATGCTCACATGGCTTTAACAAGTGATTCTGTTGGAGGTAGTAGCAAAAAACCCTTTTGGATATTTGTGTGAACTACACAGAACCATTTTATTCATTACCAAAACTGGTCCATCAGCCCTGTAATGAAGCATTAATGCATAATGGAATTAAAGTTTCCAGGCTTACACAACCAGCTGTTAATTGATTAAATCGTTGTTATAAGAAGGAGAGCTTAGGCCCAGTGCAAGATATTTTTTAGATATTGAAGGTAATACCAGCATAAAATGTGGTCATTAGGTCATTTGGCTCTTTGATAAAAATAATGGCTATCCTTTGGCAAGTTGATGTTAAAAGAAAGAGTGGCTCAAGATGATTTTGGCAGTAAGGCTTTTGATCTTTTTTGTGGTCTGGGTTAATTGCTATTGCATTGTTCAGGTTTCTAGTTAAAGATAATTGCAATTGAACTGTCCCTTGCTAGGGTTGGTACTATTGTAATGCACCACTGCTTAAAAAAAATAGGAAGCACCTATGAACAAGATCAAAAGTGTAGAGAGACATGCCTCATATATTGATTAAAATCAACACTTGATTCCCTGAAGGGGGATATTGACAGAGTAATTAGACAATGTCTGGCCTCCGTTCTGGTGGAAAATGATGATTTACTTGAACTATATTTTGATCCAAATAAACACACATTTATCTTATTATATTTGAACAAATGCAGCATTTGAATTGTGTACCAAATAACAGTAATATGAAAATTGTGCAATTTTGGGCATGTATAGTTTGTAGAATTTTAGTCAGGGTTTGTAATTTTTGTAAGGTTACCAACCTTTGGCCATTTCCTGAATTAAAAAAAAGGTTCCTGTTACAGTGAATGCTATTGTAAATTATAGTGTTTACCTCATGACAACCCCCTGTTGCAATTATGCATCTGCTTTGTAGTCTCATTTCCAGAAAGATTGGATAGAAATCCTTTCTGATGAAATTAAGAAGCAATAATTTCTTGAATGAAATATACAATCTGGTTATCTGTATTTCACAGCTTGATAAAAAAAAAAAGATTTAGTTCCCTCCTTCTGTAAACATTTTGAAATGGGAAAAAGAAGCTAATTCTTAAAGCATAAGCAATCTTTAGACAGTATGTCTGTGGAGAATTCAGCTTGCAAAAAAGAAAACTGTTACCATGTTGGGAAACTAAATGAAAATGAAATGCTGCATCTGCATTCATTCCTTGGAGTTCTGTAGAATTGCTTATTGAAATTCCTCTTTGTGCAAACAAAATTGTGTGAGTGAGTGAGTGAGTGAGAGAGAGAGAGAGAGAGAGAGAGAGAGAGAGAGAGAGAGAGAGAGAGAGAGAGTGGTGTGTGTGTGTGTGAGCATACTTGTGGGTATTTAGGTAAACAGAATCATTATCTTCTACGGAGCATTCTACTAATTGATATCCATGTGTTTGTAAGCTTGATCCTAGTCAGCTGCTCTAATTTGTGATATTTTGCCTAAATTATTTGAAGATTCCAACCCAGTTTAGGTTGTAATTACCTAATTTATTTGAAGATTGGAAACCATATAGGTTGTAATTATCATTCTTTTAGCAATCAATTTTGCTGTGGTTTTCAGCTATAATTTGTAAACAAACACTTTTTGCATAATAGCTGCCAAGTAAAGCATGTGTACTGTTGGGACCTGCATTTTGAAACAGATAATTAGGCACTGAGTATCCAGGCTCTATAAACTATTGCCAGCCCTTCATTAAAAATTAAATTGTTGATCAGCAGCCTGAAGGTCACTCATTGGAACATGAGAGTTTCTGCAACTTTAATGCTAACACATTAATCCCTGGAGGTTTTTGTAGTAGGAAACACATTTTAGGGGCCATTTCTGAATACATGCTAATACATCAACCTCCAAGAGATTTTCAGCTAACCTAATGCCTAATTGTGTGTGTGTTTGTGATATTTAGATTTTTAACATAGCTTTAACAATTTTTTAATCATATCGATACAATGTCTGCAGTGTGGCAGTTTATAGTGATGTCTAGCACTAGGGCATCATGCCGAAGACATGTAGCATGATGTCCCACCCAGTCACATTATTCTGACACCAGGCCAACCAGACCTAACACAAACCTCTTAATGATGATGATCGCCAAGCGAGGCAGCTGTTAGTACCATTTTTTAAAGTATTTGGTATGACTCGTCCAGTGTTCAAACCCACAACCTCCTGCATCTGAGGCGGATGCTCTAATCACTAGGCCACTAGATAGGTAATGCCTAGTTGTGTTAGAAACAATGTTTTTATTTCACCTTACATGAGCAGAAAGTATAAAAGTTGGAGGTATTTTTTTGCTTAATGGACCCATCATTTTCCTATCAAGATCACTCTTTTTTTCAAATGCCCAATTTATTTACTTAGTTTAGAGCAGTCTGTCTTAGGTCTGAGGCCAAAAATCTAAAATCAGGACACAAAGTTGGATTCCAACCTGGGGCTAATTTTGGGTGGATAAAACTCTGGTCCAAAAAAAAAATGAAAGTTTTCCCTCTATTTAGTAGTGCAACTAAACTTCCATATTATTTGGTATCATTGTAAAGCTACATCTGTCTACCTTTTTGTAATATCACCCACTTAAGTGTATCATACATGACCTTGATGCTACAGAGTATGGAAGTAGGCTACAACCTCCTGCCCCATAAATGCCGCACCAGGGGTTAATGTGTTAAGTAGGAATTGAATTCCTTTTTAATTTTGCAGTTTTCATGATCCAGTCTGAGTAAATGATTGCATAGCATGGACTATTACAAACCTGAAGCAGGTTTTAGCACTTAAACTGTTAGCAGTAGAATATTGACTAATAAGAAATGAACATTACAAATATTTGCAGTCTTTTGCCCTCTGTCCTTGCTGGGTATTTAGTGCAAATTTAAGGTAATCTGTAATCAGATTGATGTGTTTGGCAGAAATTTTAGTGTTGATTGCCATTGAAGTAGTAGGTTATTCATGTAGACTTGTTAAGTTAACTTTAAATGCTTGTGAATGGTTGTAACTAATTGTAGAAAAGGTTTCAGCCATTTTATGTTGGTGACTGGACACTTGAAGTTGAGTTCAGTGG
The DNA here is from genome assembly GCA_016746295.1 of Potamilus streckersoni. NCBI lineage: Eukaryota > Metazoa > Mollusca > Bivalvia > Unionida > Unionidae > Potamilus > Potamilus streckersoni. The sequence continues at coordinate 922,245 of JAEAOA010001293.1, read as the reverse complement.
TTGAAAAATCTCTAAAATTGCACTCTCCCAGTCAAGCCAGTGCTAATGATTGCACTCTCCCAGTCAGGCCAGAGCTAATGATTGCACTCTTCCAGTCAGGCCAGTGCTAATGATTGCACTCTCCCAGTCAGGCGAGTGCTTATAATTGCACTCTTCCAGTCAGGCCAGTGCTAATGATTCCATTCAGCAGTCATGCCAGTACTAATGATTCCATTCAGCAGTCAGGCCAGTACTAATGATTCCATTCAGCAGTCAGGCCAGTACTAATGATTCCATTCAGCAGTCAGGCCAGTGCTAATGATTCCATTCAGCAGTCAGGCCAGTGCTAATGATTCCATTCAGCAGTCAGACCAGTGCTAATGATTCCATTCAGCAGTCAGGCCAGTACTAATGATTCCATTTTGCAGTCATGCCAGTACTAATGATTCCATTCTGCAGTCAGGCCAGTGCTAATGATTCCATTCAGCAGTCAGGCCAGTGCTAATGATTCCATTCAGCAGTCAGGCCAGTACTAATGATTCCATTCTGCAGTCAGGCCAGTGCTAATGATTCCATTCTGCAGTTGGGCCAGTACTAATGATTCCATTCTGCAGTCAGGCCAGTACTAATGATTCCATTCTGCAGTCAGGCCAGTGCTAATGATTCCATTCAGCAGTCAGGACAGTGCTAATGATTCCATTCAGCAGTTGGGCCAGTACTAATGATTCCATTCTGCAGTCAGGACAGTGCTAATGATTCCATTCTGCAGTTGGGCCAGTACTAATGATTCCATTCAGCAGTCAGGCCAGTGCTAATGATTCCATTTTGCAGTCAGGCCAGTGCTAATGATTCCATTCAGCAGTCAGGCCAGTACTAATGATTTCATTCAGCAGTCAGGCCAGTGCTAATGATTCCATTCAGCAGTCAGGCCAGTGCTAATGATTGCACTCTCCCAGTCAGGCCAGTGATTATGATTGCACTCTTCCAGTCAGGCCAGTACTAATGATTCCATTCAGCAGTCAGGCCAGTGCTAATGATTCCATTCAGCAGTCAGGCCAGTACTAATGATTCCATTCAGCAGTCAGGCCAGTACTACTGATTCCATTCTGCAGTCAGGCCAGTGCTAATGATTCCATTCTGCAGTTGGGCCAGTACTAATGATTCCATTCAGCAGTCAGGACAGTGCTAATGATTCCATTCAGCAGTTGGGCCAGTACTAATGATTCCATTCAGCAGTCAGGACAGTGCTAATGATTTCATTCAGCAGTCAGGACAGTGCTAATGATTTCATTCACCTAGTCAAGCAAGAACAAACAGTTCCATCACCCAGTCAGTTGTTTGTGAGAAACACTGGTCAGCCCTGAATCAACACCAGCTGTTGCAAGTTGGAAGAGTTAATTTGACAAACTAAAATCTGTCAACAAAAATTTTTAAATGACCAGAGAATATGTGATCCAGTTGAGATTATTACTTCATTAAATAAGAATTGGAATGTGTTATCTGGCCATAGAATACAATTAATTTTACTATATATTCACTACATTTGTTACTCAGTACTGAACTTTCCACTGTGTGACAATACAGATCATATGTTAATCTAAAATACCTTCAAATTAGACTTCATGGTGAAGTTCTTGTAAAAAAATTCACCTTCATTTTTTTGAATGGCTTGACTGTCATCAAACCAATATGCAATGGAACACAGATTTCACTTCTGGATCATCACCAAGACCTTATTACTCACTGTGCAATGTCGCTGAAACACACACAGACAACCACACCATAAGGTTTTATTCTAAAGAATAATATATTGCCTTTAAATCCATACCAAGAATGCCTAAATCTAACACTTGTATCACCACCAAATGGAGACAGGAAAAAAAATGCTCTAAAATGGGCACTGAACTGGAAGTACTAATTATGTCCCTATGCCGGAAAGGCCCAGTCTGTATGGCCAATTTTAGTCAAACTTTTATATTTACATGCCACACATATTTCAAGTTGATACATGAAGTCTTTTGGAGCTTCCTTGCAAATAAGACATATGACAGCTGGCAGAAAGTGTGTAATGCTGCTGTTCCACAGGGTACAAGTTGTTGTCCAAGTAATAAGAAACCAAAACTAAATTTGTTGTATCTTCTTTAATTATAAGAATGTTTCAATGCAGTAAAAAGATAATAGTAATACATGATAAGGCCTGTCTGAATATGTTTGACTTTTGTCTCTTAATTTGTTTCTAACTGTTCCAGTGGTCTAGTGGTTAGAGCATCCATCTCAGATGCAGGAGGTCATGGGTTTGATCACCAGTTGAGTCATACCAAAGACTTTAAAAAATGTTACTAACAGCTGCCTCGCTTGACGCTTGGCATTAAGAGGTTAGTGTTTTGACTGGTCAGCCTGGTGTCAGGAAAATGTGACTGGGTGGGACATCATACTAAATGTCTGTGGCATGATGCCCCAATGCTAGAAATCACTATAAACTGCCACACTGCAGACATTGTTGCAATATGACTGAATAATTGTTAAAGCTACGTTAAAAATCATAATCATATCACATCACATTTGTTTCTCAGTACAGAACTTTCCACTGTGTGACAATCAATACAAATCATGTTAATCTAAAACACCTTCAAAGATGACTTCATGGTCAAGTTCTTGTCAAAGGTTCAGCGGCATGTTTTTTGAATGGCTTGACTGTCAACCAATGGAACACAGATTTCACTTCAGAATCATCATCAAGACCTTATTACTCACTGTACACTGTTGCTGAAACACACACAGACAACCACAGCGTAAGCTTATATTCTAAAGAAAAAACAATTGCTTTTAAATCTATACCAAGAATACCTAAATCTAACACTTGTATGACCACCAAAGGGAGAAAAATGCTCTAAAATTAGACTGAGACTACATTTGTGGGTACTGAACTGGAAGTACTAATTGTGTCCTGATGCCATCTAAGGTCAGGTTGACTGTCCTTCAGTTGGGCAGACCATCTGTTTCCAGAAGGAATAAATCTATACATTGATAAATGACTGTCTAAATAATGGGGTTTGTATCCTCTGAGCCAGAAAACTAAATGATGGCAGTTGGTCCTGTATTAGTCTTAGACAAACAAATAATAAAGAAACCTATAAAAGAAACCATGCTGTACTATTCAAAATTAAAAATACCATACTTTCACCCTGAAATAAAAGAAATACTTGTACATTAGTGTGCTGTATATTATTATGTATTTCTGTTAAGAATAACAGGTGTAAATTGTGTGTGTGTGTGTGTAAGATTTAGATTTTTAACTTAGCTTTTATAATGTTAGTCATGTCGCTGTGATGTCTGCAGTGTAACAGTTTATAGTGATGTCTAACACTGAGCATCATGGTGCAGACATGCAGCATCATGTCTTACCAACTCACATTATCCTGATGCAAAGCTAACCAGTCCTAACACTAACCCATTAATGCTTAGCACAAGGGAGTCAGCTGCTTGTATAATTTAAGTCTTTGGTATGACTCCACCAGGGTTCAAACTCTCGTTCTTCACACCAAAGGCATATTCTTCAGAGGGGTTGATAGGTGTAAATAGTGGTCAAGCTATATGGATATGTTCATGTTGATGGAAGAGGAAGCATATTTCACTTAAGTATAATATGTCTTTAAATGTGAAAGTTAAAAACTGAAAATAGAGCCAGAATAAAGATTGCTTTTTTTAAAGATTAGTTTTTAAGATCACAAGAATTGCATTGAACAGAGGACAGATGTTGGGGACAGTTGGAGTAAGGTCATTACAAGCAAGACCATACATTTCAACATTATACACAGATAAATATTTTTGCATAACTACAAATGTCTTAGCAAGATTTGATTTTTTTTTTGTAGCAAGAGTAAATCTATTTTAGTCAATTAACAGTTTAAAGCTCATATTAGCACATTTACTGCCCAACATTTTCAGTCGTTATTCAAGCATTTGTTTTTACCCAGTTGCTGCTAATAAACCGAGTATTTACATCATGTTAAATTCAAAATGTTCTTAAAATGTTTCTTACAACTTTCATGATTGCATGATATTGGCATTCATCGTTCTGATCAATATTTAACAGATTTATTACAAGATTTCATCAATGTTAGATTGATTCTTTTTCCCTCTTGAGGATGTGCTTGTGGAAAATAAATTTAATTAAAATTTCTGCTTGGATGTGTGGGCTTCAAAACCAAATTAATTTGATATACTTTTAGTTCTAAAACTTGTTCAGATTGCTCAGTAGGATAAAAACAGTAATTTGGCATTTTTAAAATATTGTCAGTGGTGCATACTGACATTGTATAAAAATTCAAAAATTTACCATGGTTGCCAGTCTAAAGCATTAGAATGTTCTGTGTTTGAAGATTGTGAACCATTGTTTCAAATATTATTGATCTTATTTACCCCTGTTTAATTTGTCTCCAACTAGAGATAGTAGTGTGGAGCTGGGTTTGGTGTGTTTATTATGTGTGGGTAGGTCAGAGTCAGTACAGTAGTCTCCCTCTTGAATGGCTTCACCTGAGAAGAGGCCACCTGTTTTTTACGGCCAGAATCCCTTGGCACCAATGAGTTTGTATTCAAAAGTACCCATTAAGAACAGTCATCCCTCTAACACAACAAATGTAAAATGTCTTCATCACCATCGTTAATTTTATTTCATATATATCCAGAACCATGACTTTATTGTGACATAGGGTAAAGTAATCTGATATCTCATTGGTTGATACATATCTCCCCATGTCAAGTATCCCTTACTGAAAGAATTGTTGACTAGAGTACATGTATCACTAAGATTAATATTATATCATTGTCTACAAAAGCTGACATTTATAGGAAATGGGCTCAACAATGATATGCTCAAGTTTTGGGCTTCACATCTGTTAAGTTCTCTTTGATGATTACAACTGGATGGAATTGTCAAGATCATAATGGGGTTAGCATAGGCTACAATATATTTTGTGCATTAACACACACACACACACACACACACACAGAGTAGCTTCTTGTGGGTGGATGGTTCTTTCTGGGCTTTTCCAGGGTTCTTCCTCCACTACCAATACTGGCTGCCATGTATAGCCTATCTTGTGCTGAAAATGGCAGTAAACCCCATAACAACAACAACGCACATAAATTAACCTTGAACAGAATAGCTACTAGACAAAGACTAAAACTTCATATGGTAACACATTAACACTTCCTTTACAAAGAAGACATTTCTCCACTCTAACATCCGATATACATGATATACATGACGTTTTGTCTCTGTTTCAACAAAAGGAATAAATCTAATTCCTCCATTTAGACCATTTGGATATGGACAGTCAGAATTACAAGGTTCCCACTGCTTTATTTTCACTCTTATTGATTGAGAAATCAACAAATCAAAATTTGTAATTATCATAGTTATTACTACAAGCAGCTTTTCAGGAAAATGGCAGATGTAAACAATGTCTGGAGTGTGTTTAATTTGCTCTCACTGATTGGTCAGTTGATGATCAGCATAATTGACAATTGGTGAGAAGTGAATTATATATGTACCAAGATTTAAATGTTTTTGAATGGTTTTGCAATGTTCATGAAAACTATCCACCACGCTAATGTCATGAATAAGAACTATTAATGTATGTTGAGTTTGAAATAAGTCTGTTATTATAACAAGAAGAAGCTTTTAATAATTAATGTCACTTTTAAATGAAGATATTAAATGAAGATATTAATTGATTTGAAGTATGTAGCTTTCTTACGATGTACATTATATATCTTCTCACAAAAATATGTATTCCCCCTCTGGAAAGGCCATCCATCTTGTAAGGCTATTTTCATGGTGCTGAAGAAGGGGTGTCCTATAAGAGGGGGACCACTGTACTAATATATGTATGTATGTATGTATGGGGGGGGGGCAGATTACAACCTTTCCCCACATTTTACATGGTGGAAGTTAAATTATCATATTGCCATTCACATTAATTTCTTGCTGGACACCATGGTAAAAGAATTTGTACACAAGTTGAAACACATATATATGACACACATTTTACATTTATGGTCCATTTGGACAACCCTGCTTTAGGGTATCAAATTTATTTTGGATTGAAGCTGATTATATGAAGTAAATTATGCATGTGCCCACTCCCAGCATCATCATTTATTCACCTGCCACTGTATTCTCCAGCTGCCCAATGAATGATTATGTCAGATTATGCCAAATGACCTTCAATTGTATTTTTGGGTATGGTATGTTGAAGATGGCTTTCAAATGGTTTTTTGGGATATGGTCAGTTGAAGATGACCATTGTTTTGCCATGAAATCCATATAAATCATTATTTCTATCATCAGGGGATTTACATTTGTCATACAGTTTGCTTTTCATTTGTTAATCATCATTATCTATTTTCAATCTTGATATCTTCACTGAATCTCCACTTGTCAAACCAGATGTCAAGCGAGTCAACCATTGGCATTTAGCAATGACCTATTTATTGTGATCTTCAGCTGATTGTGGTCTTTGAACTCTCCTGTACTGCATATATAGTGACTGGTGTTTTATTATTGGAGAATGTGTTACCTATCTTTTGTGTCAATCCATGGATGTAACTCTTCATCAGCCCATCTGTCTACTCTTCTGTGACCATCTTTGTTGTTTTCCTGAGTGTTCATTATCATCTACAAAGATTTGCTTTGAATATTTGTAGTGAGGGTTGTTTCTTAGAAAATTAAAGTTTTAGAGTTAGCTATTTGTTTTTGCCTTCTCCTTCTCCTCCTCTATCATTTACTTGTCATGCAGATTTTCCTAATTCCTTTCACATATTGAGAACAGAATACCTTATAATTTTTCTTGACAGTTAATTGAACTCTGGGTTTGTATGCAATTATCTGCTTTACTGCAGTATGCATCTTAATGAGTGAGAAGATGGATGTAAAGCTATCAACATTGACTGAAGTAATTATACATGTTGTGGCAAACAATCTTTTGACCTAGTCACACATTTAAATAGATTAATTTCCATTGTACTGATGCTGTACATCGATCTCTGTAATAATTAGTGGTCCATATTAAGCATATTTCAGAAATGAGTGTCGAAAACCAAAGATTTCTACATACAGTTATAAGTGTTTTGAGAGGTTCATTACATTGACATTTCTGTTTACCATTGGTGTTTGACAAAGAGTTTTCAGAATTGCATTTGGCCACATTATTGAAATGTATGTTGGTAATCAGCATTCTCATTTTCACTAGATTTGTACAAGCTTTGGACATTAAACACTATTGTATCCAATATGTCCAGTTAGTCTAAAACAGAAAACAGTGATTCGATAGGTAATATTCATCCATTTAGGGTGACTATAGTTCAATGTAAGAGATAAATTTTCTCATCAAGCTAAGTTATTTTTTTAGCTCTACTGATTGTAGAACAAAACTTAATAGGGTGACCTCTTATATATTGTCTGTTCATTAGCACAAGTGTCAATGATTTGCCATGAAACTTAACAATTTACTCAAGTTTTAAATAAAATCCATTTTTTAGCTGTATCTCTCCAGGATAGATGGTCATATTAATGTTGTGATTTCACCAAAAGACTTCTTATTATGTATAGTTGGTTCTAAAGCCTAGGAAAATAGTTTTTGATCAAAAGTTAATTATAAGCCACCATGGCAGTTATCTTGAACAACTTAACAGCTACTTCTAAAGGGAAAGTCATATGGATATGGGGTTTTCACAAGAAGACTTCAAAGGTGTATACTTGGTTCTAATAAAAATGATCCCCATCTGAAATTGAAAATGAATGCCACAATGACCATCTTGAAAATCACAAGAATATCAGAGAGGCAGAGAGTTTATTTTAGAAACATAGCTGTCTAAAATTCCAAATATTCCCATCTTTAGGAATGCCTTTGAATATATATTAAATACCGTGAATTTGATTATTTTTATGGTTTTATGAAACATACTTTTCATTATTATTTCATACATGAACTGCGCAATGACTTCTATAGTTTACGCTAAAGAAACACTCTTCATTAGGTCTTTAAATTTGTGCTTGGTAACAAATAAGAAATACATAATTATTCTACAAGGAAATATCAAATTGACAGTATACCATGATGACTGCTTTATATATAATTGATATAAACACTAATTTATCAATTGTATTGCTGTTTTTAACATGGCCCTTGGATGATGAGTGGTCCAAAATACTTACCTTTACTAATCACTGCCATTTTACCTGTGTTTGCATGGGCTCAAGTCTTAAGCCTGGCCATTGTAGGTTTGTGAGCAAGCTTTTCAGTAGCATCCAATGGTTTGGTGGTTTTTAATGGGATTTTTCCCTGGTTCTGCCACCACCAGTTACACTGGCCTCCAGGATTTGCCTTTCATGTGCTGAAGACCATTTTAAAACCTCAAGCAAAAACAGTTTATATAAGAAATCTGAGTATGGCTGCAACTAATAGAAACTTTGTGTGGATTGACAAATAATTTTGAGAAAAAAAATCCAGTGTCCTGTGAGAAATGATTGAATTTATCCTAATGTTCCTCTTTGTTGTATGCATTATATTATACATTTGTTGTGTGTATTATATTATACATTTGTTGTATGCATTATGTTATACATTTGTTGTGTGTATTATATTATACATTTGTTGTGTGTATTATATTATACATTTGTTGTGTGTATTATATTATACATTTGTTGTGTGTATTATATTATACATTTGTTGTATGCATTATATTATACATTTGTTGTATGCATTATATTATACATTTGTTGTGTGTATTATATTATACATTTGTTGTGTGTATTATATTATACATTTGTTGTATGCATTATATTATATATTTGTTGTGTGTATTATATTATACATTTGTTGTGTGTATTATATTATACATTTGTTGTATGCATTATATTATACATTTGTTGTGTGTATTGTATTTTATGTTTGATGTATGCATTGTATTATATGTTTGTTGCATGCATTGTATTATATGTTTTTTATGTGTATTTTACATTTGTTGTGTGCATTGTATTATATATTTGTTTTGTGCATTGTATTATACATTCGTTTTGAAGCAATCAAGTTTACATTTATAAGACAAAATTTTGATTTATTTGAAAAAGAAACAAGTCACTTAAACTAGAACAACTGCAGTTTGCCTACAGAGAATGCGTGCATTTGCAAGGTACTTAGTTTTCTTTTACCTCACCATCTTGGTTTTTGTTTTTCATTTTCAGAACACTATCATGTATTTGTGGGTGACCTTAGTCCAGATATTGAAACACACCTTTTACGAGATGCCTTCAAAGTCTTTGGAGAAATATCGTAAGTAGAATTTGCTGTTTTGCAAAATTGACATTAGGTCTTTTATAAGAATTAGGCAGGTACATTAGGTTTGGTCCCAGTTTTATTCACATTTAACATAACAACAAAAAAACAACCCAGGTGAAGATTTTGATCCTGTCTAATGTGCATACACATTCAATGTCATGCAGTTTTTCTTGTGCTGTTTGTAACCGAGATTTCACATTATGGGATATGATTGGGTATTGTTGTTAGATGAGCACAACATTATCTCAGTATGATGTACATTTGCATGCACTGATTTATGCAATGACCTTATTTTGATTATAGAAAATGGGGATATCAAATTGGGCCCTGATATCAGTTAGGCTTCAGCTAAGTTTTTTTCTTCACTATTCTGTGTCGTCTGTGTGTGTGTGTGTGTGTGTGTGTGTGTGTGTGTGTGTGTGTGTGTGTGTGTGATTTGTATTTTTATTGTAGTTTTTGAATCATATGCTACAATATCAGCAGTGTGACATTTTATGGTACTGCCCGGATTCTTCCTCCACCATTAATACTGGCCACCATGTATAGCCCATCTTATGCAGAACAAAGGCTTTAAACCTATAACAACAAATAATTTTAATTGGATTTCTACCAAATTTGGTATGTAGCTTCAAAATATAAGACCTTTGCCAAGTTCATTTGTGAGCATTCTATGTAATTCAAGAGTTATGGGCCCCTTATTGTCCAACTTGCCCACTTTTTGCATAACTATTCCTCTGTTGAGTTTCAAAACAATTTGGCAGCTGGATTGTAATGAGAAGATGGCAGAATTTGACTTTTTTTTGTTACTTAGGCACACATTGAGCATCAGCTTTTTGTGAAATTATAACCTTTTTTGACCTGGCCCATTTTCTCTTTTTATTTTTTTTTTGTTCAGCATAGTAACACATAACTCCTTGGCTTTCAGCCAGATATGGTATGCAACTTTATTATTAATGACACCTTATATTGATTTTTCAGCAATCGGTCTCCATCATAATAAAAAGGGTTAATGGTCCCAGATACATGGACCCACCCACATTTGTTTCCACATTTTCAGGATTTTTTTCCACATTTGTATTGATCAACTTGAGCTGAATTTGATTATCAGTTTTCTGTGTCGTCATTTAGCAGAAAGAGATGTGAATGCTGAATGTGATCATCAGATTTATATTGAAGAGTTGCCCATTGGATTCAGTTCCGAGTGTTTTGGATCATAAGTAATGTCTTCTTTTGCAAAATGTACATTAGATCATTGTTATTTAAGTTATTACCCAAAAATAGACTCATCTACTTCTAGTGAAAAGCAGAAACTTAGACCACGAGGCCTCATATTGTTGCTTACAATTTACCATCATATATGTACTATATAATAACTACATGGGAGGACACTTCTTTCCTTTCTTGTGCAACATATTTAAGAATAAACGCTGACATTGCAAGCTACATTTCACATAGCATAATAAAGTTGGTACTGACGCTTAGCCTAGGTGTTCAACTTCATAAGCTTATCCATAGTTTGGCTTACTATCATACCTTTAAGGAATGCCAGACCATTTTTTCACGGTACTGCCCAACATGGCTTTGATCGAATCTGAGTAATATACAAAAACAATACACTGAATGGAATATTCCCTTCTCATTGGCCAACTGAAAATAAGTTATAAACAAATGCAGGACATCATTTTATCATTTTCTTTTAACCAATGAGAGGACAGTATTTCATTCTGTGGAATTTCACTTGCATATGTGTGTGTGTGTATATATATATATATATATATATATATATATATATATATATATATATGTGTGTGTGTGTGTGTTTGTGTGTGTGTGTGTGTTTATATATATATATATATATATATATATATATATGTGTGTGTGTGTGTGTGTGTGTGTTTATATATATATATGTGTGTGTGTGTGTGTATTCTTTCTCCACAGAGATTTTAACTCAAGCTTTCTTAATCGTGATGGAATATGGGCTGGTGTGTGCAGGCAAGATGATGGGTGCTGTTTACCCACAGAACAGACCTGGGTTTGAATCTCCATAGAGCATGATTATAAATTCTCTAACCTGTATGATAGTATTATTTGTATTAAATATTATTCTGCCTACTATTATCAATCATTCTTGTATAGAATTTAGGGATCCCACTTTCCATCCTTTGTGTGTGGTTGTTTGTTTATATATATATATATATATATATATATATATATATATATATATATATATATATATATATATATATATATAGATAGATAGATAGATACACACACACACTTTACCAAAAGCCTGTAAATTACACTATTGATTTACAATTGCTTGAGGTTAACCAGACTGTGGTCTGGTAGATCAAAGTTGTAATTCTTTCTGACACTCAGATCCATGGAAGCCTTGCATAGAGACAATTGCTTCCAAATATTCTTCATTTTGAGCAAAAAATGGCAAATAATTTTCACAGTCTTGTTTTCATATTAGCCTATTCCAATATATGTCACATTATATGGAACACCTGGCCTATTTATATCTCCCTTAGGTGCAGTTATACAACTCTTTCAAAGAGCAGACTGAATTTCCATATTTCCTATGGGGGCTTTCCTAATGTTATTATTTCATTGAGAATTCAGACTCTTTGGACAAGTATTTATTTTGGCATGTCTGTAACTTATGGTGGAGTTTGTCATAGAAATGCACCTATTAACACAAGTACTGTATAATGATTTATGAATAAAACACTGACAAGCGCCACAATATTTATGGAGGAAGTTTTAATATTAATTAGGTGGAAATTCATTCATGTGGTCTAGCTTGAACAGGGGCCTTAAATTCCTATCAAACATGCTAAATTTTATTGGACCTCAGAATTATGTATTAATGAGAAGTCTGAGCTGTGACATGCTGCTTACTACATGTATTAAAATGAGAAGTGGGGTTACAAAACATAATTTTTTAGCTTAGTCTGCTTTCCTCACTTTTTAAAAAACAATGCATGGAACGTTTGATAGGGAGAGGAATTGTTCAGTAGCTGCAGCATGCATGAGAAAATGTGTCACACATGACAAAGTATTGTTAAATTTTATGGTACATGTATATAAATCAATTTATTTATTAATATATAAATACTGTACCATGATAATTGAAACTTAATAGCTTGAATTTAATTTATATTCAAAGTATGTTTTTAGATTTTCTGGAAATGTTTTGCACAGAACACACCAATATTCAATCTGGCATATTATGGTATTCTATAACATCTGTCTATTCATCCATTAACATTTATTTGTCTGGCTGGAAACTTTGCAATCCTTGGGGAAGATATCAGTAGAAGAGTGTCACCTATTTATTCATAGCCCAGACAAAAAGAAAGTACCCTAAGTATTTTACATTGGAATGTCATTGCTAACTATATGTAATGTATTTACATTGGAACATCATTGCCAACTCTGTATGTAATGTATTTTACATTGGAACATCATTGCTAACTAATTATGTAATGTATTTTGCATTGGAAGGTCATTGCCAACTGTTTACATAATGTATTTTGTACTGGAAAGTCATTGTTAACTAATTATGTAATGTATTTTGCATTGGAAAGTCATTACCAACTATTTGTGTAATGTATTTTGCACTTGAAAGTCATTGCCAACAGTGTATTTTTTTTTTGCATAGGAATGTCATTGCAAGCTCTTTAAATAATGCATTTTGCACTGAAGTCATTGGCAGGTTTTAGTGAGAAACCTTTTTCCAGATATTGAAATATGCCTTTTATGATATGCCTTCTGTCTTCTGGGAAATATAATTTGCTGTTTCACATAATTACCCACAACATTATAGTCTAATATTATAACTAAACTAGCATGCCAGTGAATCTTTCTGCTGATACATTAGGTTGAGTTTTGTCAAAGTTTTATCTACTTGGTTTTCAAAAAATGTGAAGATTATGTAATGCTATCTATAGGTGCATACTAAACTCCATACAAGTTGTCCTTTACTGTATGTGACAGAGACTTTAAACTTTGGGATATGATTGGGCACTGTCTTTGGATGAGTTAAACGGCATCTTAGTTTTGATCCAATTGCTAGTGGTGGAGTAATTTTTGCTTAAATATAATTGTAAAATGTACAGTATTTTCATGAGTTGTATAATATCAAACAACTGCAACTATACTTAAGAAAATGTAGACATGCACAGCATTTTAAAAAAGTTCTGAAAGTGGAGTAAGAGTTTGAGAAAAGTGTTAATTCTGCATTGCTGCAAACTTTCATTATGTGTAGCACCTGATCAAAGGGAACAGTCTGAAATTGCCTAAAAGGTGGAATAAAAATCAGACATCTAAAAGACTGTTTGTCTGGATGTTTTTCTTTTTATCTTGTCATTGATGAAACATGGCATATTAATAGACAAGTCTATGTCAGCCTGTAATCTGCATACTAGACTTGCATCCAATGTCAACTCTTAAAACAGCATCAACCTACCACTGATGTATCTTCTAAAAATTAAAACAATTATCATATTGATATGCATAATGCTAATAGATCATATCATAGGCTGTGTATCTTAAATCATATTGATATGCAGAGTTAAGTTTCTTTGAGCAAAATTTGGTAAATATTTTGCAAAATCTAGAAGAATGCAAGCAAGAATGCAACCATATATATATGGTTTTCTTCACAAAGTGGATCATTTGGGTTGCTGGGTAAGTTTGAAAGATATGATAATGCCCAGCAAACTTTTTAACTGCAGGCCTAGCTGCATTTGGTGTGTTAGAATATTTTTGTTTTAATATTTGAGCAGTCAGTGGAATGTAGAAATGTCAGTAGTAGTTTAAAATTTCATTTTGTGAAAATAGTCATATTAGTATTTGAGCAGGAACCCAATCTTTAGAAAATTCACATTTAACTTGTGAACATTATGATACATGTTGAGGAACACAGTAAGGCAATTTTACTTGGATTTTGGTGTTAAACAGCCAACATTTGTTTCCTTAGATGAACATGCAGGAAGGAAATGTGAATGTTGCCAAGAATGTGAAATGAACTTCTTTACAAGGTCCAGAGTATGCAGAAGTAGCAAGTTTACTGTCTTGTTTCTGGTCTAACGACCTGAGCTGTCAAATCTGGTGGAAAACTTTGCTACCAAGAATTTTACAAAGAAAGAACTGACAAAAGATTGGAATTTGATGGGTCAAAAAGAGAATTTCTAAACTCTTTCTTCTGATGAAAATAAAGGTCTATTGCTGATGTCTGATCAATTGCAAAATAAAAATAAAACAAAATGTTACAATAAGTAGTTGGTGTTATCTAAAAAAAACTGCTGATAGAAAGTGGTTGAAATGGTGAAGGTACATCAAACATGATACACAAAAGTGTTACTTCTATAAAAAAAAATGAATATTTCATCTTTTCTCTCATGAATACACATCAGTTAATACACAAATGGTTTATACTTGTAATCTCATAAATAGCAAATAGTGATTAAAAATATTTCAGTTCTGGTCTTTTACAACAAAAACTGTTCCAGATTTTGCAGTGCAAAATTGCTGCCATCCATTGCTGTAAAGTATTTTGAAAATTGAAAAAATAGCAAAAGAAACTTGATCTCTGACAGAAGAAGATTGCAGAAATATGATTTAATATTAAATGAACAATAGATTACCTTATACAAAAACCCCAAGAAAATGGGGAATTATCAAATAAAACACTGGTAGATAATCAATGAAAGCTAAAGTTAAATAGGAAAATTTTCATAGTGCAGCTCTCAGACCAAATAATTTGAATTGATTATTCCTTTAAGTGTAGTGGAGACATATCTAGAGCATTAATTAGAATATTCCTAGAAGGAAAAAAGACCAGGATAATTATCAGAATTCAAAACCCATTTATATAAATTCATGAACTTTTTATGATCTTTATTTTGGTATGAAAAGTAAAAATTGTCTTTT
This sequence comes from Potamilus streckersoni, assembly GCA_016746295.1. Lineage (NCBI taxonomy): Eukaryota > Metazoa > Mollusca > Bivalvia > Unionida > Unionidae > Potamilus > Potamilus streckersoni. Next base: position 906,979 of record JAEAOA010001293.1, on the reverse strand, counting down.
CAAATATTTCTCTGTTTATTAATCAGTAAAGAATGAGCGGCCATTACTTTGGGAACATCAGTTAGATGTTTTAATAATAATGTTAATTTTTGTTATTTGGTAATGATGGTCTTGTTAGGTGGACCCCATGCATGCTGGGGTATAATATGCCTGATACATCATACTGCATGTTGTAAGAGGCAACTTAAGGTATGAAAAACAGTGCTTCAGTCATTAGCATGCTGCATTCATGACCAAAAGGGTGCAGGTTTGAATCCTGGCATCAGATTAGCACAGGTCTTTAGGCAAGGCACTTTGCTCATATTGCGTTAGCACTTAATAATGTACTTGTGTTGCTGTTTCATGCATTTTCTATGTGTTCTGATAAATATTTTAAAGGAAAATACCATCAGTCATCCTCAATTCATAGAATATCTTACCTTGGCATATCAGATACTTTAAAAGAATCAAGAAAAAACTTATTAGCTTTAATTGCTAAGAGAAAGATACCATTCAAGGTCCATAAAAGCTTTACATTCATTAATGGAAACTTCTATCAGATATTTGATACACCATCTTGGGCATGATCAATTTGCAGTGACAATATCATTACAGCCTTGTGACAGGGCAGATAGCCAATGCAGTGGATCAATGTAAATCTTTAGCAATAAGCAGACTGATAACCATCATGTGATGGCTTTTTTGGAGGTAAGAAATAAGCACAATTTATGGCTTATCTCAAAGACATGCTGACAGCATTCCCATAAAATAAGAGCCAGACTAGAACATCATGGGAAGTAAAGATCAGTTGTGATGGTCTATTAAAACATAAAAGTCACTCATACCATAATTGTGATGGTCTATTAAAACATAAAAGTCACTCATACCATAATTGCTTGTAAGTTTTACTGGACAAGTGAATTAGAAATAGGTTTATTTGCAAAATTCAGAAATCAGATGATTGTAGAATACAGTTGCTAGGTTCTGTTATAACATTTCAAATTTAATGTTATTAATGCTTCAGTAGTAATTCAAGCATTTGATTGATTTAAAAAAATGAAAAAAAATTAAAGTCTGTTATTTACTGTTCTTGTATTTCATTTGTAACATGCTAATTATTTGTTATTAGTTGACCAAATTCTGATACTTGCTAGCTCAATACAGAAAAATACTTATGCAATACCAAATTCACAATTTACCTATCCCCAATCTTTTTTCTGAAATAATGTAAAATTTCATAAAAACAAAGTTTGTGTATCCCTTTAGTTTATGTCTTTAAATGAATTCCATGTATATCTTTAGATGAATAGCACCATGGCCAACAGAAGGGATGGTCTCCATTCAGTTTTAAGAGAGTAAAATTTGTCTTCATCTAAAGAACAGTTCTTTGAAACAATTGGAGTTTACCTATTAAAAAAAAATTGGAAATATTTTAGAACCTTTACATCTTGAATATTGATATTTTCACTGCAAGGGTGTTAATGCTGAAAATTGATCTAATTAATCATTTCAACAACTGTATTGTGAAATGGACAACAGATGCTGGTGATATTCATATCATGATAGAAGCTGGTATCTAACTTTGGAAAATCATATTGCTACTGAATGTCGCTTTCAGTGTGATGGAAAATAAATATTTGTACAGAGCAGCTGTAGACAATGACAGTAGTCTGCCAAGTCTAGTTGAAACTTCTTATGTGTGCAGATAAACAGCTACGCAATTGAACATTAGCTTCTTTTTTCTTAGTAAACAAATTTCATCGCTGAAAAACTGAACAGAGTTAGATTTTGTTTGGAATAGTCTCCTTTTAGTAAGAGACTTTGGTATCATGTTAATTTCACAGAAATGATACAATATTACAATAAACCAGAAGGATGCAATATATCAGATGAATAACTAACGTATGTGTGAGTTTGTTTTTCAGTTATATCGCTATGATGTTTGCAGTGTGGTAGTTCATAGTGATATCTAGCATTGGGGCATCACGCCACAGACACCTAGCATCATTTCCCACCAAGTCACATTATCTTGATACAAGGCAGGTCAATCCTAACACTAACCTCTTAATGCTGAGTGCCAAGCGAGACAGCTGCTAATGTCTTGAATGACTCTGCCAGGTTTTATGCCTGTTACTTCCCACATCTGAGCCAGATATTCTAACCACTAACGTCATAAGAGCAGTCTGAATAACTAATAACAGTCATTGATTCATAGCAGATAATAGGCTATTCACATAACACCAACTGGTTACTGTCCAGAAGAGTTGAAATGTGATTGTCTGTTGTACACAACTCCTAAGCTACAGAAATGGAAATGATGCATGATTATTTGACCATGATGGTGGCAATCTTACATGATGATTGCTTCTTGTGTCTTTTTGGTTATAAATGAAAATGGTGACCCTCAAACAATGAAAGGTTTGCCATCTCACAAATGTTGTTACAGCTACTCCTGAGTAGATGGTTATATCAACATGTGATATTATCTACTTGGTCAAAAATCAGAATTATACAAGATTTTTATCCAATATGGCTACCATGGCTGCCATTTTAAAAATCTGTAATCAGGACTCCTAAAGGCTGATCAGATTGACACATACTTCTTTTATAGTCTAGTTGGTCCTAAATAAAAATGATGCATCTTTCACATACAGTATAGTCACTGTGGTAGCCAGTTTGATAATCATATTATTGCTATGTTAATTGCCTTAATTTTTAAATTTTTTTTAAAATTTTTTTTTCAGTTCAACTGGATACGATTCTTTGATTCCATAACAGAGGTCTTAAATTCTATCATAAAATTGTTCCCAAAAAATCTATCCATATGCACTGTAGTGCTTCCTAAACCAATGCCTTGCAAGTTTGGTTCAGCTGTATTGCAATAAAACAAACATTTTACAGGAAATGAGCATCTTTTTAAGCAATACCTTGCCAGTTGATGCAACATTGTATGTACTACCTTCAGCCCTGGCCTTGCATTTTCTTACAAGATTGATCTGAAGCAGGCCACACCCTCATAAAAAAGAAGAATAAAAAGGGAGTCCATTTTTTTCGATTACATTGATCCACATGGGACTCTAAAGAAGTTTCATATCCGTTTCAATGGTGGTCGGTCTAATTCTATTTCACAATAATGGCTTCTATCCCTTGGAGAAACAATATAGGTTTCGAGATTAGAAACATAAATTTGATTTTAATGGTAAAGTAGCACTTTGTTTTGATTAGACATTATAATTTTATCATGACTTATTCCCTACTGAATCTATTTATGACTTTTCATTATAGACCATTATCACAGCATGAATAGTAAAGTTAATTGCATTAACAAATTGTGACAAAATTACAAAATTAAATAATGATAAATAGCCATTTTATGCATATTTTACATTGTGAAAATGATAATATGCTAGAATTATTCAACTGCAGCAATTTGTGAAACCAACAAGTATGGAACTGACAGATGAATGGATTTAGGAATGTGGATAATTTGGCATCCAAGTCAAGAAAAATCTCTGCCAGTTAAAATGCAAAAGTAGATATAGTTTAAGCATGAATTTTAATTTGAAAAGAAAAATTATTTGATCCTGAAGTTTGACAATGCACTTATTGTAGCAAAATTTCTTCAGAGACAAAATGTATTTACACCTGATATCTTCTATATATATATATATATATATATATATATATATATATAGTTTCGCAATTTAACAAATCTTTGACAAAGGTTACGAGTTTAATGGACTTTGTTGGTTGGTTTTGTTTGGTATTTTATGGTAGGACAGTACAAGTAGATTTTTTTTTATTAATTGTATTGTAAAGACAGATGGAGTAAAGTGACCAGCCCAAGGAGACATCATGGTAGCTGACCCGGGTTGATTGGATATTTAGCTTTGAACCTGCACACTTTTGTTCATGAGACAGCACTCTTCATTTCTTTCATTTTTGTTTGAAAATAACATAAAACCATTTGATTCTGATTAAGTATCTTGGATAATTTCAGACTTCATTATTTATGCTGTAAACACAATAGATTGGTGTCCTAGCTAAGATGTGTTACAAAGCAACAAGTTTAAACAACATGAGAACTTTTTTTTACAAGTATATTTCAACAGCCAGGAATAAAGGGATGCAGCCATTTGTGACAGGCAAAGAAAAAGAAGGGCATTCATGCAACCAATCCCATAATTGTTTGTAGCAGATGATGTACTCCATTCCATATTTCATCCAGATTAGATTTGTAGTGAAATTGGAAAGTTTCCCTTCAGCATATGGGCAATTATCTAATGAATCAGTATAGAGAAAATAAAAGTACACTTCCTATTTTCTTGGCTGTTTCTTTCAAGTCAGATATATATCCAGTTTTTTTTGTTTTTTTTTAAAAAAAACGAAATGAATCTATGGCTTATACAATGCCCAGGAACAATTGTTTCTAAGCAGCTGGTTATTTGACAAATTTATTGCAACAGTTTCTCATTAGTCAACACAGTACATACACTTCTCAACTACACTACTTATGCTTTTTTTGAAGAACAACAGATAACTTGTGTAAACTTAATATATACATGAGTCAAAGTGGTGAAAATATCATATTCTAATATATGGCTCCATAGACAAACATAGAGACAAAGATTGAAACGTGAGAAATGGCTGCTTTGAGTAATTCATGTACCAATCTTATGTCAAAAAAATGTTCATTTCAACAAGAGATTTGCACATTTTTAGAGTTAGATATGCATGAAGTTAAGAAACAGAATGTCAAAATGTTTTTGAAATTTTTTCATCTGCATAGATTATGTTAAGCTAGTCTAATTAAAACAGATGTGCATGTTATAATTAAGAGATTATCCTCTTTTCACTTTGTTCTTTAACAGAGCACTAAAAGTTTTGAGCATTATTTTTGGAACATACTATTTCTAACAACAACTCTCCACAAGTCAAAAAAAACTTGAATTCAAAAGGTCACCAGAACATAAACTTTTAAAAGTATCTCGGAGATCTTCATTCTGTATGAATTTTTGTTTTAGTCAAATTGTTGTTAAGCTTGCCCATTTTGCCAGTGTATTCAAGAATTGGTGTTATGCTTGCCCCATATTGTACCGATCTGGTGGCCTAGTCGTTAGAACATCTGCCTCAGACGGGGGAGGGGCCATTGGTTCGATTCCTGGTCGAGTCATACCAAAGACTTACAAAAATGGTACTAACATCTGCCTCGCTTGATGCTTATCATTAAGAGGCTAGTGTTAGGACTGGTCGGCCTGGTGTCAGAATAATATGACTGGGTGGGACATCATGCTATATGTCTGCGGCATGATGTCCCTGTGCTAGATATTGTTATCCTGTCCCAATATTGCCAGTGTTTTCAAGAATTGTTGTATTGCTTGCCCCATATTGCCAGTGTTTTCAAGAATTGGTATTATTCCTGCCACCATATCGACAGTGATTTCAAGAATTGATGTTGTGCTTACCCCATATCACCTTGTTTTCAAGAATGTGCAGCTTATTTTAATACATTGTCGTGCAAAAGAAAATATGCAAGCATCTGTTTATATAAGCATGTAATTACTTTTCAGGAAAAAAATACAGAATCATTGTTTTTATTTAGGTTTTTATTATTAATTTTTTGAATTGGTTTTCCTCTTCTATTTTACATGCATATTAAACTATTTGTATACAGCTGTTTTATAACCAACTGTTTTTGAATGGTCACCTGTATGGGTATAATGACATGCCACAGTCTACACATAGTAGCAATCCGGTTTTAGGTTTTAGAAGTGATCAATCAGATGTGTATTCAGAGGCCTTTCTGTTACAAATGCAAAACAAGAAACCGAAACTGTGAACCCAGCACAATCTTTAATATGAGATGATCTTAAATATTTTTTATTATTATACCATGGATTTAGAATCTTATACGTCATTTAGTTTAAATTCAAACAAGTGAAATTTTTATTTTTTTTATATTTCTTTTTAAAATTCTATTCATTAGGAAAGCTGTGTAGCACATTTGGTGGAGTGTCAGACTCTTAATCCAAGGTTACCTGGTTTGATACTTGCAAATGCAGGTTGACTGTCTCAGTGTGTCTTTGGGATAGGCGCCTATCTCCCATTTCAAGTGCATGATATTGACTAATGTGTTAAGTTAAAAAATCCAGCTGAGTTGGCACAGCCCATGAGTCCAATCAACCTAAATAATGCAAGTGCTTTGTTCACTTTTTGGCTTTTATCATGGGTACCCAAGTGAAGTTTTTCAAGTTGCTTGTGTCTCTGAATATAATCATTGTAATGTAATGCAGTGTTTTGGTGCATAAAGATGAGCTTCCAGGGCTTCTTCTTATTTTTAAAAGTCAAAAACATTTCTAGTAACTTGAGCAGAGACTTTGTCAGAAGAGTTTTGGATTTATATATTAGTAACGCTATACACAGATACATGCAGTAGCACAACAGAACAGAATTGAGGCAACAGGTACAGGCAGATATTGATCTCGAATTATGGATTCATTTGGGATATTATTTGTTGGTGGATTTTTAATATGTATTCACTTTACTGTTGCAAACAAGTTAAAAAAATTTAAAATACTTTAGCTTTTTTGTAGCTGAGTATAATTGAAATTTTTCTTAGTAGTTAATTTGTTATTAAATATAAATGGATTGTCACATATTCTTTTCATAAAACAAGACAGCACATTATTTGTCTTGGCAGATTACTTAGGTGGCCTAAGTAGTTAGAGCATCCACCTCAGCTGCAGGAGGTCGTTGGTATACAATATTTAAGTTTGAGGTCATATTCAAGTGTTCAGTCATGTGATAGATGACTAAACTTTCAAGCTGTTACATTCTGAATTTCATTTTCAACAGCATATGCAGTTTTCTTTACATCTTGTGTTTTCATTGTGTAGTATGATTCATATTGCCAGCAGGTTTATGAGGAGCAATTGCAACAGCTTGTCAAAGTCAGCATCAACTAGATTAATTATAAAGTACAAAATAACTGAGTATATAGGGTACAAAGGCAAGTCATTGTGACTGTATACCAAAAATATAATATAATATTATAAAAGTCACTAGTGACAGTGTTCCAAATTTAGAAGTTTTTTTTTAGTGGGCTTTCTCATGGCTCTCAAAGCAGAGATGCATATGAACATAAAAATCAATAATAGCAGCTACATCCCACTAAATACTGATCCACAGCTGTAATAGTCTTCTTGGTGGCCATAAAGGTGTACTGCATTGTCAATTAAGTCACCTAAATTATACAGCTTGAAAGAAGATTGGGATATTTTGTACACAATACCATCCATGTAGTTATATAATTTTTAAAAGTGGGAAACCCATGTACAGTTGGTTCTTTTCAGACAAGAACTAACTGCAGCTAAGCACTATCCCCATCAGTGATTACAACTCTGTACTCATCATGCAATTTCACCACACCAAGTGCCACCACCACCCAAGAGTATGCACTATCCCCATCAGTGATCACTACTCTGTACACATCATGTAGACAGTTTCACTACTCTGTACACATCATGTAGACATTTACACTACTCTGTACACATCATGTAGACAGTTTTACTACTCTGTACACATCATGTAGACAGTTTTACTACTCTGTACACATGTAGACAGTTTCACTACTCTGTACACATCATGTAGACAGTTTCACTACTCTGTACATATCATGTAGAGTTTCACTATGTACATATCATGTAGACAGTTTCACTACTCTGTACACATGTAGAAAGTTTCACTACTCTGTACACATCATGTAGACAGTTTCACTACTCTGTACACATCATGTAGACAGTTTCACTACTCTGTACACATCATGTAGACAGTTTCACTACTCTGTACACATCATGTAGACAGTTTTACTACTCTGTACACATCATGTAGACAGTTTCACTACTCTGTACATATCATGTAGAGTTTCACTATGTACATATCATGTAGACAGTTTCACTACTCTGTACACATGTAGAAAGTTTCACTACTCTGTACACATCATGTAGACAGTTTCACTACTCTGTACACATCATGTAGACAGTTTCACTACTCTGTACACATCATGTAGACAGTTTCACTACTCTGTACACATCATGTAGACAGTTTTACTACTCTGTACACATCATGTAGACAGTTTCACTACTCTGTACATATCATGTAGACAGTTTCACTATGTACATATCATGTAGACAGTTTCACTACTCTGTACACATGTAGACAGTTTCACTACTCTGTACACATCATGTAGACAGTTTCACTACTCTGTACACATTATGTAGACAGTTTCACTACTCTGTACACATCATGTAGACAGTTTCACCACACTAAGCACCACCACCCAAGAGTATGCACTATCCCCATCAGTAATCACTACTCTGTACACATTATGCAGACAGTTTCACCACACTAAGCATCACCACCACCCAAAAGTAAGCAATGTCCCCATCAGTGATCACAACTCTGTACACATCATGTAGACAGTTTCACTACTCTGTACACATCATGTAGACAGTTTCACTACTCTGTACACATCATGTAGACAGTTTCACTATTCTGTACACATTATGTAGACAGTTTCACCACACTAAGCACCACCACCACATAAAAAGTAAGCAATGTCCCCATCAGTGATCACTCCTCTGTACACATTATGTAGACAGTTTCACCACACTAAGCACCACCACCACCCAAGAGTAAGCACTATCCCCATCAGTGATCACATTATGCAGACAGTAGAGGATGTTGATTTGGCTAAATGCACTCCTGCATATCATTGGAGGCAACTAATAGAGTTAAGGAATCACAGTGGCCAGGTGGTTAGCTTTTTATACCAAATGGTTGCTTGTATTATAGCATTATATTAGAATGAAATGGCCTTGTGATTTGTTCTTCATTAAGGCACCATTCTCCATTTACTTTAGCACTAATCATCATATTTGTGTTGCTGTAACAGAAAATAGACCTCTTTCCTTGAATATTTAGTAATTTGTATTTGTTTGGCCCTGTTGTCTCATGCTGTAAAAGAAAATAGACCTCTTTCCTTGAATATTTAGTAATTTGTATTTGTTTGGCCTTGTTGTCTCAGTATTTCTTTATCTCCTCCATCACATCCACTAAAAAAAACCCCTTTATTAATGAGTCATTACAAAATGTAAGAAAATAAGCAGTTGTCCAGGGAATTAAAGGTACTTAATAGAAAGAGTTTTAGTTTTCCTTTGCTATATTTTGGTATTTAATTTTAGGCTTGATAAATAACTTTTCATATAATTCTTTTTACACCTATGCTTTTTACACATTTACTTTTTTAATTAGTATAAATTACAGCTTGAATAATCTTAGTGCAGATGCCAGTAAAAAAAAAAAATCCATGAGATTTCTGAGCCTAGCTTTCTGTCTTTCCTGGCAAAAATAAACATTATGCAAGATTGTCTTTTGGTGTTTTTTTTTTTACTTATATTATTTCTATTTTCATTTCTGTTGTCAAATCATAATTTCTCATCATAGGAATCCTTTTCAGCAGCAAGTTTCTTGTCACAGAAAAAAAATGTTTCACCTTGTTTTAGCACTCAATGCCATATTTATCAAGTTTTTAATTCTGTTACACAGGAACTTGTATGAACTAGTCTCTGCTCACATTACAATATCAACAGGAAATTGGCTTACAGTGTCGTGAAGAAAGAATGGGAACACTGCTGCTAATGCAATTGTCTTACTGCCTTCTCATGTTGCTGGATGATTGATATTAATGGAATTAGCTACCACCTTAGGCTTGCTCCTTAATCCACATTTTATAGGTTTTTTTTTTTTATCCACTATTGTGCTAGCAAATAATACTCTAAGACTTTAAATATTTCATCTTTTTTCCCCCACAAGAAAGCAAGGATCTCAATGAATTAAAAAAAAGAACTACACCCAGTTGCATCAATAGCTCATGATCTATACTGATGAACTAGTCTGCAGAATCATAGAGTTTAATGGAAATATATCACTGATAGCTTTAGTATTGAATACTCCACAAAGTTCCAAAATTTAGCGCACTCAGTTTATTTTATACTTATTAATACCAACAAAAAAATAAAAGATAATTAAGACTTTGATTTATGAATAAAGTACAGCTTGTAGCTTAAATTAGATTCTATAAGCAATTTCCTTGACTGCAGATGTTGTGGATTGAAGTCTAAAGATATTAGTCTGCATCATCAGCAGTACATGTATAGCATAGATGTTAAAGTCTGCACCATCATCAACACATGTATAACATAAACATAAAGAACTAGTGCAACTCAGCCACTTCAATTTATTTAGAAAACCATTCAAAGTATCATTAGTACCTTTATCTACCCAATGGTCCTAAAGAGGAGATATTTGTGGAAACTAACACATGTCCAGCAATATCATAAATCATCAAATACATTATCACAGCAGTAGCCAAAGGTAGCAAAAGAACCATTGTCTATGACACTGACAGGTATCATCTATCAACAGCTGTTAATCAAAATTGTGTTATTAATTTATAAACTGGGAAAAGTTGATCTCCAAGATAGATAGCTTGAAAATTGTGGGATAATTATGTGAAAGGACAGAATTAGAAAAATGATTAATATGTATCACATAAGCTTATAGTTGATCATTGGCACCCTTATCCACAAACACATTGGACATAGAAATAAAATGTCATATTAAAAAAAAATTCTTTTGAATCAAAGCTTTTTCTTCAAGTTTTTCTGTAGCTATATATTGTTGATAAAAGAGTATGAACTAACTTTCACTTTTTGTTTTTTATAGGAATTATTTTTTTCACTTCATTTTCAGTTTTTGGGAAACATGACTTGCATTTAGAACAGTGGTTATGTGAAATAATTTAATGAAGTTAATCCTTGCTCTGAAGTCATGTTACCGAAGTTATTTCTGCCAGCAAAGTATTGTCTGTATCCCTATCTGCTGTTTCTTTATTGATCAGTGACAAATCATAACAAAACTTTGAGCTCCTCAAGATCGGAACCAGTGTGCTAATAAGTTTTATTTATAAGTGATTGCTGTTTAATGGCTGAATTCTCCAATTTATAATTGCATTGGAAATAATTGTCTATGAGATTTTTTGCATTGTTACAACTGGTTTCAACAATCACGTGTTTGCAAAATTATGGTGTATTGTCATTGCTTTTTGTTGCTGATTCACAATAAAAAAAAAGTCACTTTCTATGAAACGAATGTCTAAATTGGGATCCACTCCTAACCCAGATAAACCAGCCACTTATTGCAGTTTTTAAAAATACCAACAAAAATGTACATTTCATTCACAATGGCAGCACGTCTATCAGAGAGAACAAAAGTGATGTATGAATACACTACAGTCATACCATGATAATTTATAATTTTTCTATTTCATCTTTATGCTGATATTTGGTGTTAATTGAATTACACTTAATATCAGCTTAAAGATAGAAATAGAAAAATGATATATTTTCACTGTGTGACTGTAAAATACGTTTTTCACATTCAATAAATAGTATATGATAGTGGAGATGTCAATTCCTTTGTAAAGTTTTTGTAAATATGTGGTTGTAAGTACTGATCACCATGTTTTTATTTTCTCCTGAGCTTGATTTATTACCTTTGGCATCTTGGTTTTCATTCCACTCAAGGTGGCAGGTCTTGGTGCAACATGAGTTGTTCATCTATAACGAAAAAAGCCTGTGGATGGCTTACACATTGAATAAGAAAGAACCCTCAAGATTTTTGACTCCAAGCTTGAAAACCGAGTGCATTGTGACAGAAAGATAAAGTGGTTTGTGCACAGAAATGTCTGTTCCTTAGATTGAAGACTATTGAATTCAGGGTTTGCTTATAATATGACTTTCATGGTACTCTTACTCTTGATTTTTATTGAAATAACAAGATTAGGAAAACTTGACATATGGGTTGAAGCAAAAGATATTTTTTTTAATATCTTGTCCCAGCAAAACTGGTTTATGACTTGAAGCTGAATTTGCTGATAAGATACTTCCTGCTGATTGAAACATTTTAGACCTAGTGCTCACTAATCTCCAATCATTACAGACTTCAGGCTCCAAACATATAACAGTTTCCAAATTAATAATGACTAATGTCAGATTAGTGTTGTATGAAACTAAATATAATTTATGGGAAATATTCATTGTATTCCAGATACACTGCATGCACACTACAATTAGGTTGATTTGTTTTGGCATTAGGTGTAGTTGGATATTTACATATCAAAGTAGATTTTGTGATAGGGCATTCCATTGTTACAGTTCTGTGGAATGGATTGTAATATTGATTGGGTGTCATCTTTCACAGTTATGACAGGATGGAAGGTTGGATTTCCATCCTGCTTAATGTTAGATCTGCCATACATGACTGAATGGAGATTTTCATTTTACCAGACAAAAGTCATAACCTTGTTGAAAGTTAATGACAAAAAAGTATAGAATTTAAGTCCAATGAGGATGTTAGAAGTTATATACCATATTTAACATAACATTTTCACACCTTTTAATATATTCAAGTAAACACCAGATTTCTTTTGTGTGACTAAAACTTGCAAATAAAATGGCCATTAAAAAGCACATCCCAGCATGCATTATAGAAGGTGAGCTTTCACTAAACTTGTCTAAAGCATCAGTTTTTTTTGAAAATACCACAGTGCATGCATGATGTTGCATTACTAAGCTTGGCATATTTTCTTATAATCCTTATAAAGCATCACCAATTTTCTAGATATCCCTTGAACAGTGGGTGTTGTTATGATTTTTAACTTAGCTTTAACAATTTTTAGACATATATCTACAATGTCTGCAGAATGGCAGTTTAAAGTGATGTCTAACACTGGGGCATCATGCTGCAGACATGAAACATGATGTCCCACCCAGTCACATTATCCTGACACCAGGCCGACCAGTCAAAACACTAACCTCTTAATGCTGGGCGTCAAGCGAGGCATCTGTTAATACTATTTTTGTAAGCCTTTGATATGACTCGACAGGGGGATCAAACCAACGTCCTATTGCATCTGAGACTGATGCTCTAACCACTAGTCCACGTAGTGGTTCCCTTGAGCAGAAAGTCATATTGACACAGGATTCCTACCAAAAGACTTTTCATTGCATCCATTTAGCATTAAATGAAAATGGTGTCAATCTAATATCCAATATGGCCACAATGGCAGATATCTTGAAAAATCTTGTTGCTATTCCTGAATATTAAGTAATATTTGGAGAAAAAAGGCTTTAAGTTTGTTATGATAATTTTTGCCAAATATGTCAAGGAACAGAAAGTATTGCAGTTGATTTTATTTACACATTATTGCAGTTAACTCAATGCTATCTTGAACATGTTACATTTAAAAGTGGGTTTTGATATTTTTTCAGCGCACAAATAGTTTGGTGCATGTGGTTCTATCTAACCTGGTGTTGGGGGGTTGTTTGGTTAAGAGCTTCAGCACAAGACTGATAATTTATATTGATTTTACCAAGTATGTGTTTAATTGCTTGGAGAGTGACACCTATCATGTTACTTCATGGTCCAGACATTACTGTCAGTTCTAATATAGTGCAAAAGCATCTTCAGGCTTGAATAATTCATCCTCATATCATACACCTAGTAGGGGCACATTAAGTGACCCAATGCAACCATAATTCACAAAGCTGATCAATAATGTATTCTCCCTGGGTACAAAATCAACATATTTATGGGCATCTAAAGAAACCAACTTCAGCTTTTAAGACAGAAAATTTCCCATGCTTCATCCATTATTAATTACACACTCTTGTCCAAGAAAATCCTATTTCCTTTAAAAATTTTAGATGGTGTGTAACAGTCATTCTGCTTGCCCTAGGCACTGGACTGACATGAAATGAACATTGTAGCAGCTGCTTTGTTTGTAACAATTATAAAATAGCTCTTTTCCATTTTCTTCAATTTTATTTATTTTATGTTTCATTGTTTTAATACAGTGTACACTTCACATTTCTACCCAAGATCAGAGAAAAAACCTTAGAATCATATTGGGGACAAAACATGCAAAAAAGTTTATAATTGATGATTGGTTTGTCAGCAAATGATCAAGCAATGATGGATGTTTGCTTATATAATAATTTGGTTGGCTTTTGTCCTAACGACCATTAAATTGACATTTTGTTAGTAAGAGATCTAGTTTCATTAATCTGTAATTAACCTCTTTAGTACTCATCTGTAACTATGCAGTTTATTATTACAGCACTCATCAGTATCAGTCTCTATGTAAACATTTTAGTGCTCATCAGTATCAGTCTCTATGTAATCATTTTAGTGCTCATCAGTCTCTGTAAACATTTTAGTGCTCATCACTATCAGTCTCTATGTAAACATTTTAGTGCTCTATGTTAGTGCTCATCAGTAATTGTCTATGTAATCATTTTAGTGCTCATAGGTCTCAGTGTAATCATTTTAATGCTCATCTTTATCAATCTCTATGTAAACATATTAGTGCTCATCAGTATTGGTCTCTATGTAATCATTTTAATGCTCATCAGTAGCAGTCTCTATGTAATCATTTTAGTGCTCATCAGTAGCGGTCTCTATGTAATCATTTTAGTGCTCATCAGTAGCGGTCTCTATGTAATCATTTTAGTGCTCATCAGTAGCGGTCTCTGTAATCATTTTAGTGCTCATCAGTCTCAATGTAATCATTTTAATGCTCATTAGTATCAGTCTCTATGTAATCATTTTAATGCTCACAATATTAGCCTAATCATTTTACTGCTTATGAGTATCAGTCTCTGTAATCATTTTATTGCTCATCAATATCAGTCTCTATGTAATCATTTTAGGGCTCATCAGTATCATTTGGTATGTTATCATTTTAGTGCTCATCACTATCAATTTCTAATAATTGTAGTGTTCATCACTATCAGTCTATGTTATCATTTTAGTGCTCATCAGTATCAGTCTATGTTATCATTTTAGTGGTCATCAGTATCAGTCTATGTTATCATTTTAAGGCTCATCAGTATCAGTCTATGTTATCATTTTAGTGGTCATCAGTATCAGTCTATTTAATCGTTTTAGTACTCTTCAGCATCAGTCTTAATGTGATTATTTTAGTGCTCATCAGTATCAGTCTATGCAATCATTTTAGTGCTCATCAGTATCAGTCTATGCAATCATTTTAGTACTCATTAGTATCAATCTCTATGTAATCATTTTAGTGCTCATCAGTATCAGTCTGTGTAATCATTTTAGTGCTCATCAGTATCAGTCTATGCAATCATTTTAGTGCTCATCAGTATCAGTCTATGTAATCATTTTAGTACTCATTAGTATCAATCTCTAATTATTTTAGTGCTCATCAGTATCAGTCTATGTAATCATTTTAGTGCTCATCATTATCAGTCTATGTAATCATTTTAGTACTCATTAGTATCAATCTCTATGTAATCATTTTAGTGCTCATCAATATCAGTCTATGTAATCATTTTAGTGCTCATCATTATCATTTCAGGATGTACTCATCAGTCTGTAAATTATTCATCTTGGTGCTCTTAGTATTTCAGAGGAATTTTAAAGCGGTTTGGATAACAAAATATCAAATTTTTTCTCACTATTTAATATGTAGTGTTTTACAGACATATAAATTAATAAATTTATTTAATATGTAGGGTGTTACAGACATAATTTATTATTTAATGTGTAGGGTATTTCAGACAAATCATATTAGTAGAATTTAAATGCTGAAAGCAACCACTTAACCAGTTTTTAATATGCACCACATGGTGTTGCACACATTTTCTTTGAAGAGGATTGAAGTTCAATGAGGATTGGTGACTCTAATAACTGATTTTTTTTTCTTCTTGTCACTAGGCCCGACCTGCAAGTATTCAAAAAGAAGCACATTTTTTTCTATAGTTTGCAAGTTAAAGCTTATGTGAAACTTTGTCCTTGAATTGCCGATTTTGTCTTTTTCAGAGACTGCAAAATTATTCGAGACCCACAGACGCTGAAATCTAAAGGTTATGGATTTGTTTCATTTGTAAATAAGGTGGTAAGTAATAGTAGTCACACGTCTACTCATGTGCATATGTCTTCCAGTATTACTCTTCCTATAGATGATTCATCAGTTTTATTAATAGTAAACTTCTGGCATTCTTTATTGCATTGCAACTTTCAATAGTTCTTGCATGACATTATTTTTTTAGAAAGAAATAGTGAAAGATGTATTTGTATTACCATTGTTTTAACAGGTGAATGTTAGCATGGAGATATATGTTTCTCGTTTAGTTTGTACAATACAAAAATAAAAAATAAGACTCAAGCCACATGCAGTTGAAAATACACAGTTTTGCTGCATAATTGTATGGAATATTTATTTCTGCTATTAAAATGTCAGAAGTATGAAAAGTTTCCAAATATCCCCAAGTCATCCATTGCTGGCATAACTAGAGATGTGACATTTGAAATGATAGATTGTGTGCCCCACAGAGGTTTCCTTACATTACACTCAGTGGCTTTTTAAATGTTCATAGAAGGAGCTATAGAATAAAACAGGCTAGTTGCCTACTAATTGGGCAACACTTGGCTCTCAGAATTTGCATTGTTGGTAGAATTTTGTGTTCAATTTTAATGATGTGTGGGACTTGTTTTCTGCCTGATTAGCAGGCTTACTCCACCAGTCAGTTTGCAGCATGCCTTGTAGCTCTTATATTGCCCATGGGGACATATCTTAGTCTTCAGCCTCTGCATAAGCAGAAATTTTTACTATCAGTTGTCACACCCATGGTAAATTTTATCTATTCAAAAGTATGTAGATATAAAACCATGACAATTTCAACCAAACCAGAATGTTGTATTACTATTGACACTTATCGAAAGAGAATAAAAATATTCCAAAACATTCTTCTCATTGCATTATTAACACTTCACATTCCTGATGGACAATTTTTTAAATATATTTTTAATGGTGGACATTTATTTATTTTTAATGGTGGATATATCAACATGGAGTTTTCACTAAAAAACTTCTTATGTCTACTGGATCCTAACTGAAAATGGTGACATTTAGTATGAATGCAATAGCAGCAATATCAGCACTTTTGAAAATAATGTTATTGACACTTCTGAATGAATAATCATATTGCCAAAAGATTGATTATATTGTTGACTCTGTCCTCTTTGAAAATGGTGCTGACATAACATCCAATATGGTTGCTATGGTTACATCATAAAAATGTTGCTGATTCGTTTAATAAATAGAAAGTTGTATTAAAATAAAATTTACACAAGAAGAGCTCTTTCGGTGTATAATTGGTCTTGAATGATTGAATGACAATGGCACAGCTTTGACATCTTGAAATTTTTATTGGTACTCCTAATAAAAGAAATGTCAAATTGATGACCAGCAGTTGCAACCAGAATTTTAGAAAATGGTGTTAATCTTGCATCCAAAATGTCCACAAACATGGCCATCTTGAAACGTCATTTGAATCTTGGTACCTAATGCAATTCTCTTTCCATTTGCTCCATTTTCCCACTGCTGCTAAATAACTTATCGGTTACGATGTTATTTATTCGAGTCTTTTCAACATAAAATTGTTTTATTCGAGTCTTTTCTACCTAAATTTTTTTGGCCAGTCCCCCTTCCCCACATCACCCGATATTGTAGACTATAATAACCGACGTTTTCTGAAATAATCATCTTCGTTTACGTGATGACATGTTAATGTTTGGTATTGAGTTATTTGATGTTGCTAACTGTATGTGATTTAATTATGCAGACGACACATTTGTTGAGTGGACGAAATGCTTTCTGCGTAAAGAAGCAAGAAGTTGTGTTGTCATGTGATTTTTCAATCTTTGTCTAGTACCATGTTTCTCTTTTTAGCCAATGCTGACCGTGTGATCTTGACATTACCTGCAGTTATTATCATCAATGTTGCAACTACCAGACTGATAGAACAATTTTTTTTATCCATTTAAACAAGATGCTTTATATTTTTAAAGGCAGCAATTGTCAGGTGATTCATTAGTCATAGTCTGGTACCCTATTGTTTTTATATTTTTTTTTTTTTACTCTAAGTGCCAAAAACAGCTTGGATATGTATGCAGATTTGATCTGAACCATGGCCTTTAGGATTTATTAATTTTACAATTGTTTCGTAATAGCCATTAATTATTATGTGAGTTAACAAGCTCAACATCTTGCAAAGGGAAGCCATAAAGGCAGACTTTTGTATTGTACATCAATTTTGCCACTTACTACTATTAATAAGTGTAATCTTAACAATTATCAGTGGATAAACTGGACATCTTATGATAACAGCAGTAAAGATATATGGATTACCTTTATGTATGGATTAAAATTTGAGTCTTTCTGGGCTTTATGGAATAAATGTGGCTTTTCGTGAGGTGTAAAGGATATAATAACCTTAGTGGTACATGTAGATCACTTTTTTGAAGAACAAAAACTGACCTGGGGGAAAGGGAAATCAGATTACTTAACACAATTAGAAAAAAAAATTGTTCTAGATACATATTACAAAATAAAATTCAGTGGCTCATGAGGGGTAAATTTTATGTTTTTGCAAAAATATGCTGGTTGTGTTAGCGGGGGGGGCTTTCGTGAGGGGTAATTTTGAACACAAATTCATCAGTGTCTTCAGATTCTGGCGGTAAGGAGCGGGTGGCCGCTGGCGAGGGGGGCCATTCAAGAGGGGGACTACTGTATTCATTATGTATTAAGGGGCAAATGCATGCTATCATAGTAATCATTATGTATGGAGGGGTGATGTATGATAACATAGTATTCATTATGTATTGAGGGGTGAATACATGCTATCATAGTATTCATTATGCATGGAGGGGTGAATACATGCTATCAAGTTTATTCTTTATGTATTGAGGGGTGAATACATGCTATCATAGTATTCATTATGCATGGAGAGGTGAATACATGCTATCAAGTTATTCATTATGTATGGAGGGGGTAGCATTGTGGATATAATTTTGTAAAATTACACATTACATACTGTTTTATAACATTACACATCAAATTCTTCAAGGGATTTTTCTTGTTTTTTTTTTTAATGAACAGTGCTGCTAAAAGTTATGATGGGAATGTGAATAGTACATCTTATATTTTTATATTTTAACTTGGTATAGAGGTATTTGTATGAATTTTGTTTTTCCTATATAATAAAAACATTCAGGTTAGGATTTCCTTAGCTGGAAAATTGCATTTTCAGACCTTTGCAATACTATTTAGGTAGATAAGTAATGAAAGAAAGACCATAAAAAATACTGGAAAGAAATGATGAACAAATCCATAGAAATAAATGAAAATTAAAGGACTGACCTGGTACTGTTTTTATGCTGTAGACATTATCTTGTTTGAAAGAACCTTTGGAGAATGGACTTACTAAGGTTATTGGAAAGCATGGAGTTTTTAATGATTCTGAGTCTTTCTTTTTAATCAGTCAGCAAATCAGATAGTCTGGTGACCAGCTGAGATAGATTGTACTGTTGATGGTTGTAATCAACTCCTGTAATCGCCTAAAATCGCCTAGATAGTGAAATTTATTGATATTTGATTATAGACCTTATTACATGTACAGAACATTGCTCATGAATGCAGCTTTGTAATTGGGTTATAATGCATTCATACCAATCAAATTCTTGCTAAGATGTTTGGTATTTTTGCAAGCCTACTCTACCTATCAAAGTCTTGTTTTATGAACAGACTGCTACATTAAAGTTAGTTTGGATTTAATGTAAGCAGCTTAGATATGAATTGAATTTTCATTTATTACTCACAGTTATATTAATTCGTGCAGAAACATAAAAAGTCTGAATTAAGTATAACTATAAGGTTGTTCATTTTCAAAAATAGAAAAGAAAATAAATGAAGCAGTAAATTGACGAATGTATTTATTTATATTTTTTAAGTTTTCTCAAAACCTCTTAATGCTGAGTGCTAAGTGCAACAGATATTAGTACCATTTTTATGTATTTGGTAAGACTGATAGGGTTCTAACCTTTGACATCCCACATCAGTGGCAAACACTCCAACCACTTAGGACACTTGAGTAGGGGCCCTGAGTGGTCTAAAGCACTGTCCCTTATGGAAAACTGCTGTCTCACCTCTGTTTGCTTAGGTTCGAGTCTAGGATTTGGCGAATGTGGATATTTGAAAAAGCTTTCCAATAGCTTCTCCTGGGTCAGTGGTTCTTTCCGGTTTCTTCCTCAACCATTAAAACTGGCTGCCTATCATGTGCTGAAAAATGGGTTAAGCCCAACAACAACCAAGCACAGGTCATTGGAAGTAGTCACTTAAACAATGAATGTTACATACCATGATCCTGGAGATGCCTATGTTGATTATTTATGCCTTGTGGTAGATTTGTCTGATTTAACAAATGGATCAACCCAATTCACAAGTCAAGCAGACCATCTCCTAAGAAGAACTGGGCACACAGGTTAGGTTGGATGAATAAACTTTGGATTAAATGAATAATTTCAGCCAATTCAGGCACTGTAAATCCTGTACTTTATGTTATTGTGAATTCATATACATGTACAGCTAATTCAGGCTGATACATGCTGTGTACTTCTTATTACTGTGAATTTATATCTGTTTTATTACTACAGACCACAAATAAAGACACAAAAAAAACCTGTGCTCTTACTGGGTTTTATTGAGTTCAGTATTTCTTATGAATGGGCTGTGAAATATGATATTGGCTGATACATAATGATGCCTAATATTTCACATAAAAAAGCAACATATGGAGTGAAGCAATAGTACATTGTTATTTTATTACTTTCATTCCAATTTAGGTATGTAGAGGTTTCCTGCACTACTCAAAATTGTGGAAAATGTAGGAAGAAAGAATAGATTTGTTTCTGACCAGGAAAAAAATCCCTTTCATTTCGCAAATATTGATCATAGGATAAAACAAACTTTCCGCCACTTCAACTCAGAAACATAATATAATTAAAATGATCTTGAGTTAAATTTAAATTTTAAGTTCTCAGCAGAATTTTTTTTTGTTGCATAGGGTCCAAGTGGCAAGTGGTCTAAAGCATGTCCGTTAGGGATCACTACCATCTCACCTCTGCGTGTGAATGTGGATATGTGAGAAAGCTTGCCAGTAGCTTCTCGTGGGTCTCTGGTGATTTCCCTGTTTCTTCCTCCACCATTAATACTGGCTGCCATGAATAGCCTATCGTGTGCTGAAAAATGGAGTTAAGCCCAACAACAACAACTACTATGGTTGCGTTGCATACAAGGTTTCTGCACCCACCTGATTATTTTGAGGTCTTTGGAATACAACTGGAATTTTAATTCAGTGTAAATGCCCTAGAAACCTCCTTGATAATATCTTTTTATCATAAAATGTCCTGAAGAAAAAAATTGATATTAAAAAGGCTAAACTAAAAGTGATGTTAGAGAAATTTATTTTTCCAAAGACATATAAAATTAGTATTAGCAACTGCCTCGCTTGGCACTCAACATTAAGAGGTTAGCTTTAGGACTGGTTGGCCTGGTGTCAAGATAAGTTGACTGGGTGAGACATCATACCACATGTCTTCGGCATGATGCCCCAGTGCTAGACATCACTATAAACTGTCACACTGCAGACCTCATAGCATATGACTGACAAAATGTCAAAGCTTCGTTAAAAATTTAAATCACACACACAATTTTGCAGTGAATGATTTTTCAACATAATCATATTACATGAATACAGATGGTTCAGTCTGGGTTAATAAAAAAAAATTATTGGACATGTTCCTTAAGCTGCAGAATTGTGTTTTTAATCAAAGTATCAGACTTTAAAATGACTTTTGGAATTTGCCACTTTCTATTTAAAATCTGTGGAAAACAAAAACAATTTGGAACAGAACCCTTCACTCAGTTAAGGTACAATTATTGTATAAATCATTTGGGTATTTACTCTCAATATGTGAGAGAGAAATCTGAAGTGTACAAGTTTAAAGATGCTATGCTTTTCTTCCCCAGTTCCACTTCTGATATGTAATACTAGCAAAAATAAAATGTATTGTGGTAAATCTTGGTTATTAGTTTGTAGCTCACACAGGAAATTTATGTTGTCATTATTGTTAAGCAATATTGTTATGTGTAACCTTTCACACCTCCCTTTCCAAGCTCTCCTTTAAGTTTGTACTGAATTTTAATATAAAACTCAGCTAAATACATAAAAATGTACTTGCTACCTGTGCAGTTTTCAGGTCAAAATCCACTCAGAGCTTAATTGATGATGACTGCATTAAATAAATGGTTTGTGGTCTAGATTTCTTTTAAAAGTAGGTGCTATTGCACCATCCAGAGATACATAGATATTTTTGTGTTTGTAAAATTCCATCCTTTCTGTAAAAAGATAAATAATTTTTAAAGATGTTTTTCAAAATAACCCCATTCTAAAATCTTTCTTGATACCAACATGCAGCAAAGTTAACATGTTTATTCTGTAAATTGAAACAAATGCAAATTTCTATGGATATCAATAGTTTTACCTTTTAAATGTTGCATCATGTGGTTTAGTAGATGATTATATGTTTAATGTCATGTTATGAGAATGTCACTATAAAAGAAAGTTTTTGAATTTTAAAAACCAGTTTTTAAAGACAAAATGCGGTTGATTCTCTTCAGTAAGGGCCATACATAAACCTTGAAAAAAATCTGTTTCATGGAATGACCTGAAAATTTCTTTTAAAAATGTGAATCCTGTAGATAATAATTCACAGACAAATTCACTTGGAAACTCTTTGTCAAAAGCTTAATTGGAAGCCATTTTAATGGTAACAACCTTTTGGCTCTACGGAGGAATCTTATTGGTTCTTGTGATAAGAAAGAACTGCAATATAAAAAATTCCATGCAAGCACAGTGCATTGTTAGGTGGATATGAAATTGCTATGAGGGAACTAATGCACTGTATTATTATTGAGACAGTATTAGGATTATTACTTAAAAGTAATAAAGATCTATAGTAATCCTGAACTCCAATTACAGGTAGACAGACTAATAACTGACTTGCTGGACATAAACAAATATTGATGTCTGATCTTAATGTATATTGCTTGGCTGTGCATGATACTTTCTGATCCCCAAAACAAAAGAATGTTGAAAGTTGCAGTATGGATATTTTTGTTAACACTAGCTAATAATTTTGTGATATTGCATGATGGTTAAAAAGGAAATTATCAGTATAATTGATAACATGTGATGCCTGAGAGAGAAAAACAAATGTGATCATTCAAATTACACTTTTATCTAATATATAGATAGGGTTGTTTTAATTTTTAAACAATCTGAATTTTGTTGCAACTAGTTATAAAATGTACTTTTGTCTGTGTTATTCTAATTGAGCTATCAAAACTTGTCAATCAGACATTCTGTTGAATAGTCAGTGAGAGAAAGTTGGACACATATCTAGGCATTATTTATGTCAGCCATAAGCTTATTTTTATAATTTGATCATAACAAAGATTTACTAATTTTGCAATGGTTTGTTTATATTTTTATCAATAATGATGTAAAGAAGTCAGTGGGGTCTTTGTAATTCTACAGTCAATATCCATATCATCAAAATGAAGGAGTTAGATTTATTTGTTTCTTGAAACCTAGATGAAACTTAGAAAAAGAATTTGGTTGTCCATACGATCAGCTGAAGATGGATATATTTGATAGCAAATATCATGTGTTTGTTTGCCCGAAAGTATGTGAAAAAGCATGTCATGTGGATAATTTGATAGAGAAGAAGAAATAGAAATTGCAAAAAATAGTCAAGAGTATTTTTTCCATCTGTATGATGCACTGAAACCCAAATTGCATTGTTTTTAAGTTTGAAAATTTACCCTTTAAGGTTAATCCTGAAAAAAATACTTAATTATCAGGATCTTTTAGACACTTTAATGATTTCCTTTCTGTAGGCAAGTCAAATTTAGGGCGGGAAATGAAAAATTTCATTAACAATAAAAAAAATACAAAAACTATGGTTTCAAATTTATCTTCAGATATATTATGCATGTATTTACATGTTTACATTAACATACATCACTAATCACATTTCCATCTTACAAACAATATAGAACTTTAAAATTATTATGCTTAATTACATACATGTTAACCATTACACTTTTGGCATAATCATGATACTTTTCTTCAGCTAATTTTGTTTTCTGCAAGACTACATATTTATTACTTTTTTTTGCTGCATTAAAAACTAAAATAAAAATAAAGCAATAAAAAGTTGTTTTTGTCATTTTTATTATCATTCCATTAATTCCACTCTTATAACTTTGAGAATATTCATAAATAGATTATTGCAGTGTAAAAATGACTAAGTAGACTATACATATTTGCTATTTATATCAATTGTATATGCCCCCATTTCCAAGAAAACAGGTTTCTTCAAAAGTGCACTTTGATTAACAGATTCATTTTTTTATGGGCCAGTTAGGAAGTGAACAAGTCTATATTTTTGAAGAAAATGGAACCATATGTTAAGTGAAATGCTTTACGCTATGAATTTTGGATGTTGGATGTTATATGATGGAAAATGTTAAGGCAGATGGATCAGACTTCAATCTCAGATGAGAAAAAGTGACAAATCAGCATCACCTTTCAAACTTTAGAATGTCAGTAATGTAATACAGCTCTTTGAGACTTGAGTACATCATGATCATTACAGGATTCCTGTTCACATCATTCAGCAGAAGTTACACTTGTAGACTAGTTGAAGTGAGTGCTGAATGTAAACAATATTCAGTTTATTTTGTGTTGGTATTCTGGTTCTAATCCATATAGATTTTGCCCATTTGACAAGAATTTTGACCAGCTGCAAGGAAAGTTGTAAAAATGTATCTTTTCATAGTGTTGTAATTCTGGCATGTAATATGTAGATCATTCTTTGTGCTGTAATTCTGGCATGTAATATGTAGATCATTCTTTGTGCTGTAATTCTGGCATGTAATATGTAGATCATTCTTTGTGCTGTAATTCTGGCATGTAATATGTAGATCATTCTTTGTGCTGTAATTCTGGCATGTAATATGTAGATCATTCTTTGTGCTGTAATTCTGGCATGTAATATGTAGATCATTCTTTGTGCTGTAATTCTGACATGTAATATGTAGATCATTCTTTGTGCTGTAATTCTGGCATGTAATATGTAGATCATTCTTTGTGCTGTAATTCTGGCATGTAAATATGTAGATCATTCTTTGTGCTGTAATTCTGGCATGTAAATATGTAGATCATTCTTTGTGCTGTAATTCTGGCATGTAATATGTAGATCATTCTTTGTGCTGTAATTCTGGCATGTAATAGGTAGATCATTCTTTGTGCTGTAATTCTGACATGTAATATGTAGATCATTCTTTGTGCTGTAATTCTGACATGTAATATGTAGATCATTCTTTGTGCTGTAATTCTGGCATGTAATAGGTAGATCATTCTTTGTGCTGTAATTCTGACATGTAATATGTAGATCATTCTTTGTGCTGTAATTCTGACATGTAATATGTAGATCATTCTTTGTGCTGTAATTCTGGCATGTAATATGTAGATCATTCTTTGTGCTTTAATTCTGGCATGTAATATGTAGATCATTCTTTGTGCTGTAATTCTGGCATGTAATATGTAGATCATTCTTTGTGCTGTAATTCTGGCATGTAATATGTAGATCATTCTTTGTGCTGTAATTCTGGCATGTAAATATGTAGTTCATTCTTTTTATGCCCAAATTATGCTTTGTTGTAACTTTACAACAATAATTATACTTAAACATCTTGATGGGGTTTGAAGGTATGCAGTTATGTCTAAATGGTAAATATTGATGCTTTAGTTTAATATTTAATATTACTTATGGCAGCATACGGGTAAATAATAATCAGTTAACATTAGAAAGATGGGACTTTCTACTGAAAACATTTTCATCGTTTGCAGTCAAAATTAATAAAGATAGGACTTTGTATTGAATATATTGACATCCTTGGGAGAGAATTTCCTTTTATATAAAAGTATTTAATAAGCTTTAAATTTAATTTTCATGATTTACTGAATTAAAAACATAAGTTATAACATATAAACATTATTCTATATACAACTGGGTGATTTTACAATATTAAGAATATAAAAATCTCATGTTTTAATGAACATATCACTGAAATAAAAAAATTTTGCTAAGCAAAGCGATCTGGCATCTTACATAAGGTCAGTTTAAATGACCTTTAAGGTACATGTAAACTGTAATGATCTGTTTTCTTCACTGAAGCAGTCAATATGATAAAAGGCTATGGACATTGAACATATTTTCTGAACCCTGATGATTTAAAAAAAAAGAATTTCATCAAATTTTTGGTTACCTTTAATTAATGTACAGCTACAGTATAGCTCACATAGCACAGTATTAATTAAGAAAAGTCTTCCACCATCATTTTATGCATCCTGATGGAGTTTTAGCATCATTTGATGGAGAATATTTTTGAAAACCATGCTTTCTCACTGAGTCACAATTCACGTTTGACCACCACACCAGAATAAATGTTACATTGCATTCATAAAGTGGCCATGAACTGTTCATGACCTCAGCAGACAAGCACAAAAGAGTTTCATTAAGAGATAGAGAATACCTTTATATATAAATGGACTTAACCTTTTTTTGTTTTTCAAATCTTTATACAATATTAAAATTAGAAACTTTAAAATGTAAATTGAAAATAAAATGTGTCTGCTCATAAATTCTTTTGCACACGAAAGCATTAGGTAGTGTGCTTTGAACTGTAAGTCATAAATTCATAATCATATATTTAGTTGCTGTTTTACAGAGATACATTCTCAGTTTAGTAAAATATTGTTCTCTTCACAAGCAGATCTACCAACATTAAAGACCTATTGTTAATGACAAAAACTTTCTTAGCGACATGTATATTAACATATTTGCATGGATATCATTTTAGAAGGAAAATAAATAAAATGTTCATTTCACAACATTGTGCGTGAGAGAGTATTGTTAGTAGTTACTGAAAAATGCAGCTCAGAAAAGTTACATCTAAAATTGAATGTCAATATTTATAGTTGACCATGAATATGAAACTAAACTGAGAATAACAGAACAAATAGCAAGTGGAAGAAAGTCAGAGGCAAAATAAATTAGTGCAAGTTTTCTAATAAATTGAAAACAACTTCAAAAATTATGTTTTATTATCAGTTAAAAGTTGCCTATAAAATACTATTTACCAAATCTTCAAATTTTTTGAGTAAAGAGGAAGAGACACTTGCAGAATTACCAAAGACAGACAACTGCATGACAACAGTTGTTTTTGCTAAGACTAGATAAAATGTTCATAAAACAGTCTGGAATATTGGACTGGGACTTCAGTTCTTTTGTTTGCTGAATTGAAAAGTAAACAGGATTTGACATACATTTGTTGTTTAATTGGGGTATGAATTCAAGGCAGGGTCTGACTGGGAATCCTAGCTCCACTCTGAAATGACTTTGGTGTGTCCCAACACAAGCCGATTCACATATTTCTTGCATGAGACATGAAAATGATTCAGGTTTTAATATTAACACTGATCAACAGTACAGTAGCTTTCTTCAATATGCTTCATTCCAGTACATAAAGAAACTGGATTTGGGGACTTGACATTAAAAAGAGAATGATTTTGGATACTGAAAACTGGTAGTGGAAAGAAATATAATTTTTTATGCCAAAATGAGAAAATGCAAACGAGCAAACTCTCTTTGATGGTTTGAAGATTTTCTCCATTGACAGAAAATAAAATAAGAAAATTTTTCATTTCAACTTAACTACCACCATGCAGAGAAGGAGGTTGATCATGGAATCATATATGTGTATTAATTGTTAACACCATGGTTTAGTTTTGTGTTTGGATCACTTTTAAGGGACTGTGGTGGGCGTCTTTGTTCAAAAAACACATCATATTTTCGTCTTTTCACAGGATGCAGAAAATGCCATGAATAATATGAATGGGCAGTGGCTTGGAAGTCGACCAATCAGAACAAATTGGGCAACCCGGAAACCACCTGCTCCACCCACGAGAGAAAGTATGTACATGTACTATTCTCTTACTTTTATACTTTAAAACCTTTATTTTTTTTATATTTTTTTTTATAGTGGCAAGCATATATTAGGAATCCTCATCGCCTTCATTTGAATAGTCCAACAGTTTTGGATGGAAACTTTATAAATATTTTGCCCATCACCTGCAGATGACCTTTGGGACAAATTACTGCTTCCAGTTGTAAGAGTTACTGCCCTTTTTCATTGTGCTGAATGGAGTGTTTGACAGAATCTGTGAATGCAGCTAGTCTTGCATTGTTCATTAGATTGCCCTTGAAACATGGTACATTTTTTGGTCATCAACTGAATATTTGGATATTGACAGATTATTTTATCCCTGAAAGTTTGTTAAACTTACTGCCATTTTTGTATTGTGTCCAGATAGAACCTTGTAAACTATTGGTAGATAAAGTTTTTGATATACATGTATCACCATGAAACTGGAACATGTATTGTAGTAATCATTGAAACATGTATATATTGATGTATTAATGCTCCTGTGAGTTTTGTGAATAATTGGCCTATTTGAATGGCAGCTAGATGACAAAGTCTTGTGAATGCATCTAATCTCAAAGTACTCATTATATTGCCATACAATTATTCCATATTGTCTGAAAAGTCTCAAATCTGTGTACTCGAGGAATTTGTATTAAAATAATTACAATTTTTGTCATGTACCTGAATGCATTGTTTGAAAATATATCTTGTGAATTCATCTTTTTTTGCAGTTTTATGGAGCACTGTGAAACATTGTACACATTTTTTGTGATGATCATGTTAAGTAATCTTTGTACTACTTTGATATTTGTTGTAGTTATTGCCCTTTTGGACTTGTAGATGATACAATATAGGATAATTTTGTGAATGCAGCTATGTTTGGGTAGATTACTGTGATACATATTATCATCAGATATGCATATTGACTTGGCATTGTACTCATTATAAGACTTCTGTTGAATTTGTTCTAGGATATGCAGTTACAAGTTTCACAAATCAACAGAATTCATGAATTGTGTGCATCAAATTTTCAATCACTACCATTATATTTTCATTAAATCACTTCGTGTTTGGAAAATTCCTGCCATTTTTTTTTAAATGGTGGGAGAATTTTTCTACCCGCAACTCTAAAGTTTTATCTTGTTGGATAGACCATGCACATTATTTACCAGAATCATCTTCATCTTGGTCATGGAATGTGGGAGAGGAAAATATATATTAGCATGAGCAAATTGCGCAGAATTCCACAACTTTAATCACCAATGGAAGTGTAAAAATCTTTTTAATATGAAATTGTCATGGATATAAATGTTAACAAAGATAAAAACGGGGAAATTATAAGACAAATTTGTCAGAGTCCATTAATAAAGAATAACCTTCTAAAACCACCATTTATATGTCTGTCATTTTGAGAATAAAATAGAAGGATATGGAAAATTTCTTGTATATCTTCTTAGATTATGTTCTCTGCAATATTTGTAGATTTTTTTTTTCCCTTTTATTACAGAATTCTTGTTTGCTTGGCATGCATTTTAATGGTGCCATTTGCTGTTGCAAAAAGAGGAACATTAAATAAAGTTGTTGGAAAATCCTCAAACACTATTTGCTTGATTGTCTTTTATCGAAATAGCTCTTTGGAATCACATTAATTCTAAGAATAAATGTAATTATTTACAGACAAGTCAAGATATCTTTTCCATGGAATTTCTGCTGAGAAACAAATTCACCAGTACAATTGAATTTTGGAGCAGCACTGGAAGATTAAGATCTTTCTCTTCTGATTTATACTGATGTTTCTGACTGAAACCTCTTTGCCATTAAAATCTGTACAAGTATCCTTATTTGTATGATGAATACCATCTTTACACACTTGTCAAATCCAACAGCAAACAATATAGACACTTATCTGCAATCATGTACTGTATTGGCAGATCAGGGTCTGTTGTTTGTTTTATTGAATGCTGTTAACAAACTTCATAGATCCAGATTTTGCCAGTGCATTATGCAACTTAATTGTGTTCAATTTTCAGTTTGAATTGTAAGCATGTAGATTCAGGTAGACTGTGGTCATGTATTATATAAATCTATGCAGAGTTTAAAATCAAATTTATTTTTGAAATTGGTTCCATTTTTGCATTGATGTTTTTTTCGTGTTAAATCAATGACATTTTCAAAATGGTTCTGGTCACAGGTGTAAATGGACAGCAGTTATGACAGCATTATATGTAGTTAAATCAAGCATTCATTGAATCACATGTTATTGAACCTCTTCTTGCTCACCTAGTTCTGGATATCTTATCTTAGTTTTAGAGATAATGCT
The DNA here is from genome assembly GCA_016746295.1 of Potamilus streckersoni. Taxonomy (NCBI): domain Eukaryota; kingdom Metazoa; phylum Mollusca; class Bivalvia; order Unionida; family Unionidae; genus Potamilus; species Potamilus streckersoni. The sequence goes on along the minus strand of JAEAOA010001293.1, from coordinate 876,578 downwards.
TGTTTTACATGCAGAAATTAAATGAATACTTCTAAATTAGAGTTGATTGATTCCTTCAATATGAACATGTCTTACATATCAGACTAAAATATAGTGCATCGTTATGACCACTTTTTAAATTTGACCACTCCCATCTCTTTGCTCAATATCAAATTTATTAATGGACACCAACCTCTATATATACTTGCTTATAATTTATTTTAAACTGGAAACATAATGTACTGGGAGATTTGTTATTTGTTCTTCAGATTATTCATAACAAACTGTAACATAGATCTGTAACAGATCTGTTGACACATTATGTGGCAACAGATTATGGTCTCTGCCATCCGCATCTAGGTTCAGCATGTAAATGTGGTAACCTTACAATTCACATCACTGTCATCAGTCCAATTCATTAATTAGTCAATTTGTAAGAACTATTGTCGTGACTAATAAATAAGCAATAATCAACAAGAAAAGGGTATGATTTCCATTGTAGATATAAAGCAGCTCTCCTATGATGAAGTGTATAATCAAGCCAGTCCCACAAACTGTACAGTCTACTGTGGAGGACTTTCCAGTGGTCTTGCAGGTAGGGCTTCAACACACTTGTATCATGATGGGGGAATGAAAGTTGTGCTTACACTCTTACTTGCATTATTTGCTTGTTTATAAGGAGCACCAAACTTACAATCAGTGAAGACTTAGATTTGTCATGACATATTGTGGGAGTGGGTATATCAAGATCATTCTGTTCTATTGAAATCAGAAGTTGAGGAAATAGATCAGAACATGTATGATCTAGTGAACATTGTAGTCTGTCTACACTATTAACATTGTAGTCTGTCTACACTATTAACATTGTAGTCTGTCTACACTATTAACATTGTAGTCTGTCTACACTATTAACATTGTAGTCTATCTACACTATCAGCATGGTAGTCTGTCTACACTATTAACATTGTAGTCTGTCTACACTATTCAGTATTTGTTGTCCTTTTTTATTGGTGGGTAAATACAATCCTTTTTATTATCAGTATTGACAACTCAAGCATATAATTACATTGACCCCACATAAGCTGATGGTGCTGCCTAATAAATGTATTGTTACAGTTGGATAACAGAAGTAAGATTGACTTGAGAAGACTACTTTTTAGTCCAAATAAGAGGAGAAATTGAGTTTTAGGATGATATTAAAGGTAAGTGAATACGTTTTAATTTAAACAGGCTAGGTACATGGATAGGTTTCCTAAATTGCTGTTTGGATGTCTGTAAGGATGTCCTACATTTATTTCATAATATCGAGAACTAACTTAGCACATTATCATTTAACTGTTTGAAGTATGACATAAATGTATTTTGTTGATGAAGTTTATAAAAAGAGAATGTAAAGGCAGCTTATAAATATATGTTACAGCTGAGGATAAAACAGACCACAGTTTTGCATTATTACATGATTTTAACAGAAGTCATGCAGTTGTTATGTCTTCAGTAATTTAGACTTTAGTGACAAAGTAATGTGTCCATTTGTTTGCACATCTTTTTATGCATGGTTCTGCACACAAGTTGACAGCAGGCTATGCCATTTGATTATATATAAAATACAATTAAATTTTAAGCTGTTTATTTATTAAATTATATATATTTATAGATTTAGTATCTCCTCATTTCCTATAAAATCATAGCAAGAAAATGTTAATAAAATTGGAAAATAATCCAAAACATTTATTTCTTCATTTTGTCACATTAGTATGAGAAATGTAAACATTACTTTCAAGAAATTACCATATAGACTTGCTTATGAATCAGTTCCAACAGCAAACACCATAGACCCTGATCTGCCATTGTATAATACAAACATCAGATCAGGGTGTTCAATGTTTGTTCTACTGATTACCCTTAACAAACTGCATAGATCCGGATCTGCTAGGGCATTATGCAGCGGCAGATCAGGATGTGTGCAGTTTGTAGTTGGACTCTACTTATGAGCGAGTGTATACAGTAACCAAAGGCAGAGAGATTGCATATAGACTGTATTTTAAATATGTTCCTTCTTGAACCTTGCAGGAGAGGTGTATACAAATTCAGAAGTGAACATTGATGGTATTTAAATTTTTTTTCCAGTTTTTGTGTTTTCCTGATTAGAATATTTTACATCATCACATGTAACTGTCACAAAGTAACTAAGTCTCAAAGAGTAAAAATGTTTTTCTTATGTAAACTTCAATTTTGAATAAATATTGAACTTGTGTTGTTGCTTTGAATTTTAGTAGATTTACTTAAATGAAGATTTATCATGATTCATATACATAGATTTTAACAAATGATTGTTACACCATTGTTCAGGCTGTATGGGGGGGGCTAATAAATGATATGTTATACCTTTGTTCAGGCTGCCTTTGAGGGGAGAGATTTACTAGATATGTTATAAGATTGTATAGGCTGTCTTTGAGGGGGAGTCTTACTAAATGATATGTTATACTATTGTTCAGACTGTCTTTGATGAAAGGGCTTAATAAATATATTATACCATTGTCCAGGCAGCCTTTAAGGGGAAAGATATGATAGACTGGTCCTCCATTAGATTTAATTGAAGTTGGAGGGTAAGTTGCCAACTTAAGTGGGTGGTTGGGGTACCTCCCTCCAATGAGTATACAAATTGTTTTTAAAGTAGCTGGGTGTAAAGTAAAAGTAGCCAGATAAATCACCTGGCCCAAAGTTCATAAGTAAGCCCAGAATAGATAATGTTATACCATTGTTTAAAGTTAAATACATTTTGTCTTGCATGAGTTATGAGTGTATTTTTATAAAATTATTTCATGCAATAATGGCACAAATGTTTTGTTATATGCAATATTTAGATCAGTATTACTGCAATGAAAAATATGTTTACTGGCATACTGATGGAGGAGGGGGTCACCTATTTCCAATCAGATTCAAAGATATAGGGTTTTCTAGGAAATCTACATACTGGTCACTTTTAAAGAGCTGTAATGATCGGCAAGCATTTGCCATCATTATGGTTGGTTTCAGATTATTTCTTAAAGTTTTATCTTCTTTTTATGAAGACTTTTCTGTTGAAATAATTGTCAAAAGTCACAGAAAGCCTTTATGATTTACTGAACTACATGTTTATTTAAAGACCCATAGAATCATTTTCATATACTCATCTGTTTTCATAGTTTGAAAATGCATACTAAATTATTTGCAAATTTTCTTTTCCAGAGGAATTGATGAGAAAAATCTTTGGCTCATATGGAAATATAAAAGAAGTTAGAGTGTTTAAGGACAAAGGATATGCTTTTATCAGGTAATGAGATTATGTGTACAATTACCAAGTGATCAAGTCAGAGGAAAATTTCCATATTGAATAGAAGTATTTAATGATGGTTATCTCTTCACATTTGATTTATTACCTATACATAATTTTCTACATAGGAATTTTAGTGCTGTATTTCTCTAATGATCTATTCAGAAATTTTTATTTAATATATAATAATTAAAATGATAAAATTTGAATTGGAACAACTTGACAGATGTTTAGAAAATGTTATGAAATTTGAAAGTTATTTTTCTTCATTGGGTTATTTTCTTGTACAAATTCAATTCTTTATACACCAAATAACCTAAAGCATGATACAGGTGGAAAGACAAAGTTGGGCTGTTAGGGTAAGACTCCAACCCAGTTCATTTTTTCTCAGTCAGGTGCCACTAAACTAAATGGTTCAAGACACCTGGACAAGTTAGTAAGTGGTTAGAATGTCAAATAGATTTACTTCTCAGAGCACTCAAAACCTATTCTCAACCAGGCCATGAACTACTGAGGTTAGACAAGCCCCCAAATGCAATGAGATGGGTTGTAAAGTTTTAATTGTTGTGGTCAGGAATTAAACCTAGTTTATCAATCTATAAGTTGGACATACATACCACTAGACTAGGTTGACAGGTGATCTTGAATTCATTGACTGTAACAAGTATATGTGAAATTTTTCAAAATATCTTAACTTTTGAATTATTCTTCATAAATAAGATCTGCTTTTAAAAATGTATGTATAATATAAGATGTAATTTTTTTTTTATTTGGGTTTTCATTACATCATTGATCATATCAACAGGTATATGTGATTACTTGTTCTGCAAGCACTTAATGGTTTGTTCATTGATTTGATTGACTGATTAATTGTTCTTAAGGTTTGACAGCAAGGAATCTGCAGCAAATGCAATTGTTGGAGTAAATGGAACTACAGTGAATGACCAGACAGTCAAATGCTCATGGGGCAAAGAGTCTAATGATCCCAGTCAAACCTCGACAGCCAGTTCACCTCAGATGGTGGGTACCCATTCCGTAAGTAGCAATCTTTTTCATTTACCCTGTAATCCACATTCTGTATGGTTTTGTTCTTTTCATTAGTCTCATCATGAAGGCAAGACATACGTGTAAATTTCTGGGATCAAAATTTGGATTTACGGTTGTATTCTTATGGAGCAATTAGAGGGCTATATGCAAGGGTTGCTTATCTTCCCAATAAATTCTGCATTGCAGTAGAAGCATACTATTTAGACAAAATAATAACACTTTAAAACACAAAGTCAAAGTCTAAAGTAGGCTGTATCTTTATATCAGTTTTTTAAAACACATTTCAAGTATAATTTGGAACATCTCCACATTATTGTACCTGCTTGAATCTGTTATCAGTGGAAAGGGAAAAGATTTCCATTTTGTCAGAAGTTCAAGACAATGCTTCATGTACCAGCCCAGACCAATGCTACAGGATTTCAGAGATTTGTACAGACTTGCTACAGTTTAGTTTCAACACTTACTACCCTAGCTGAATAGGTGTACTTTAAGATCTAGATGTTTATTGATCACTGAAATTTATCATGGAACATAACCCAAGTACATCCTTAGCAAGTATTTAATAGAGGATTTCTTTGGTGCACAATCACTTTTCCACTAAAGTATCATAGAGCATGTATTGATCTTTTTAATGATCCTCGATTAATCTCACCACAGATTGTTGTATGCTTGTAATAGCATTGTTTTAGACAGTTAATGATATTTGATAGCTTCATTTAGAATTTATTTTTACAGTAAATGGCTTATTTTAACGGAAAAGCAAACATCACTTAATGACATTATTTCTAAAGTATACGCTACTTACCTGATTAAAATTGGGTGACTTGTTTTGTACTAAACCATTTAGATAAGTGCTTGTACTCAGTGTTTTGATAATTGATCATAAATCAGATCTCTCTGACTCAGAGGCAGGCATTTAATTTTCCATTTTTTTATTTGGTGTTTGCCACTTTTTCAATCCAGCCACCAGCACAGCCGTATTCAACGAGTCCTGCCACAACATATGCTGCCAATGGTTCAGGACAGTATTACAACATGGGCTATTACTACCCGAGTGGTGCTGGGGCGTACCAGGGAATGGCAGCCCAGAATAGCTACATACAGGCTGGAGGAGCGCAGTGGACTCCAGCAGCTTACAACTATCAAGCATATGGGTAATGACAAATAATTGTCTGCCTTATTCATTCTTTTTGGTGGTCCTATTTTTTTTTCTTCTACTTTTTCCACATTTTTATGACCTTCCTATTCATCCTATGCATCTGTCCTTAGAGAGGCAGATGTGTTGATATTATCTGCCCATCTGTACGTCAGTTTGTCTGTTTGTCTGACCCATAACATTATAATAGTTGGAGAGATTTTAATGAAGTTTTGCAAACATAATATCAGGACTTAATAGTGTGTTTACATACAATAGCCAAGTCCTTTGACCTGGGGTCAATGTTACAGCAATGAAGAGTAAAATTCTGTGGCTTGTATCATTGTCTATAATATAAATTTTGAACCACTGAAGGTATTTTAATGAAACTTTAGCCAGTTTATAGATCCTTTACAGATGGTGTCCCTTGTTTCAATGTTAAGGTAATTACAACGAAGAATGTAATTTAGTGACTTTTATCTTTGTCCATTGTATAACTTTGGATCACCGTTAATACTTTACATGAAACGTAGCCAGTTATATATCATGTATAGATGGTTGGTTGCATTCAATAGTCATGCCCACTGCTCAAAGGTCAAGGATATTGCAAGGAAATTTGTAATTCTGGAGTATTACCATTTGAATCACTGAAGATATTTTGGTGATTCTTTGGCTTGACAGTACATTGCATATCATAGTATTGACCATTGACTTGTAGAGAAGGTCATTGAAAATGAAAATTTATCTCTGATGTATTCCTTTTCTGGAGTGTAACTCTTGAACCACTGAAATATTTTGATGTAACTTTAACAAATCAAGCATTATTTCTATATAGTGTGTCACCAATGATAGGTATGCTTCTACCTCAAGGTCAAAATCACTGCAGGGGTAAAATATAAATCAGTGTTAGTACATTAATTTTAGTTCAGCTCTAAAAAGTATTGTAAAAGTGCTTGGAAGTGTCCACTAGTCCTTTAAAAGGGTTGTAGAAAATGAACACATTTGATTGTAAAACATTAATTTACTATTTAAAAAATCAAGATCTATTTAAATTATCTGACACTTAGTGTTTTCTAGAATTGTATCTCTGCGTTGGGTTGTTTGTATGTTCAGCAAGACTTCTGGTTTGTTCACTTGCATATTCAGTAAGACTTTTTGGATTATTCACTTATATGCTTGCTAGTACTCATTCTCTTTTGGGATTTTAATCACCCCATGATGTTTAAATGAATGGATACTGTGTTAAGACAAATAACTGGGCTCTTAAGACAAATGATACAAGTTTTTGTAATACTCTATGGTGTTAAGTGTATTTTTGAACATATTACTAATAGTGCTGAATATGGGTAAAAGTTCATGTGTTAAAGAGCAATGTGTTGTGTTTATCAAAAGACTGGATTAATGATCTTGGGTTCCATGCCAAAAACGAAAAATGCAGCAAGAAGGAAAGAATTTCAGAATACTCCTTGCTTAAGCATGAAAAGCTGCAAAGAAGACAAATAAAACTATCTCTGATGAAGATGATATTAATGCATACCTTGCCCCACCATAGCCTCTTCATCTGCAATTTTGTCACCTAGCTAGCATTTTGTTCACAGCAGATATTTCAGGATTCTTGTCAAAGAATAAAATTCTTACATTTTTTTTAACTATGCACACCATAATTATGATTCTTCCAAATTTAGATATAATTACAGTGCTTGAAAATTAAAATTTTGTCTTTGAAAAATGCTTGAATTTGCTCAAAAAGTATCTGTATTAACTTCAGTTTCCAACTTTTTATTAAAAACACAACTATTTGATTATTGATTTCTCATCTTGCTGTTAATGCTGTTGCTTCTCAACAGAAAAAAGAAATTCAAACATTATTCCAATTTCATCCAATATCCAAACTTACTGAGAGCACTTATGCATACAGTCTTCTTTACATAGATAAATCTGCCCTACATTTGTGTCTGAAAAGTGCCATGTATTCATAATTTTACCCTACTTAATTATCCCAGTTTCATTCCCATTTTTCTTTCTCAAACAAGGCTATTGGGAAGATATTTTGTTGATACAGACATGTTTTCACTACAGATTATTTGTAATACTCACTATGAATCATTCAGGCAAGAATATGGAAATTGACCAAAGTTGCAAAAATTTGCATCTTAACATTTCATTTCACTTCTGAAATTTTATTTCATTAAAAAATTTTTTGCTCAACGACAAAGATGTCCATATTCAATGGCTCCTGTGCAGAATGGTAAACCATCTGCAGGTATCAAAGGGAAAAATTGGCACTTGTTTTTAAAAGTGGTGGACTAGCATCCTTTGAAAAGAAAATTTGAAGTTGAAAAGATGTGTGCTAGCCAGAAATGTCTAAAGATTTATATAGATATTTGGTCAGTTATACAACCATCTAACAAAGATTTGGTGTGTGAATTGGATTTTTCTGTTGCACATGGTGGTAGAAGTGATGTAAAAAGATGAGTGCAAATTCAACTAGGAATGGGCCAAAATAAAAAACACCAGTAAGTCTCTGACCTCATTCTCTAAAGCACAGTGTCTGACAGCAAGGATATTGACATAATCTATGATGAAGTGAAAAGTCAGCTTTTAATTCAACTTAGCTGATTCATTAAAATGGATTTAAAGAAAATGTTTCCAAACAGCAAATTTGCAGCGGGGAAGGTGATACTCATTTTCAGAAAAGGTGTTTCTTTTCTTCTTTTCTTTATTTTTTCATTTTCATTAAAGACAACAATGTATTTCTGGATGAAGTTTTGTTGTTGTTTAACTGTTAGCTTTATAGCTCTACTACTGACAGCTGTATTGCATGGGAAAGGACAGACAGGTCTGTTGATACATTGAGGTTTCTTTTAATCATCCCTAGGAATCCACGGTCCTTGCTGAGATATTTAGATCATACCCCTCTCACATTTGCCAAGATACAAATTTGGTCAAAATTTTTGTGTCGGCTCTGAATGCTTTTGATAATACAGATTGGTATCCATTTCAAAAATCCAAAAGTTATTCCAGGGGATGCTTGATTTGCACCATAGATAAATTCTTAATGTTACAAAGTAAATCAAAAGTTATTTTCTATTAGGATGCTTTTAAATTCACAAAGTTCTTGGGGAAATTATATCTCCAAGTTGATTTTGTATATATAATTTTCAAACAAATTAATGCAAATGTATGTGAGCTGAGCATGAGTTACAGCACTTGGTGCCAGCAATGGTGTAAACACAGCACAGTAGCACAAATTGAATGTTATTTGTTATGTATAAATGGCATTAAAATGAAAGCACTTTAATGGCCATATAGTGAGTGTCATTTGTACATGATAATACAGATGACTATCCAGCAGTTAGAAAATGGCATTGTTTAATAAATTAAAAACTTATTACTTGATAATGAAGATCAATAACCAACAGGTTATGACATTTTTTCTTCATACATTAGTAGTTAGAACAGATGCAAGATGTAGACAGATTTTATTTTATAGACCAGACATGATGCAAGATGTAGACAGATTTTATTTTATAGACCAGACATGATGCAAGATGTAGACAGATTTTATTTTATAGACCAGACATGATGCAAGATGTAGACAGATTTTATTTTATAGACCAGACATGATGCAAGATGTAGACAGATTTTATTTTATAGACCAGACAGGATGCAAGATGTAGACAGATTTTATTTTATAGACCAGACATGATGCAAGATGTAGACAGATTTTATTTTATAGACCAGACATGATGCAAGATGTAGACAGATTTTATTTTATAGACCAGACATGATGCAAGATGTAGACAGATTTTATTTTATAGACAAGACATGATGCAAGATGTAGACAGATTTTATTTTATAGACCAGACATGATGCAAGATGTAGACAGATTTTATAGACCAGACATGATGCAAGATGTAGACAGATTTTATTTTATAGACCAGACATGATGCAAGATGTAGACAGATTTTATTTTATAGACCAGACATGATGCAAGATGTAGACAGATTTTATTTTATAGACGTTCATATCTTAATAGGATTATCGAAAGATAATTTCAGAAGACATATACAAATCTTGACAGACCCTTAAATTTGAAATGCTGCCTTTTAATTCCTAGATTTACATCCCAGCTTTTAAAAGAAATGAAAGTCTTCAAGAAGTCCTTCAATTACGTAGATTTGGTCCATTATTAAATTACATTTTTTTTCATAAGACCACTTTGGTACAATTTAGATGAATTGGAGTTGTCTATCTTTATCCAGTGTTATTAGCAGAACTTTTTCAGCTTGTCAAAGTATTGTGAAAGTGTGTGTTTTACGTTAACTTGTCTTTAATGTTATATTTGGAACTCCTGGATCAATATTCGTTTTTATATCAGTAATATCATATTGATTGCTATTGCAGACCTAATACTTTTATGGGGGGAATACCCTGACCAAATGACGGACCTTCCCATTAGGGTGAACCATAAGCTTTCCAAAAACCGGATCACCCCAGCAGAAGAAACCTTCACATTTTAGTCATGCATGCTGGTCGTTTTAATTTTGTTTATGATGACATGTAATGTTCATCATTGCTTCCATAAAGACCTGTGAATGGATGTCTTGTTTGCTTTATTCTTTGAGCATTGGAATTTAAACCCAGCTGACTTTTTATCACTGTTTAAGTTCTCTTGAGAATTTTTTAGACATTTGTTCTGTACATGTGGTGTATGTCTTGTTAATTTGTCCTTTTTACCACTATTCAGGGTGATCATATTTAAAATTCGGTTGTTTATTAAGTTTTTTTTTAAAGATCTAAAATCAGTTTCTAGGCAGCAAAATGTAAATATTTTTATCCTTGCATTTTTGCAGTTTCTGAACTTGCCTGGCATTCATTGTATTCACGTTATCTATATCATGGAATTATGAGTTTTATGCATGGTAAACAGGTAGCACACCATTTCTTCACTTCATCTCTAATGTTCATTTATTAAAGGACAGGTTCTTTTTCAATTTTATTTTCAGATAGACTTAATAGTTGTTCTGTATGACAAGCAACTAAAACCTAGTATTTTCCTACATTTTTTAGACCCTTGCTGTATACCGGCCTGATAGACATGCTTTATATTTCTGTCCTGAAGCTTAGCATTGCTTCCTTTTTCATATTTAATCTTAATAAAATTTGTTTTTTCCATGGAAAAAATTCAGTTACCATAGTTTTAATCCACACTTTACTGGATGTATTATAACATGGCAATTTTATGTACAACAGTTTTTTCAGCATCTTTGTTTTAGGAACAATGCCTAAGGAAGATTTGGATAAGTGTGGCCATAGGTATTCCCCATGGGACAAGCAATCATTGCACATGCTGTAAGAGGACTGTCAGATGTCCATTTTGTAGCCTTTCATCTCATGAGATATGGTATCTTGTGGAGAGTCAACAAACTTGCCAATCAAGGAAGAAGGTATCCTTGTCTTGATCAAAGTGTTCCAGGTTTGCTTTACCGAGTTTATTGGGTTCCACAAGAATTGCCAAGTTTTCCCTGAGATTCTTAGGGTCAGTGGGCCCCCTCCTGAGTGAGGTTATAAACAGGTTGAAAGTAAGCTATGCTCGTCCAAAAGAGACGAAAAGAACTGTCCCCAGTTCATGAAGGCAGATTCTATTCCTCCCAAGAGGGAGGTGAAGCATCATACCCATTTCACCAGAGCAGAGTGGCTAGCAAACAAACACCAGATTAGGTCAAAGAATCAGATAGGCATTGCCTCTTTCCTTTAATTAAGCAATTGGCCCTTTTCCAGTCTCACTTCTGAGTGGGGGAAGTAGTAACATCAGCATTCTGTAAGGACAGATAGCAAGTCTTGCTTACCCACAGCTTGGTATGGACTAATTGTGAGTCTCAGCCCCACCCCAGGGGCCCTTTGTTCGCAACATGATCAACCATGGCAAAGGGATATCTCAAGAGTTGGCCTTTCCTAAAGATCTTAATCATCTTTCAAGTCCTCGCCCAGTGACTGATCACCAGGCAGAGGCAGGAGTCTTTGGAGAGATAGAAATTGTCCAAGTCATCCCCAGCATTCCAGACTACCATATTATCCCACATGGAATGGGAATTGGCTTGCAAACAAACACCAGATTAGGTCAAGGAATCGGATAGGCATTGCCTCTTTCCTTTAATGCCTCTAAATCCCTATGGGATTTGGGGCTTTCTGATGCAGGGAAGCAATTGGCCCTTTTCCAGTATGCAGCCATGAACTTCTAGACCTTTAATGCATTGTAGTGAGCTTGTGTATGCAGGTTGTGGATCTACATCAACTATCATTAGGTTGGGTAAAAAGAGATGGAAGGGGATATATCTTCCCAAAGATGCTCTAGGTGGTCGGAGAGTTACCCTAAACTACCAGTAGAGACCACTGTTATAACAGTTGATTAAATCTACAGGAGTTACCAGCTCCGGTTTCTTCCCCACAATGTCTGCCTTGTAATAGAGTAAAATTAAATCACATAGTCGGGCCTTTAGAGAGAGATAAAAAATCCATTATGTTCGAGTTTAACACAAATCATGTCAGTTTTTCAGGAAAGCGGTAAATGAACCTGAAGTGGGATCATATGTTTGCTTATATCTTTTCACCCACTTATGATCCCACAGGTCCTACACAAAGGCAGATTTCTGCAGCTGAACTCATTCTGATTGTCCCTCTTTGACCAGTTTTTGTGGTTCCTTCTTGATCTGACCATCACAAGATCTTACCTCAGAGGAGGGACCTGTTGTTGCAACACAGGGACTGTCTCCTATACAGTAGCCCCAGGATTCTCCACCTTCACTCTTGGCTTATCTTGAATTATCTCTCCACCAAGAAATGATTTCAAAGTTGCCAGATGCATCATTCAATCCACAAGATCAGCAATTGAGGTATATGATGCCAAATGGAGTATCTTTGGTGATTTACATGTACATAGTAGAAATATTTTAATCCTAGCAGTCTTCCTGTGAGCACAGTGGCAGATTTTCTTTCCTTTTCAAAGAGAAACAATGCTTGGTTATGACTGTTAAGGGTTATCTTGCATCCCTTTCCATTGCTCTCGGATTTTAAAAGAGCTCACCATTGGGACTGATTCTCACCTAGAAGATATGGTCAGGTATTTCAAATTGCAAGACCAGTTACTCATTAATGCCTATATGGAATCTCTCGTGTCCATTGGTCTCCACATACCCCTTTTCCCCTTGGAGCCTTTGGGTGATGCTTTCTTTAAGACTCTCCCCTTAGTGTAGGAGTGTGCTTAATGACCTGTCCATAAAGCATGGCTATGTCAGCGTCAACAGAAATTATGAGTCAGTTGCTACACTACCGATTGAGATCCCCACAGCCTTGACTGGGGATGATGAAGATCAACTTTTATATCCAGTTAGAGTTCTTCATTTTTACTTGGCAGACTTTAAAGAGAGAAGGAAGGAGTAAGAGATGTCTTTTCCTTCATATTAATAGTTCATCTGATATTTCAGCTTTCATGAAGATTGCATTAACTATCAATAGAGTTTACAGACAAGGAACTCGGTCTTTCATGAAAACTGAAGTCCATGAGGTTCAAAGTCATTGCTGGACCAATCTTTCTCATTTATCTTTAGAAGATGTGATGAATGCTGCATTTTGGGCTGTCACACTTTCTCCTCCTCTTACCTTTTCTTGTTAGCCAACGAAAGCAAAGGCATTTTCTCAACGGTCTCATATGACATCACTGATAGAGTGGCAGACTCCAGCATTTCTTTGAGGTTGTGTATTCCTTGTGTTTATCTTTATTCACCAGTTGTTGGATCATCAGCTACCAACCAGACTGACAAATTCAGCTAAGCAATAGCAACAGATAAAGTATTATTGATATTAAAATGAAGTTTGTGGGGTGGGGTGGGGTGGGAAACTAATTTAACCAATAATTAACTATTACCAGATTCTTTCCTCCTGTTCCACACTTATTTCCCATTAAGTTAGGCTGCTTCCTCAGAATTATAAAATCATCAGAACAGATGCCTAATATGTGTGGGATTCTTCTGCAGAAATGATGCAGTGTTCTGAAATTTTCTAGTTCACTAATAAAAGAGAACAAAATTTTCATCATTCAGTAAGGACTTTTTCTTCCCAGAAAAGTACTAGCTGTGAAATAACAACTGATAAAGTATTACAACATTAAAATAAACATTAAAATAAGTAGTATCCCCCTTCCCCCAGGCCACTCTGGTGGGCTAGTGGTTAGTGTTTGCAGTGGATGTGGCTGAGTCATACTAAAGACTTAAAAAAAATGGTACTAACAGCTGCTTCAATAGGTGCTCAGCATTAAGAGGTTTGTGTTAGGACTGGTCAACTTGGTGTCGGGATAATGTGACTGGGTGGGACATGATGTTATATGTATGCATCATGATGCTCCAGTGCTAGACATCACATTAAACTGCCACACTCCAGACATCATAGTGATACAACTGAAATTTTTTAAATCTACATTAAAATCTCTCTCTCTCTCTCTCTCTCTCTCTCTCTCTCTCTCTCTCTCTCTCTCTCTCTCTCTCTCTCTCTCTCTCTCTCTCACACACACACACACACACACACACACGCACACGCACAGCTTACATATTTAGCATAAAAAAGCAGAAGTGTTTCAAATTTTTTAGGATAATGTCATGTTCTAAACTGGATGAGGAAACCATAAGTAGACTTATGTGGTGTTGCTAGAATTACACTGGCCTTTCCTACAGCAAGTGAATTGACAATAACTAAAGAGGTAAAATCTGTGGGTGAACAAAATTTGCAGTCCAGTGTTTGTAGTGACGTGCATAGTATGACTTCACGGTGATGATAAACATTGTGGCTTATGATCATTCTTAGAATAGTAATTTAGGAATTGCTCCTTTAATGCAAGGAATGATCTTGATGTTGTGATTGAAATTTGAAGAGGTGTGTTTGTGTGTGAAATTTGAAGAGGTGTGTGTGTGTGTTGGATTTTTAAGATAACTTTAACAAGTTTTCGGTAACATTGCTACAATATATGCAGTGTGGCAGTTTATAATGATGTCTAGCACTGGGATATCATGCCACAGACATGTTGCATCATGTCCCACCCAGCCATATTATCCTGACACTAATCTCTTAATACTGAGCACGTAGAGCAGCAGCTGTTGGTTCTATTTTTATAAGTCTTTGGCATGACTCGGCCAGGATTCGAATCCACATCCTCTTGCATCCAAGGTGGATGGTCTAACTACTAGGCCACTAGAGGTTATTTTTAAAATGATGTAAATTTCAGAAATTTGTAACGTTGGGTAAGAGCTATACCAAGTAAATATTTTAATGCAGGTTGTGTTGTTGGTGATAGTGGTTGTAGTTAAATTTAAAACCTTCAGTTTAGTGAGGGAGGTGATGTTTGATGTTTAGAATGACTCTGAGCCTAGACAAAATCTAATTTTTTTTCCTTAACCATTTCAGCATGAACATGCCTATGCAGCAGTGGGGTGTAGGGATGCAACCTGGGTCACAGCAGCAGCAGTTTAATGGCCAGCAGCAAAGCATGATGGGATATCCTATGCAGCATGGTGAGATAACTCTGCAGTGATATAATATACCTGCTTGGGTGTTACCTTAATACTTTGTATCCAAGTGTTCAACTTTGTCGTAGAGTGTAGAATATTCACTGTCATTCACTGCTTGTTCACATAACTTGTATTGCTGTAGTATAGAGCCATATGAAAGACTAAACACCAACACTCTGCCTTATTCTCTCAATATTAGGTTTTGAGTACATTTACTGCATTCAATTTATACTTTTAACTGTAAATCAAACCTTGCCAATGTTTTTTAAAAAATCCATGCAATTTATGGCTTTACCATAGGGCATTATGTCAAGGTATACTGAAAATGTCTCTTTTTGGAAACCTGAGATGCTAACCATTACAATTTTGATGAAATCATTACTGTATTTAGACGAACATTTTGCTGTTAAGATAACTTTTTTCAAATTCCTATTTTCAAATAAATACTTGTATAGGTGAACTGCAACTTAAACGGGTAGATCTAGATTACTGAAATGCGCATCATGTATGGTTTTAATTCCAATGTGAAAGCATTCCCAAGCACATATTTCCAGATTTGCCACTTCTTACAATTTGATATTAGATCTAACTGAAATGACCCAAATTTATGGAATAATTGGAGAAAAAAAATTCGGAAATATGATCATTTGTAGAAATATCAAGATAATTGGATTGGATCAGGGTTGCATATTTTAAATTTAGTGGAATTGGTCAGAAAACCAGACTAGCAGAATATGAAGACCTCAGATACTTTAAACTGCCCCTATTTTTCACACAAACTCTTTGCATGATCAAACATTGCTTAATATCATTTTCTAGAAAAGACATTTAAGAGACAAACAAACTTTGAATGCAGAAATTAGAATAACCCTCTTAAAAATTTTGATCTGTTAGCATGGAAGTTTAAAATGGAATATTTGAATTCGTGGGAGAAAATAACATGAAATTAAATAATTGGTTTTATTGGACATTATGTTATTGAATAGTGTATATCATGGCATGAGTTGACTGTTATCACCACTTGGAATTGAGAAAAATGAACAAGAAGAAACCAAAGATTACATAAAGTTCAGAAATTTAGAAAAACCCTTTGAGCTCCATTGGGTTGGAGCTGCAGTTTCTGAAACTATTCTGTAGGTAAATAAGGTCTAAATGTACTTGACAAACATTTTAGTTGAATATAATATTCTCCTTCTTTGTGTCACTCTCAGATCATGCTTTTAAGCTTCTTAATGGCCTGTTTTCAAGTTGACAATAGCATTTTGTATCTTTATTAGTCTGACTTGCTGAAGAATTATGACTGTCCTAAAATGAGATGGTCTTGCTATGGTTGGTAGGTCAGCATTTTGCAAAAGTAGTTAAATATTAACAAATTGTTTTAGCCTAGCAACCTGAGAAAGTCGCAATGAAAACAGCTATTAAGGATTATGCCTTCATGAAAAATATGTGCTACAAATATTAAAGTGGGATATTCATTGCTTTCTTTATTGAACATATTTAGCTTGTGATGAAAGGATGACTAGTAGTACAATGAAATTGAATCACTTTGAATCATTCTGATTCATTATTTAAATTATTTTTTTTTAAGTATTCTAATTTTGTGCTCCAATTCTGATTATTTAAAACTGGTATTTCTATTTCACTTTTGTAGAGGTTGACATCTCAGAGGATATAATATCTTCATAAATAATAACACAAATGTTGTGAAAATGTCCTCATTATATCTTTGGATATCCCAAAATCAGAAGACCACATCATATCTGTGGAAATCCCATAATTAGCAAATTTACAATATCTATGGATATCCCACCAGCAGAAAACTTGGCTTCATATCAGTGGATATGACATGTTCATGAAATGATTAATGTATACAACACACACAAATGTTGTGAAAACCCATTATGAAATCTATGGGTATCCCATATTCAGAAGACAAAAAAAATCAAAAAAGATATTTCTATACAGTAGTCCATAGTGACAAAATTGTTACTGTCATGATGAAAACCATCTTCAAGCATTTTTTTCCATTGGAAAGATTGATGCTGATAAACTATGGCAAGCTCTACAGACATACTTATTATACATCGTCACATGACAGTCTCTATAATATTTGCTATACACTGGAATATAGCAGAAGCAGTGCACTGATTTGCAAAAGTACAGCAAGCAAATTAAATTCTTGCAAAGGCAGATAGCCATAAACACTGGTAGTTCAATAGCAGTTCTAGAGTAATTGACTTCCTTCTGTTGCCCTTTGAAGGTCTGTACTGAGTAATTCCTAAGCCTTTCAGCTAGGAAAACTAGGATAGACATTAAATAACAAGTTGCATTCTTGTCCAAGTATTTCCTCTTAGAACCATGGTTGAGGTTTTTATTCACAGACACTTATTGATGTTAAGCTATATTAACCTGAGAAATAAAATAATATATGTTTACAGGAAGAACTTCAAAGCACTCCAGATTTCTTGTATAATTTGTAATTATTAATCTTAACACGACACTAAACAAAACTTAAGATAAAGACAATTTGGGAATCCCCTAATACATATTTTCATGCTAAAACCTTCACATACTCCACTCCTATGTAACTAACAAACCTGAAAGCCACATGTAGATACTGCTTTTGTCTCAGAGAAAGGCAAAACTAGACTTGTATTTGTATATCATAAAAGCTCTGGATCAATATTGGTACAAGAAAGTCCTCTATATTGCTTGTTTTATCATTCAAGACAGTTGCTAATAGGATGTGTACAGCTTGCTCAGTCATAAAATTTAATAAACCTTAATAAGTCATTTAAACAAATATATTTTTTTCAGTAAATAACAATATTGAATTGCATTCATTCTGTAAAAATAATGGTAACTGTCTACAGGTGACAACACTTAAGAAATAAATACCAGTTTAAAAACGTACCAAGTTCTATTTGTCTGGTTTTTATTTTTAAATTCCATTTCATCTAGTCATCATAAAGAAGATATACTCTTTTAGGTAAAAATAAAACATGAAAGAGCGAGTTGAATGTCATAATAATGCAGAAATCAGCTACTTCAGTCTGTTATACTATTACTGTTATGCTAGCCAATACATTTTGTGCATAAATTTAAGGAAAAATATGCTTGGTGTGAGTGAATAAGAAATTGATTTCATCTTCTGGGTGAAAAAGAAGTATTTTCACTCATGGCAGTGCCACTTTTGCAAATATTGTTTTTGACATACTTGATGAAATATAGCTGTTATCCATCCATTTCAAGGAAATTTCCTCTTTATAGTAAAATTGGTTATAAGGACATTTTTGTAGGACAAAAGTGATATATAATTAACCTATATGAATGAAAGTGCCACTCCTCTTCCAAACATTTGTTATTGTCAAAAAAGTTTTGTTTCCTTCACTATCTTGTAAGCTCATTTATCTGCTGATAATGTTTATGGAGCCCATTGCTCACAGGTTGTTGAGGGAAAGACTATTTGAAATTTATCATTATGGCAGTAGTTGGTGTTTTCATTAGCTGTTTGCCACATAAATATATACTGACAGTATCTGTTTGTTTTTTATGCACTAGCTAACAGTTTACCTTATTGACACTTTGTGGCTTAGTTTGGTGCATAATATCTTTCAGAAGAACTAATCTTAATTTTTATGTAGCACAGGAAAATATATTTTGCATGTCCTTTGTGCCCTTTTGGATATATATGTAACTTCAACATGTAGTGTTTCTATTGTCTCAGTACAGACAAATAAATCAGCAGTATGAGTTTACTTGGCCAGTATTTGAACCCGAGTTTGTGACTGGATATGATTTTGATTTGACCACATGAAATATCTTGTTTTATCGTGGCCTTCCATAAAATAATTATTGATACATTTCTATGGCTGAAGCCATTTGGTCTTAGCATTATAGGTGTACCTTTTTTAAACTTAATTAATTGGGAATGTTTACTTAGTTTGACCTGCAAAGAAAAAGTCAGATTTTAAAATATAAATTTTCATATCCTACTAACCCCTTTAACAGTCAATCGTGTACAATACTTGTCACGTGCTTGGGAGGTATTCAAGAATGAGGTTAAAAGCTGTTGACACAAAAATGTATATAAAGACACTAAGTAGATTTTGTAGTGAACTGGAAATAAATTAATTCATTCAATTAAATTTTTTAATTTATAAAAAATTTTATTGTAAGAGAAATTTAAATTAAGAACATGTATATATTATAAACTCTGTACAGTTGACTTGATTTTGGTATTTTTTTTTAAAATTACGTACATGATTACTATGGATAACAGTTAGTTTATTGGGAGGTTGTCTCCTTAGCCCATGTCTGCACAAAGCATTGCATATGACATCAGAGATAATGATCAATCTTTATTTCTCAGATTTTATTGAGGCACCCAATTTTCCCTTAAGATTTTATTTCCAGACTAGTATTCAATTTTTTTTCCTCACCACTAAACTCAATTAGCTAATGAAAATTTGCTGGAGGAAATATTGATATCAGTACATATCAGCCTTAGTTATCTGATAAATATCATATAGGTAATTATGTAAATAAAATCCATCAAGCTTAATGGGTTTGTGTTAATTATGTATATAAAATCCATCGTACATAATGGGTTGGTGTTAATTATGTATATAAAATCGATCTGACTTAATCTGTTAGTATTATGTATATAAAATCCATCTGGCTTAATGGGTTGTATTAATAATGTATATAAAATCCATCTGGCTTAATCAGTTAGTATTATGTATATAAAATCCATCTGGCTTAATGGGTTAGTGTTAATTATGTATATAAAATCCATCTGGCTTAATCAGTTAGTGTTAATTATGTATATAAAATCCATCTGGCCTAATGGGTTAGTTTTAATTATGTATATAAAATCCACCTGGCTTAATGGGTTAGTGTTAATTATGTATATAAAATCCATCTGGCTTAATGGGTTAGTGTTAATTATGTATATAAAATCCATCTGGCTTAATGGGTTAGTGTTAATTATGTATATAAAATCCATCTGGCTTAATGGGTTAGTGTTAATTATATATATATAAAATCCATCTGGCTTAATGGGATAGTGTTAATTATGTATATAAAATCCATCTGGCTTAATGGGTTAGTGTTAATTATGTATATAAAATCCATCTGGCTTAAAAGGGTTAGTGTTAATTATGTATATAAAATCCATCTGGCTTAAAAGGGTTAGTGTTAATTATGTATATAAAATTCATCTGGCTTAATGGGTTAGTGTTAATTATGTATATAAAATCCATTGGCTTAATGGGTTAGTGTTAATTATGTATATAAAATCCATCTGGCTTAAAAGGGTTAGTGTTAATTATGTATATAAAATCCATCTGGCTTAATGGGTTAGTGTTAATTATGTATATAAAATCCATCTGGCTTAAAAGGGTTAGTGTTAATTATGTATATAAAATTCATCTGGCTTAATGGGTTAGTGTTAATTATGTATATCACACTTCATCAGGTTGTGCTAGTTTGCATGCAGGATGAGAACAAGAGCATGTACACCTACTTATTATAATGTAATTATTATATGACCCTTTTCACCTTTTATTTTATTTATTACAAATTTTTTTTAAAAGAGCCCTCTTATTTTAGTATTCCCTATCCCACCCTTATTACAGATAAGAACATGATGTTAAGATAGTCCACCATGCTAATTGGTTTATTTGCTTGAAATTTACATCTGAAGCCTAACTTTCGATTAAGATAATTTGATTCCGGATATTCAATTAATCAGCAGTTGTAAACCTTGTCTACGGAATTTTCTTTTCAGTATCTATAAAAATGATCCGCATTTTGCTAATGTCAGCACCTAAATGTAGCTAGACTTTGATTCATGTTCATAGCAGATACAAGTCTAGCAGGTATTATTAAAACACACTTTCCCTCAAAGTTTAAATAGTATATAGGATATAATATACTTTTCAATGAAACAATTTTGAAAGTTGACCATTTCAAGCAAAACAATAACCTGCTCATAATAAAAACCATCCCTAACACCCATAGAAAATTCCTTGGATCTGTCTGTGACAGGATTCTGACACAGCAGTAAAAATTTTGAGTTTGAAATTCCTGTCCTGTCATTTCCTTACAGTGCTTATATGCTGTTATTCCTGAATTTTATCTCAATATGCAAATGTTACTGTCTTCTTTTAATGGTTCAAAATATTTAGGCATGTCAACATAAACAAACGAAGATGATCTTAAAATTGCTGAATGCTCAGAATAAAATTTTAAACGTGACCTCTTAATCAGTGCTATGTTGCCAGTATTCTGCTGATTCCATTAAACCCAAATGTACTGATATCAGATTTCATAGACCAGTAACAGCTAATGTATTGTCACTAATACAACTAATGATCTCACCTGCTTCTGTCCATTGGGTTTATCTTGTGATAAATAATGGTGACTTTTTACCTCTCTTGCTTACTTTTAGCAGAAAAGTGAATACAACATACCCACATGACCTTTATGACGTACTTTAAATGTCTCAACAAATCAGCATCTGTTCTTCTTATAGGACTTCACTGATATGTCGTACATGCTTATTCTTATTAAGTCAAGGCTGAATTTGGACTTATTAAGACCCAAAACTCTAAGTGTATCACCTCTTGAACAGTCTGGGTCTACAACAGTAACCAAGGTAACAAGCAGCCTAGGGATGGGGGAGGGTTAGAGAGGGTTGTTTGGAGCATGGCTGCATTATAGGCACCTCAGCCTTGGCTTCTGAGGGTGTTCTTTCAGTTGTGTTTTTTAAAAATCCCTGTGTGTGTGACTTTGCTTATTCCACAACTATTCTTTGCAACAGGGGTTGTGGCCAATGGCTTGACACTCGGTTTGATAAGACCCGGCCCATGACAAAAATTAAAAGGCGACTTGCCGGTGAGTGATATTTTTTTACAAACTTTTTGTTCTGTTTAGTTTGTTTTTTTTCGACTGCCCTTTCCTTGTATAAAGCTCACTGATTCAAGGCATGGTAATTACTGCACTGTTCCTGTCAAACTCTCACTTTTTGCATGATTAGAATAGGCCTGTGTCCAGTCAGCTTTTTTAGCCAGAAGCTTATAGACTGCACAGATCTTATCCTACTTGCAATAAAATTCAGGAAAGCTTAAGCCAAATTCCACCATCAGTGTAATTTTTTTTTGTCATTACTATAATTTAATGTTTTATGATCAGGTTCATCCCCTCTTGTCTGTACCATGATGAAACTTGGTATGTGCCTGCTTTCCAAAGGGCACTTAATTAACTTTGGCAATTTTTATTGAGATCATATCTGTTATAAACTTTATCATGCTGTTATCAAACTTTGTATGAGCATTTAAAGTGTACTAAAATATTTTATGAAAGCACTTTGACTTAATAAATCAATTGAAAGTTATATGCAGTGAGATTTCATGACTAATTATTAATGTTAATCTACCTAATTATTATACATAGGGTATGCATCAACCTAAAGTCATTTTTACAGTGATTTGTTTAAAATTATAAACTGCTAATGTTATTTGCATACATTATTATTAGTTATTCAAACTTACATCCACTGAAAAATAAAAAGGATGGGTTGATGAAAGTTTCAAGATACATCCAATGTTTTATTTTTCAAAAGTGTTTAAATATTATTTGCATGGATTATTGTTGAAAATTCAAACTTGCAGCCACTAACAAAGAAATTTGTACAGGTTGATTTAGGATGGAGAATGCATCCAAAAGGGCATTTTAAAAAAAAGAAAACATTCAATTTATGAGGAATATCCAAAAGTGAATGGAAAACTAATTTCTTTTCATATTATAAGCAATGCTGCATATTCCAGAATTTGTTTTGTTTAAAAAAAACATTCAATTTTGAATTTGTTGAAAATATGTTTTTACATGGATCATTTTTTGTTTGATTGAATTAAACCAAATGCATTTCCACAGTAGCAAAGAAGAAATTAAATAAGTATGATATTGAAGTTGAAGCTCTGTCTGGGATATGTTTGTTGATACTCCTACAAAAGTATTACCTTGAAATGAAGGTTTTGCAGCTGTGGGGGTAAGAGTTCTTACAGCTTCATTTTGAGTCACCAAACTCCTTTAAATTGGATCATACTAACTGGTATGCAGTGTTTCATGCTTAAAACACCCTCCAGCTTTTGTTTTGCATGTTCTTCATTCTTTTTTTCAGGAAATATTTCAATTTAATGTACTTCTATTTATAATATAATTAGAATTTATTTCATAATGCTTTTAAAAATAGATCAAGTATACTGATTTCCAAAAGATGGAATATATATATCCATATCCAGAGAGAGAGAGAGAGAGAGAGAGAGAGAGAGAGAGAGAGAGAGAGAGAGAGAGAGAGATGTCAGAAATCTTTATCCAATAAGCAGAATGATTAAATTGCATTATCTACATTTGTTTGAACATGAAAGTTTGACCTTGAACAATACCTTTTCAAATTACAGCCAATGTGGCAGTGTGTGATTTGTAGATTTATTATGACTTAAAGGTTCTTTTGTCAGAGAAATAAATAAATTTGTGTCATTTGGGTTACATTTTCATTATAAGAATGATTGGTAGGTACCTCAATAAGCAAGGTTAGACTTCTGATTAGTAGGTACCTCAATAAGCAAGGTTAGACTTCTGATTGGTAGGTACCTCAATAAGCAAGGTTAGACTTCTGATTGGTAGGTACCTCAATAAGCAAGGTTAGACTTCTGATTGGTAGGTACCTCAATAAGCAAGGTTAGACTTCTGATTGGTAGGTACTTCAATAAGCAAGGTTAGACTTCTGATTGGTAGGTACCTCAATAAGCAAGGTTAGACTTCTGATTGGTAGGTACCTCAATAAGCAAGGTTAAACTTCTGATTGGTAGGTACCTCAATAAGCAAGGTTAGACTTCTGATTGGTAGGTACCTCAATAAGCAAGGTTAGACTTCTTTTGCAATGTGGTAAATGTTAATTTCTTATGAATAGTCTTTGCGTGTTATTATTTTTTTTTTTTCATTTTAGAGATTTCTTCTAAATACATAATAATCTATAGGTACAGGTTTTCCAAAAGACATTTGAATTGACCTATAGATTGGATTTGCATTTCCCATAATCATTGGAACCACCGTAGTACAATGACTGTCTCTGTTTTACATTTAATTTCTTTTAGTTTGAAATTGGATCAGCGTTGTATATGTTGTGCATTTAGAGCAGCATTCATAGTTTCCTAATTATCGTAAGGTACAATCATAGGTATGACTTAATTTAACATGTTACAGTTGAACTAAGAAGACTATCCCAGATCAATTGACAGAATTGTTCCGACTGACATGGGCCAAATCCTTCTAAATTAGTTTGAAGCTAATACTAAGTCTTGTTTAATTTTCTTAGGATATATTTAGATTTTAGTGTGTTAGTCTGCCATAGATTACAAAGAGAAGGCAGGCATATTAGGTTTGACCATTGGTGATTACACATACTTTTTAAAAACTTTTGTTTATGTCTTTGAAATGCAAATATTACTGAGATTTCAGTTATTAATGAAGGCTTTTCTTCCATCCTTTTTTTTGTTTGATGATTTAGGCTTGAATTGACACAATGTTTGTAATGTATTACCTTTTTCTCCCTCCAGATAGTTGTACAGAAATGGATCTTTAAAATCAAGGCATTAGTGTTTTTAATGGTAATAGAAATTACAGTATAATTGTTAATGTCTTTTTTTCTAAGGTAACACTAACCCAGCTGCATAATGCACTGGTCATTCAGGGTTTCCACAATTTGCAGTCCAGTTCATGACAAAAGTAAATATGATATTGAAGCTGAATGTTTACAATTTATCATGATGGAGGCTTCCAGTTACTGTTCCTTTTTGCCTTCTGTTACCATTGTCAGATTGTTACATAATTTTAAGTAAATGGTTCAGATCCTAAACTGCCCTTAAAAGGACACATAATCCATTGTCCCTTCAACTAATGGCTGTATTATTTGTGTCCATATTGGTCACTTGCAAGCAGTGTTAAAGCAGGAAACTTTAGTTGTAAGGCACATGTGTAGGATAATGGCTTTTTTGCACTTTGAAATTAATGCCCTTTGAAATAGGCAGTTGCATACTGCATGCCTAATCAGAATTGGCCAGATGTCACACTTGTGCAGGCACAAGTTACAGTGATCATTTTCCTTATATGAATTGAGAATCATATTCCTTATGATTAACACAGAAATGTCTTGAAAACGATTTGCCTTTTGATCTAATTTTTAGATTCTGTCCTGTTCCTCGTTTTGAATCCTGTTTACTTCATTGTTTTTATTTGCATCTTTTGTTTTCTATGTTTTGCCTTTAGATCAGTGACCTTCACCTTCAAGTGATTCACCATTGGATATTTTCTGAAGTAGGTTTGTGTCTGCTGCTGTGTCATATTGTGTATACTTGTGTATTGCTTTACATCCATATATTGCCTGTTAAGACAGTCTTGAAAATGATACTGTAAATCACTTTTTTATGAGCATACATGATTGGTTTTTCTGGCGTGACAAGTTATCATGAAGAATTTTTATTTTTGGAATTTTCATTTATAACATGTATGTTGTAAAATTTTTAAATAAAATGCTTGTATTCCCTATGGAAATTTCAGAAATTTAGGTAGCACATACTGACTAAATTGCTAACATTTGCAGATATTGTGCTTTACAGTGTCAGATTTTTGTTGCATAGTCTAACAGAGATCGTTACATAAGCAGTTTTCTTATTACACACCATGGGTTTAACAACTTTATTTTTTCAAAGGTCTAGTGAGAAGATCAGTTATTACTAGTTATTTTACATATGGGCTTTTTTTTGTCCTTTACTGTGTAACCAATAACAGCTTTTAACATAGAAGAATGTCAGACAAAAATCCAGACCTTATCTCAACTTTCGGGTTGACAAACTTTAATCGATGAATCACCATAATAAAAGTGTACTCATAAAAATGATGTGTGTGTGTGTTTGTCAGTGAAACTTCTTTAAATTATGAATTTTTAACCAGACAAGATCATAGAGTGCAAGATAATTATTTGCCTATCTTCAAGAAGTTTTCTTTTTGTGAAAATTGTTAAACAATTAACCACAGTTATGAAGAATTTAGACAGACCAAAAAACTTGATGAGATAATTAGCCTGGCAATTGGCACATGGATTGTATACCAATAGTATAGATGATGCATGAAAATGATGAGACAGGTAAATATATCAAGTAAGTAGTTACTGCAACCCAAGAAGTAGGATAATCATACCAAAGCTGTATACTACTTTGGAAAGATACTTACTTTCACAGCAGTTATTAGTACAAAAAATATTAACAGCTGTAAATCCAGGGAACCATGACTAATACACCTAACTGACACTGCTCAGTATGTAGAAAATCCAGATATGACATTTTTGGAAAATCCAATATGGTTTTGGTGTCCATTTATTGAAAAACCCAAACATTACTTATGTAAACACTAATGTAAAATCCGAATACATTTTCTGACACTCTTTTAGACTATTGGTAATAAATTTGTGTTGAGTTTAGATTAGCAGGCCATAGTGACAAATCGCACTTGGTGTTCTCAGCAACTACTTTTAGTATGCTCAGCATTTTAGTTTTAAAATATAATGCAGCTATTAGGGATATTCTGTTTTATAGTATTTAAAATGTATATTGACCACATACATGCAATATAAACATTTTTATGATTTCAAGGCCTGATCTTTGTAATATTTCATTCATAAAATGTTTAATAAAAAGTAGTTTTTCATGCCATTTATTAAGTATATCATTGGTTGCTATTTTAAATAAGATATGTATTTTTGGGGCAGTATTGAGTTCCATAAAATTTTTAGGGAAAAAAAATATACAGAGTGGTTGGTATCCCTTTTAACTGGAATCTGTAGCATCTTTATATTAGTCACTGGCCACAACTTACTTTGTGCACGAGATTACAAGTCCGTGTGTGGTGGTATGTTAAATGCCTTATTTTAAAAAGTGAATGTCACTGATTGGATGGAAATAGATATGAGAAGAAATGATGTAATTTTTCTACATTTAGGTAATTGTATGCAATATGACGTGTAAACCGAAAACCATTTTATCAGTTGGCACAGAAAGTACTACTGCATGTTTATGTATAAATCTTACTTAACTCGATTTTGGTTATCTTCAAGGGAATTTTTCTCAGAATCATATCATCTTCATCAGTTTGAATATTTCCAGTTTGGGTAAATTGTTCACAGGATGTAAGAGTAATTTGCCAGACTTGCCACAGACGTATAGTTATTTGGCCAAGCATTAAGATTACAGTCTTTGGGAATTCAATTAGTTGTCTCTGACTTACTAATATGTTGATGTTTACATGATGTAGGGCAATAATTAATCAAAAATATCTGATGGCATATAGTTATTGAATATAACACTTTCCTTGTAGAACATTTGTTCTGTGTGTGTGCGCGCGCGCACATGCACACATGACAGACCATTAATTTAACATCAGAACAATATAAACTAAGATGTCATTCGCCAACCCCAACCCCAAGCTAATAAAAATGGACTGGTCCATAAAACAAGTGCAGTACACAATATCTTGTGATGATAATGATATATAAACTGATATTAATTATAACTGTACAATGGTAATACATAACACTAATGTCAAAGTTTCTACTTTATTGAGATACTGAAACTTAAGAATGAAAAATTTAATGAATATTGACTATTATAAATGTTTTAAACTAGTTTCTGTTTAATTACTCTTATGAATTAGGGTTAGGTTAGTTTGCAATTAAAAACATTGGTCTTTCTTGAACTTTTGTTTGATCATGTTATTGTTTTAGGCATATAGATGTACTAGTAAGAGACCATATGAATTTGGTTGATTTCATCTTGTATGTTGTCCATCCATGTGTTAGCATAGGATTTGTTATTGTTTCTGCTTCTAAACAAACAGAGAATTGAAACTAAATATTACATGCACACTTATCACACGATTTGATTGGACCTAAATTAAATTGTGTGCAAAGGACAACCAATACAGTCACCATGGTTTCCATCTGTAAAATCTTGTTATCAGCATGGGGTTTTCTTGAAACAATATTTGTCGGATCTAGTTGGTTCAAAATGAAAATAGTGCCGACCTTACAACCATTATGACCATAATGGAAGCCATCTTGGAAATCTTGTTATTGCTCATTTTGCCTGCATGGATTGGTAATATCAGCATGGTATTTTCTCTCAAAGATATGTTATAATATCTAGCTGATTCTAGATTTAAAAATGGTGCTGATATAACATCCAGTATGGCCACCATGGTGGTCATGTTTGAAATCCTCACCATATCTTCATGCAATATATGGTCAAATTGATGCTAATACAACCTTGATAAGGGTTGCTGTAATGGTCATCCTGAAAAAGTTTTGTTAAGAACTCCTTGAACGCCATTTCAGTAGCCTAGGTTTTTTATTTAAAAAGTAATAAATTAATTATTGATCTTACTAAACTTAGCATGCATGTGTATCTTGACAATGTTTGAAACATGTTTCTCATCCATGGACACTATCCATGACATCAGATACAAGGTCAGAGGCCATAAAGAAACTTGTACTGCGCTTACAAGTATCTCATTAACTCGGACATGTAAGAAAATAGTGCTATTATTAAATTTAAAGTACTTAAGAACACCATAAATGGTTTCATTACTCAATTGTAATAAAAATGAAAGGATAGAAGATGCCATCTATGTGCCCCATTTTCTCAGTATGAAGTTGCCATCAATGTGGTAAAGGTGATGTTAAATTCCAGTGAACTAAACTTTTGATAGACTCTTGCGAGGCCTATTCTAGAAGTGAAAAATTGGTGGAAATGATCCCCACCTTCATGCCATTAAAAAAAGAAAACAAAAGGAATTTTCTCCATAAAGGATTTAAATTAAAGACCTGGCTAGCAGACTTGATGCATATTTTTTTCATATTCACTTGATTTTGTTGCAGAAGACTAGGTAAATCCTGCAATAGTTTGGACCCCCCTCTTGTCTTTCTTGTTGCAACATGTGGATATGCTGTGCTAATCTGTATACTAGTATGGATATGCTGTGCTAATCTGTATACTATTATGGATATGCTGTGCTAAACTATACTAGTATGGATGTGCTATACTAAACTGTATACTAGCGTGATATGTTGTACTAAACTGTATACTAGTATGGATATGTTGTACTAATATGTATACTAGTATGGATATGCTGTACTAAACTATACTAGCATGGATATGTTGTGCTAAACTGTATACAAGTATGGATATGCTGTACTACTATGCATACTAGTATGGATATGCTGTACTACTATGTATACTAGTATGGATATGCTGTGCTAAACTGTATACTAGTATGGATATGCTGTGCTAATCTGTATACTAGTATGAATATTCTGTGCTAGTCTTTTTAGCACTGTGGATATGTTAATCAGTATACTCTGTGTGGTGGACTTATAATATGGTGAATATACTGCATATACTTGCACACAAGTAACTGTGAATACACTGCATTTACTTGCATGCAAATGAGATCCTGCTGCAAACTGCATAGACCCAGATCTGCCACTGAATAATGTTCTAGTAGATCAGAATCATTACAGTTCATTTGGAGTAATCATTAGAACAGTTAACATAAACTGATATACCTGCACATTCTGTAATGGTAGTTCAGGGACTATGTTTGGAGCAGGACCAGACTTGTGAGTATATGTGTTATTTGATGAGTATCAATAGTGCCACATGATATGCAAGTGTCTGCTTAGATCTGGCAGTTAAAATTGAATTAGGCTACATTATATAGCATGTATTTTTCCTTATTTTTCCATTTTGTGTAGATTTGTATTCCTAACTATTTGCACCTACCATAAAAATTGCCTTTTTAATGCAGCAATGATTTTCATTTCCTCATTTGACTTTTATCTATCTTAAATGGCTGCTTCCAGTAAGCAGCTAAAATTGTCCCACTATACAAGCTAGTTTATTGAAATTTTAAGATGGAATTTTTTAACATGCTGTAATCGTACATGAAGCAGCATTGTCAAATTCAGCATTCCAAATCAAGTTTGCAGACTTGTGTCAGCCAGACTTAATTTTGTTATGCTAAAATGAGAAGTTATTTAGAACAAGTCTGTCCAGACAGAATTTGTTGCTTAATTGAAAGAATTACAACTTCTTTCATGATAATCAATTCTACCAGATGATCATTTTTATGCCTGTCTTTGTTGGCTGATTGCAATATTATATAAAAACCATTCCTTTGACTGGGCAAGTTATAAAAAGAGCACAACATCATCAATGATAATTCTGTTGGATTATAGAACAGAGATAGATTATTATCAGGAAATGGAAAAGTTTCTGGAATAATTTTTCTCTGAAAACATTTCCAGATTGATTTGTGATAGTTTGTCGATCTTGAATGCAGGAGAATAATTTGACCATCAAAGCTTAGATAAGTCTATTAAAAATCCCTTTAAAAAAGAAACTACAAGTGCTTCATTAAGTCATATGATGTAAATAGTCTTGACAGTCTTTAATTATAGAGAACAGGGTTCTTTGTGCTGTACATTTTTTACCGAGACTTTTATTTATTTAAATTATTACAACTTTTGCTGCAGCATGATGCCCCATTGCTAGACATCACTATAAACTGCCACACTGCAGACATTGTAGCAATATGACTGAAAAAATTCTAAAGCTACATTAAAAATGATAATCAAACTTTTGCAATGGTATGTTTATGGCAATCTTTTTAATATTACTTGCTATTATGTATTACTTGCCTTCATGAGTGACTTATATTTACACATTATGGTATTTTTACTTATTTTGTATATCACTGACAACTTGAAAGAACGAGAGAGCTTTTTTTTACATTTGCAATGTTGCACCTTGAGTGGAAGATCATGGGTTTCATGGCAATATTTTGTCAGTTTTTTTTCATTTATATTATTACTTCTGGGCATGCCATTCTTTTGAGATAAAGGCATCCAGATAATATTGGTGTTATTTAGCACACATCAATCCACATCTGTTGACGCTGCTAGCATTGGTCAGGGTCACTGAGAGAAATAGAAAATTTCCGATGGTAATTAATATCCATTTTAAATTAACCTCTGGCGCCACATTTACAGGGCTGGAGGTTGTAGCCTACTTCTGAGCTCAGTAGCGTCAAGGTCATGTACAACACATTAAAGTGGGTGGTATTATAGAAAGGTAGACATGTAGCTTTACAATGATACCAAATAATACAGATGTTTTAGTTGCACTACAAAATACATTGGGGAAAACATCACTTTTTGGACCCAAGCTTTCTTCCAGCTGAAATTTGCCCAAAGTCAGAATCCGATTTTGTGTCTGAATTTTGCCTTAGATCTAAGACAGACCTGTCTGAATTGCACACATACATGTGAACCTTTGCAAAAAGTTGGATAAGATGGACATTTAGAATTAAGAGTGGCCTCGACACGAAAATGATGGGTCCATTAAGCAAAAAAGAAAGCCAAGTCTAACTTTTACCTTTCTGCTCATGCTAAGGTGAAAGAGCCAACAAAAAACAATGTTTCTCACACAAAATTGTCTTGGAGGTCAATGTATTAGGATGTATTCAAAGATGGTGCCCAAAATGCAGTGCTAAGTCACTCACTGTTGCCACTGTTTTATTGTTAATGCTGAGTTTAGTGGGGCTAAATTTATGGGGTAAAATTTAATTTGACCAATAATATGGGAATTGTTACTGGTAGATAATGAGTGAACAATGAAAAGAAGATCAAAAATGGATAATTCCTTTGTGCAGCTCTTAACCAGTGAACAAGATATTCAGACATTAAATTTTTTTTTATAGGTTACTTGATAAAATATTTTTTAAAATTATGAAAATTTCCAAGGAGAGTATGTTAGTGCAATACGGGCAGAAAAGGAAAGGACGATAATGTTGTGCTGACAAGGGGTCATCAACTGTCATACAAACTAGATTATCTCAATTTTGTAATCGCTACTAGTGCCTTAAGCACTGTCTAGTGTTTTTATTTGTCCCTTTAAAATTGTGTACTCCCTACATTTGGACAACAGAGGGACCTGGTGTTTCCTACCCTTGGGTCCTAGGTGAAACACTGCATTTGTCACCAAAGAAGCTAGTATTTTTAACCCAGGTTCCAGTCATTGATTAGTATGTCAAATGGCTGTCACAAAATGAGGCATTCTTTTAACTGCAAGTCATGGGTTTGATACTCTCTCCCTTTAAGTGTTCTATTCATACTCTACTGGAATCTGATTCAAGTTTTGATGAACCATGTATGGGAAGATATCACATCAACAGCCTTCCTTTTTTGTTCTCATTAAACCCTGCATAGGTTGGGGACCTCCACCCAGCAGTTTTGAGTCTGCCTTGCCTCCTTTTTTTTTACCATGATACCTTGGATAATGTGGTTCAGCCCTCCTGAACCACATCATCCAAGATATCATGGTGGAAAAAGGAGGCACAGGAGACTTCACCGGAGATCACCGGACCAGTAGATATCTCTGTCTCCTCTAATCTCATTAACAATGGAAGGGAATGACAACTGCCACTTGCCTCTTTCATCAAAAGGAAATTATCAATATCTTCCTCCAGATAGAAAGGAATAACTGGTTAGCCCCCATTTTCATCCAGTATGAATCGAAGTAGCCCTGTGATACTTCATTAACATGAAGGGGATCTCTGTCTTGCACTTGGATACTTCCCAGGTAGGGATATTGGCAGAGACCTTGGTCAATCTCCCCAAGAACGCTTTGGAGGCTTTAAAATTAGAGGCTTATACACCACTTTCTATTGACTCCTATGCCAGTATTTTTGGGTTTGGTACCTTCCGTGCATTGAATAAATTGTTGTTGCCTCAGGCTGCTTTAAAGAAATTGTTGAAGGTTGTGTCCAAAACATTGAGATATATACTCTCACTGTTAATAGCACTCACTTCCAAGCTTGTCTATATCCATAGCAATGCTGCCTTGGTGACAAAAAAGGCTTTGCAGGTGCATAACAAAAGTCTTATATGGACTGCCCATTTTGATGCTAATATGCTCTTTGGATGACTGATGTCATCAGTGGACTCACAAGACTTGAAAGACAGCATTGCTGGTCTTTGGCTGTAGTACAGAAGACTCACAAGACTTGAGAGATCAGCATTGCTGGTCTTTGGCTGTAATACAGAGGACTCACAAGACTTGATAGACAACAATGCTGGTCTTTGGCTGTAGTACAGGCCCCAGCTAAACTGGCATAGAAATTCCCTCATTTTGGAAGCTGATAGTGACCCCCAGCTGAGAGTTGTAAGGAGAGGAACTAAGTGAAGCATCTGACCCTGTTTAAAGCAGCTTTCAATCTGTTTTTAACATGGGCCAATGGAGAAAGTCATTGGAGGATGGAGGGAACCAGTTCTAGGGTAAAACATTCTTTCTTGCCAAGGCCCTCTTTTCTCTCTGTTGTAGTTGCTAGATAGAATCATATTTTTCTGAGGTTTAGTCAGATTTAGACAAATTTGATGCATGGGTCCTTAGCAGAATCAAGGCAAGTTTCCAGTTTTACTTCTTGGAAACTTTACCTCTTTCCAGGATCCCCATTTGTTTCCACCTGTTCCAGCTATGGAAAGACATGTACGCTTCTAATATTTCTAGTTTCAACACACAAGGAAAGTTTTAAATTGATTATCCCATTGAACAAATTTATTTTGGAAGAGCATTTCAGGATCTAAATATCTGCCTTAGTCATGAATTCCATTAGAACGACAACTGGGTGGTCATAACATATTTCAAGTATACCTGTCTGCACATTTCCATCTTTCAAGCCTACAGGAAATTACTGCAGTATTCATCTTTTTTTTGGGAGATTCTGACTCATTCAGTTCCAACCCCCAATCTCAAGGTCAGATCTGATACTTTCTCAGAATCTTTTTTCCATGAAAATGCATTTTCTCAACTGTCAGGGTTCATTCCACATTCTCACCAATGCTTTCTCTCATAGCAAGATTGGTAGCCTTTCCATTTCTTGCTTTTTCCAAAGTGGAGACTACCCAAAGATCACAAACAGTCATCACCATTTGAGTACAGGAACATATTGAGACAGGATTGTGGCCTGAGTTCTAATACATCAACATGACTCATTTCTTTACATGGACACTTCAGATTAAAACTGGAATACTCAACTTTAGCCCCAGGGAGTAATTCTACAGGGCCTGTAGTCTTGGGAATATTCCTCCCATCACATCACCAATCTAGCCATTGGAAGCTTTTCTTCATATACTTATTGGGGGCAGTAACTGCACAAGGCGTGGTTAAATCATAGTTGCTATGGACAACACAATTGTTTATATTGATGAGCATTTGTGCCCTTCTACTGGGACCTCATGGAAGGTGGGAACTCGCTCGCAGTCTGCCACATTCCATGCAAGAGCAATAAACTGGTGAATATCTTGTCCAGAAAGCTATACTGCTTTGAAGGATTGCCATGAAATTTGACATGCCCAGTCATCCCATGGCCTTGTTGCTTTTAAATGAAAATGATTCTGCTTTGACATCCAGTATTGCTGCCTCATAGGATATTTTATAAATCTAGTTTTTGCTATTCCTGGATAGATGATCATGTTAACAAGACCTTTTCACTAAAAGACTTCACATATCTTGTTCAGAATGGTGCAGATCTGATGTCTGTTTTGTTATCACATTCCTCCTGATGAAAAGCGAATATTTCTATGGGATTTTCACCACAATTATCTATTTGGTCATAAATCAAAATGATACTGATCTGATATTTGATAATGGCTTTCATAGTAGCAGTTTTGAAAATCACAATCTTCCTGCATAAAGAGTAATAATGTAATGAGATTTTGCAACCAATGTAAATAGTTGGTCCAAAATGTTAATGGTGTCAATATGATGTATGGCCAGAAAAGGGGCCATCTTGAAAATATTGTTGTCGCTACTTCTGAATAAATGGTCATATCAACAAGGGATTTTTACTAAACATGATATCTTCTTGTTGACCTGAGTTTAGTATGCTTGCCATTTTGAAGATTTGTTTTCACTATTTCTCATTGTCTTAAATTACTAACCCTCAGAATGGCCAATATTGTGGCAATCTTGAAAATATGATCTCTATTCCTAAAAGGATGTCTATATTGACATGGGAATTTTTGCCAATAGACTTCTTCTGAGACCTACCTGGTTGTAAATGAAAAATGGCACCAGCTGTCATGAAAATCTTGTTGTCATTACCCCCCCCCTCAGTGGGTGAATATTATGACATGTGATTTTGACCAAAAGACTCCAAATGATGTTTGCTTTGTCCAAAATGAAAATATTGACAACTGGTATAACCACCAACCACAGCAGCAAAGTTAAAAATTTTGTTATTACTAAAGGATATGAGATACAGTTTCAGCACTCAGCAGTTAAAAGTAGTAAATGGTCAATTCTTGAATTCCAAGAAATTCTTTTGCCCAGTAGAGCAAAAGCTCCTTCAGAGAATTCCTCATTTTTGTTTTATTGCAATGCCAAATGTGAGGCCTTATCTGTTACCAATAGATGCTGCTGTTTGTTTTGAGTAAAGAAAAATAATATACATAAGATGCAACCATTCAAGTAAAGAGTTTTTAACAAATTAATGGAAAAACAGTTTATGCTACTACTATGTGGATGATATTGAAGCCTTGTGCATGTAGACATGAAATATTCAATTTGTTCAGAAACTGCCATGTCTGAGATGAATATATGATCTGTTATAACCCCACCCCATCCCCCATTTGATAGTCTTCTACTGCATTTACAGAATATTTCCAAATCCTTTAACTTCATGCACAGATAAAAGAAGAATTGGCAGCAATGAAAAAAGCATGAAAGTCTATTTTTGTGACTATTTTGAGAATTTTCTAATGTTTAATAACACATCCATAAATATTAGAAAAAAAGAATGACTTTTGTTCAATTTTGTTCTTCTGTTTCTTTCAGGATTCCAGGCACAGTAAAAGAAAGGGACACACACAGAGCAGACTTAACTATCTTTTGGGATGTCTGGATTTCCCCCAGAAGTTTCATGGATTTAATTAAGGTTTTGTGTATCTGGCCAAGAACTCTTCTCCAACAATATACTGTAAATAGCAAACACATTGGAAATATATGTACAGACACTAAACTAAACAGGACTGATTTTTCATCTGTAAATAGTCCAGCAAAATTATACATTAGATAGATGTAGTAATTTATGTGAAGATGAAGATTTTTTTTGTGAGTTTATATATATATATATATATATATATATATATATATATATATATATATATATATATATATATATATATATATATATATATATATATATATATATATATAAAATAGACATGCACATATACAAAGTGATAAAGAGAGTTGTTCACCCCTAAGGAGGAGTCAAGGTCTGTAGAACAGATTGACCTGATCCCTATAATTTTTTACATTTGTATCTAAGGTATAATGATGAATAATGAACAATAGTTACCAGTGATGGGGAAAATATTTTTCAAGGTTTGATTGGCAGAACAATTTTAAAAAAATAAATTGTAAATTGTTGCAAGTTGTTTGAATAATAGTAACAAGAAATTTAGATGCAGGATCTTGGTAGAAATTAGCTGTCTGCTAAATAAACCATTGTATGAATTGTTCTTAATAATTAAGTTTTCATGGTTGTTATAAAACAGGTATTTATTACAGATTTAAATATAAAGATCCATTCATTAAAATAAGTATTTTTTTGCATTTTGCTCACAGTATTTAAAAGTGCAAGATTTGATCACATCATCATTAGATCTAGAGTGTATATACTGTTTTAAGAATGGAGAATACTGCACTAAGTTAGGAAGCTTTATTATTTTCTCCTGGTCTCCTCTTCAGATCATTCCCTAATGTAGATTTGATCTTATTGCTAAAATTTGGATGAAAATGATTCAGTTATATGGATTATTGTATATTTTCAAACTAACCTTCATATTTCAGTTTTATATTTCCACTCGAAGCGACAGGTTTTCAGAATGTTAATCCCATGCCATTAGTGACCTGTACCTAAATCCCATTAACTTGTACATGTGTTGATAGAGAATTTTGTTTTTAGATGAGTATATCGGTTTGTGCTTGCATGAGTAAGTTTTATACAATTCAAAAAGCTTAGACAACTTCTTTTAACATAAGTTTAGTAAATACGCCACTCCCTCGACAACTTGCTCTCTGATAACTCTTGAAAAAACTTAGAACCAACTTACGATATGGAGTCAGAAATGGATCCCATTTTTTTAAACCAGAAAAAAGCGAAATATGTTTCCCTATTTGTTGAACCTGAAGAAACTCATGATCAAAATTGGTAACGGAAACTAATATATTGCTTGTTTCTTCATTAAAAACAATAGAATGAACCTGGAAATTTTAATTAATGTTATTAAATCTCAGCTTTAAAGTAAAAAGAAGGCACAACATTTGTTAGATTTTCTTTGCAAACAACATTCTTAGTAAACTGTAATTAATGATACTTGAAATTTTGATAACTGAAAATGTCACTTAACACATAGTGGAGGCAGTACTTTGATAAAAAGAATACCAATTAAATAATTATTTTGTATCAATTGAAATATGTGTTCTAGTTCTATCATTTAGTTCCTTTTAAGTGTAATCATCATAAATGCAATGTGTACTGTTGTAATTAAATGTAAAGTGTATCAATCTACCATAACAGCTCTGTCTGCAAGTATTTCACTGAGAACCTAATTAAGTACCAACTATGTTTTGATATCAGACTTTTGGAAATATTTGTTGCATTTTTGCACTAGGCTAAATAAGCAGTGGGCCTCCTTTTCTATTATCATGCTAATATGTTAATTACCTCTTTTGAATCAAAAAAAGAATGTGTAATAAGCAAATCAATTAAAAAGGCAACCAAATTCTACATGCTTAAGAACCAGTGGAGCTGGTTGTATGTCAGGTAACTCATTTCATTTGATCAATCGAACACTTATAAATGTTACTGTGTACATATTCTATTTAAACAACCTTAAATTTACCTACTGAATTATAATTGACTAAAGACAGCAAGGCAACAAAGTGAAATGAATACTTTGTAAAATCAAGAACTTTGTTTCACAGATACTGACCATTTGTGGGGAAAACAAGTTTCAGAGAATTCCTAAATTTGCACGTAGAGAAATTCTCAAGGATGATGAAAAGTTTCACTGTTTCTTGCAATGAAATCACGTCACAGGTATTTTAATAATTGAACAATTCAAAAACTCAGTTTTGACACAGTTATCTCACGAAATTTTGCATTTTTTTTTTTTTTTTAAAAAAAACGGAAACTTCTCTGGTAGTGTATCAACAGTTAGTCTGGTTCATGGCTTCTTAGACTCCTTGTTTTGAGAAAACTAGTATACACCACTCCAGGAAGCAGACTAATAAACAGAAACAAAAAGATGTGACATAATACATGAATGTTTTCGAGTACCATGTTGGTTGTTGAAACCAGTTGCAGATGTGTTATCAATCTTTCAGATATTGGAAATTTTGAAAATAAATGATTTATACAGAATAACAAAGAACTTCATCAGAAAAATGCTTTATTGACATTTATTCTCAACATGGTTATAAACCGAGGATTCAGTCAGTAACAGCCCAGTTCACACACACATATACACTCCCCAGCCCAGCAGTTCTCTGGATGTCTTTTTTGCCTAGCTGATTTTTGGGAGGTCACTCAGTAACTAATGCCCTTGGGTATAAGGAGGTCTATGTTTTTGGACCTCAGTGTGCACTAGTTACCAAGGGAGAGGAGAAAATCACCTCCAGTAGCATTCACTTTTTTTAAAACACCGACTACTCAAGCTTGTTAGTATGCAGTTGAAAGAAAATAATCAGCAACAGGTTGGATCCACAAGAAGGACATGGGATTAATTTTACAAAAGCCCATCACTACATGTGGAAATGGATTAAATAATCTCGACATTGCCATGTGAATGGTTCAGAGATTCTAAAATGTATAAGATGAATCATTGTCATCCATGTTTAGCAGTGTAGTTCTTTTATTTAGTCAGATCCAGACAAGCCCTGAAAGGTCAATGAGGATAATATTTAGAAATTGTTGTATCTTTATTCCTTATTTCAGCTAACCTATGATTTGTTAAAAAAATAAACTTTGTGACTATAACATTCATGCTTTTTTGCTTGCATTCCATCACAAAACAAGGGGTTAGGTAGCACAAGCTTTATCTACAGATTGATCATTGTATACTGTGGGATAAAGTCAGTGTTACTTGATATGGTTAGCTAAACCAACAGCAATGTCCCTGATCTTCTGGCATGTTATTATGCCCTGCATATATATTCACTTAAATTTTCAATGGCAGAGGGAAAACCAATGTACTTTGTATCATCTAGTGGAAAAATGATGTTTGGGGATATATATATGATATTAGCTACCTTTGGGATTGATGACAGAGGGTATGGAATACAATTAACTTGGGGCTTGATGACTGAGGGTATGGAATACAATTAACTTTGGGCTTGATGACTGAGGGTATGGAATACAATTTACCCTTGGGCTTGATGGCTTAGGGTAAAGAATACAATTTACCCTTGGGTTTGATGACTATGGGTACAGAATACAAATTACCCTTAGGCGTGATGACAGGGTAAAGAATACAAATAACCTTTGGGCTTGATGACTTAGGGTAAAGAATACAAATTACCCCTGGGCTTTACCCCTTTCCACTGTCATCATTGTTGCTCTGCACAAGTTGTGTTTTACCTCTGGCATTCATTTACACTCCCATCATTGACAATGTGAGGCATTTCATATGCAAAATGTACTGGTATCAGGTGTTTGCTCTTGCATATATGTTGTATATGAATATCAAGTTTATTGTTGAAAATGGGTAAAATTTTAGTTTGTATTGTTTGTTTCCTAGAAGTTTGGTTTTCTAGACTCGCTGAACACCTCTCTTTATTTTATTTTGTTAGCAAGAAGTTCATTTAAAAATAAGCTGCGTCTGAAATGAACGAATGTTTATTTGAGTGCTAAAGGTTTTTTTTTATGACTTGACATTTGACATCTATATATTGTCAGAGAAAGAAATGCAGATGTATTTATTTTTCTGTGTACATGATGGTTTAAATTTTTGCTTTGGTTAAAACTTGGAAAGGGATGATAATGTGTGTAAATGCTTGTTTTTTTTTTATTAATGTAAAATCATTGTAAAGTCATCTTGTCTCTAATATCAATTTGTGCATCAGGTCGACCCTAAGTATGAACAGCTGTAACTGCTGCAGAGTCTAGTAGTAAAAGACACTGCCAGACAGAAAATTAGATCAGTAGCCTCATTCTTGAAATACTTTAAGTACAGAATTCAAATAATAGCTCCATTTCAAACATTTGTCATTTTCAGATTATATCATTGACATTTTGCATGGAAAAAAATGTTAAAGTTGTTAAAATCCAATACTGATAATGATCAAAGCATTTCAAAATTTTAAGTCACCAAATTTGTACTAAACGTTTCAAGAAGACTGGGCCTGGGCTATGCATTGAAACATATCTTCATTTGACTTAGGAAAAACACAGACTGGCTTTTGACATGAAGACTGGGCCTTGGCTATGTATGAAAACACAAGTTTATTGAGTTGGGAAGAACACAGTCTAGTTTTGAAATGAAGACTCATTGATTGCATAGTTTCTGGGAATGGTGTACTGCCACTCTAGTGATGGCACCCTATTATCACTTAAATCCTGATGGATTCCAGTGAACCAGTCAGAAAGAGCTGAGAATTGTGAGAAAGTGTACCCCCCCCCCAAAGTCTGTTGAATGCATACATTAGGATGATGGCTTGTGCTATTTTAGGGACAATTTGGGGATACTTTTTCAGTTTTGGAAAGGTATGTTGTCAGACAGGAATTTTCAGTGGGGACTGACTTGTAAAAATTATCATTAGCTCACCTCCTAAATGGAGTATCAACATATTATGATAAAGAAAATCCCGTATATTTTGATATCTACTGTTACATGTTTGTTTCATCCTTGATTTCATGAGATGTTAGCCGTGGGTGTAAATTGTTCCAACATTTTTTATAGAAGAGAAATGTAAAAATGGGGTTAAGGTTGGTTCATTCCACATCCTATCTTGACTTGTCATGTCAACGAGTAACAAAAATATTGTTTCATGTGTTGTAAATAAAATGACTTGTATGTATCATCAGGCTAACTTGTACTTTGCTTTGTGTAGTTGTCTTGTTTTCGTTTCCAGGATTGTTGAATGTTTAATGCCTTGTTTATTTGTGCTTTTTGTCACAGTTAGAGTAAGGGTTAATTGGATATACTGTTTGTTTGATGCTACAAGCTGTTCAAGAAATAAATCCGTTTAGGTAACAGGGTTTATTTTAGCTGATTATTTAAATAAACTTTTTATCAGTTGTCATATAATTTAGAGTTTAACCAGGATTGTTTTGCAAGTTTTCATGTTAGATGCCAGCTTGAAATGGCAGAATGTGTTCTTAAGTTTTAAATTGCAAACATACTTGGGTGATGGACATCTCGACCAAGCATATTTTTTATTAATAATTTTGCACAACAAAAACATTCCAGTGAACAACTGCCCAATTGAATCACATAGGTATGTAAATTATCCAATTGTATTAGTAAGTAGTCAGAAACGAGATTGTCCAACCAAGTGGCTCACCTAGCAACCAAGTGGGATGCCTAGACAGATTTGGCTTTATAATATATTACAGTTTCAGATTTTGATAACTCCAAAGGTTTTTGGAAATGTTTACAACTCCTTTTAATTTGTTCTGATAATCACT
This sequence comes from Potamilus streckersoni, assembly GCA_016746295.1. Classification (NCBI taxonomy): domain Eukaryota; kingdom Metazoa; phylum Mollusca; class Bivalvia; order Unionida; family Unionidae; genus Potamilus; species Potamilus streckersoni. Next base: position 834,673 of record JAEAOA010001293.1, on the reverse strand, counting down.
GTAATTATGTTCTAAAAGAAAACCACCTATTAAAAGTAAATAGCTATTACAAACATTACATGTCTTAAACATTAGTGCTTTGGTTTCTTTGCAGCATAGTTGTATTGGGTTATTGGCAGTGATAAAAACTATTGGTTAACCCAGATTTGGAAACAGATTTTAAATTTTTATTTTTTAATGTCAGTATTTTGAGAACTTGTACTATGTACTAGCTTAGCTGATCACAGTACTAAAGCTCTTCTATTATCTTTCACATTAAAATGTTCTCCTTTATAAAATTCAACCAGCTGTGAAGCACTTGGTCTGCATAATGCACTGTGCATTGTATCAGTAATTACAGCATCAAAGGCCTTGTTGTGCATTATTGGACAGTAGATCTGTACGGTTCCCAGTTGTATGCATTGTAAAGGTTTGTTGAAATTGTAAACATGTCTCTAATTTGAATTAATGTATCAAGAAATCAGTGTATTGCACCTCTTGGTTGATGTTGATTATTATGTCTGGGGAAAAAAAGGTTACTGTGAAATAGGCAATTTATAATCATTTGATGCAACTGACTTTTCTGTTCCACTATCCCATATGGAAAAGTAAAAGAAAGTACATGTAACCTACCTACTTTACACTTACCAATTAAATTTGTTAATACTATATAAGAGTTGAAGGGGTTTTAATGAGTATTAAAAAGATATTTCGGGGGGGGGGGGAATACGGCTTTTTTTTAACAAAAGTTTACTAAAGTTATGTTTAATAAAAGTCCTGTTATTTTGTTAGCAACATGGATTAATAAAGCTTTTTAATACAGGCATATGACACCATAAAACATACATTCCAAAGGGATACATTTTTACCAGAAATTAAAGCATATAGCAGTGTCCATTTGTGAGACAGTCACAATGTTAAGTTCTTGAGTGTATTTGACTAAGTAAATGAATAAAATGCATACATTTAGTCCATTTTAACACTGTGTGATCCTTTCAATAATTTGTGAAATTTTTCTGTCTTTCTTGTCTTCAACATCTGAATGCTTTCTTTGTAAAGTCATATTGGAAACTAGGAGTATTTTTTTTAAAAAAAAAACAACTGGTAATAATGACATATAGCACTCCTGAAAACATCGTCAGTGAAATTCTTGGAGTATACTGACTTAATGTGAAACCATGTTATCATCAAGTACAGTATTCTCTACAGTGTCAGTCCTGGAAAGCTGCCTTCATGTGAAACCATGTTATCATCAAGTATATTTTACATAGAATTTTATTACTAAATCATAAGATGGGAGTCCATGACCATACATACCTTATACTGGTGTAATGAAGTGTGTTAAAATGAAGGATCTTACAGTAATTTAATGCTATACTTTTGATATCAGTATTGGTCAAATGTCACAGTATTTCTTTTCCATAATATTTGCATGGTCAATCTTTTAATATAAACTGCTTGGACACAAATCACCTTTTAATTTAGATCACAGTACTAAATTAGGTCAGTACAGCTATTATTTTTCTATGGTTTATGACTACCTGTCTGCAAATCAACAAATTTGCATGTTCATAATCATTTTTCATTTCAAATGAAAGTAATCATAAAAAGAATAAAAACTTTTAACAGAAAATATAAAGCATAATGATGTGAAAATTCTGTTAATTGTATATAAAGTGACAGATAAAAGTAACACTTGTAGAATCACTAAATTAAATAGATTGTAATTTTTGTCATCCAGCAGGACTGCTGTGTTTGATTTATCATAAATTAAGAATTCATTCTTTGTAGTATGATAAAAAAAAATTGAAAAATTCTATGTACTTTGATTCTTTGTGGTTAAAGACTCGTGCTTGAGTGGACATGCTTGGAGGGAAATGCCTGCTGTATAGACAGATGCAAGTCAGATATAACTGGAAACAATATAGACCCTTATATTCCATCACATCATTCAGCAGGTCAGGGTTATTTGTTCCAGGCAAACTGCATAGACCCATATCTGCCAGTGCATTGTAATGATAGATCTGGTTTATGTTGTTTCCAGTTGGATTGGAACTGTTTGCATATATATATATATATATATATATATATATATATATATATATATATATATATATATATATATATATATATATATATATATATATACACACACACACACACACACACAGTACTTTGTATGGTAATGGGACATTGTTTAATAAAATTTATTTTTCTGCATATTTGATTTTTGTGCATACACTTATGTTGTTTTCATCTAGGTAACATGGCAGTCCCTGAGTCACACGAGTCAAAAGATGACAATCTACTGAGAAATTGTGAGACTATGCCTTACCATTTTTTTTTATTTGACCATAAATTTGACATGATAATATGCTGTACCAAGAATGATTATACCAAGACAGCTAATCAGAGCCCTGTTGTATATAGCCATTTGTTTTACAAACTGCAGCAGATTCTGCATTTCATCCACAGCACAGGGAAAACCAAGAGACATGAAATTTCTATTTACCAAGTTCCCACATATACCAAGTAAAAGTTTGAATTTAGTTGCAAACAGCAAAGATCTAGATCTGCTGTAGCATTATGTGCCGGCAGATCAAGGTCTCAGTTTGCACTGATTACTCCTAACCAGCTGTACAGAACCAGATCTGCAGGAGCATTATGTGATGCCAGATCTGGGTGTTTGCAGTTGGTATTGTATTACAAGTAAGTATATATGGTAAATAAGGAAGTAATCAGACTCATTTAGAGTTAAATGTTTACATACTTATGATTGTGTCAATCAGCTTTCATTCACCAAAAATACATAGGTTTTGGTACTTAATTTCATTTATAATACTTTAACTCTTGTTTAGGAAGAGGTGGATTGTGGTGACGATTTAAGTTTGAAAAATAAAACAAAGTGATTTTGATTTAATTGCTCTGCCAACTTGTAGGTTGTCCTTCATGATATATGCTACTCTTTTTTTTTGTTGCCTGGTATAGACAGTATTTATCGGTATTTAAGCCAAAATATTGCTTTCTTGTGGTAAATCTTATATATCATTCTTTTTTTGCAAAGCAAAAATAGATCACTAAAGTTTCTCATGTTAGAGATGATTATAATCCCAAGAAAAAATACAGATAATGAATAATTTAAAGCATGTAAAATGGTTATGTGACCAATCTCTGAAGATAATTTAAGTTAATTATTTCCAGGCTTTCATACACAAATTTGACTTCCTAGGAATTCATTCCAGTAGAATATTTAATTTTTTTTTAAAGAATGCAAAAGACAGCAGTATAATTAATGTTCTACCCGATATGTACAGAGGTTTAATTAAATGTGAAATCTTGTGCAAATCCCACGGGGGGAATGCTCATTCAATTGCTTTTTGAAAAATTGAAAGATATAGTATCCATCCCCAGCATTCAATCATTGTGCATCAGGCAGTGAGTACAGTGTAATGGAGGCTGGTAGCAATTTTTTAACACATATAGATCCAGTGAGATTCTCTGGGTTTTCCTTGTGGTTTCATACCTTGTATTAGAGCTTTGTAAAATAGTCATTTACTGAGATATATATATATATATATATATATATATATATATATATATATATATATATATATATATATATATATATATATATATATATATTGTGTTGTCTGTTGAGTTGATTTGCCTGGTGTTAAGCATGTCTGCATTTTGCAGCTAAAGCCATCTAACAGCATGCACCAAAACCCTCTGTTGAATGTGTTTTGTTTGAAAATGACAGTGTTCCAAATATTGTCAATAGTAGCTCAATATATGTACAGTGGTTAGAACCCATGTAACTAGTCGAAAATCTTGTTTGTATGGCGATAAAGATAATACTGATGTCAGTTTATTTATTGTACTATCAGAGTTCAGTTCATCTAATAACCACATTTGAAGCACACACAAAATCCTTATAAGAAATACCACATGTAGTATAGTCATTTTTAGCCATCTCTAAATGGATCTTGCAAATATATTTTCTTGAAAGATCAAAGAGGAAAAATGCTATTTGAATAAACTGTAAATTGCTGCATAAGATTAACTGCAAAATAAATAAAAACTGAATCATGTCAGTTAAGACATGATCACAAAAAGAAAAGAATCAGAACAGAATGAGACCTGTTTAGATCAATTCCTAATTAGGACAATTTAAATGATGGACATGCATGTATATAAAAATGGTGTGAAGTTTTGTGTTTGCTTCAGATAACAAACCATACCCGACTTTAATATGTACCTAAATACTGCTCAAATGAGGAAATTTACAAAACTTGCTCTGAATGGCCATTGATGTAATTTGGTACCCAGCATTTTAATTGGAATTGGTGAGAATTACAGCTAGCAATGTGTTTTATGTCATGCAGTATTATTACTACTGTACCTCCCTTTAGATGAACAGATATGAACAAACAGTAGCAGTGTAAACCTGTGTACATGTTATGCATAATGTTCTGGTTGATCAATGTCGTTTGTTTTACATATGATTTCTAGCAAAAAGCTTAGACAGATCGACCAGCACATTATGCTATATTGTATTATAATGCTGTTTGACTTGATTGACAGAGTAGTTATAGTGTGGTAATATTTCAAAGCATGCATATTTAAGGATATTGTTTGATAGTGTTACAGCTGCCCAGAAAACATGTATGGGCACAATGGTATTGTAATGTTAATAGATGATGTGAGAAAAAGGCCAATAAAAGGTATAATTTGTATGTTTTAACTCATCTTATGAACCCTCTATGCGTAAAGATTGCTCTTTGGGTTCAGGATAGTATGATTTTGCCCACTGACCAGATGCAAGATTTGGGGATATGTGTATCAGGATACATGGTCTTGCTAACTGGCCTGATAAATGATGCTTTAATTAATCTTGCTACTCCTAATGAATGATTTTGGGATGCATATGCCAGGATTCATGGTCTAATCCTTGGCCTGATGAATGATTATGAGTTGGTTTATAATGTAAATAACAATTTAATGTTTTGTGGCAAGATTGGTACACATTGTTTATAATGACTATGCCACAGTAAGAATGTAGGTATAAGTTTTGCACTAATTTACGTTTAGAGTACAGCAGTGTCACAAGGACCTCTTTCAGCTTTATCCTCAGTTTACTTTTGCTACGGGCCATAGACCAGAAAAGCTTGTGCTATGGAATGTTTTCCATCATTCGTCTGTTATCCATCATCCTGTGAAGGTTTGTTGTCGCCACTTCTAAACTACTTGTAGGACTCCTTTGAAACGTAACATGCACATTTATTCCAAGATTTGGCCTAAATGAATATCCTACCCTCATACATCTAGTGTGGTGCCTCAGTTGCCATTTAAAAATCTTATTGCTACTTATCCAAAATGGATGGTACTATAAATATGGGGTTTTCACTTGTTATGATATCTAATTGGTTCTAGATGAACATGGCACATTCTGTATGGTTGCTATGTTAAAAAATCTTTTGTTGCTTCTCATGAATAAATTGACCATATCTGCATGCGATTTTCACTGAAAGACTCGTGTCTTTCATAACTATACAAGTTGTGTCTATATGCCTTCGAATATGACCTATCATTATTTAAAGGAATTCTTTTTTTAAAATCCTTGATGTGAAAAAAAAAAACCAGTCGAGACTTTGACCAACTTGGACTAAGACCACCCTAGCATAGAGGTCTTGATTTGATGCTGACGTGCTTTCGAAGATACAAGGAAATGAGAAAGCTTGGAAATAATTGTTTTAATAAAATTTGCAATTAACGTCATTGGAAGATTTTTTCCACTAAAGACCCTGCTGGCAGATATCTTGGTTATGTTCATGCATTTGGCTGCCAGGCAGGTGCTAATTAGGTGAGCAATCAAAGGCCTGCTTTTTGTTATTAATAGGCCATACTTGATGGAGGATCTGCATCGTTTCCAGTCTTTCCAGTAACTCTTTCCTGCTTTACCTTGTTTGTCAGACTCCCTAATATCTTAAAAATGGTCCAACTGTCCCAGCTTTTTTCAGGGAAGGTAGATGGCACTGTGCAAGTCCTACGTGGAGACACAGATCTCCACCAGTCAGCTACTCAAGTTATATGCCAGCATTTATGAACCTTGTTAGTTTCTCCATTTCTATATTGTGTAAATGAAATTATTTTAAATAATAATATGCAACTTTATATTTTTGATCTTGTATAGCATCCTCTTTCAGTAATAATATACATATATTTAAATAAAACATTATAGAGGCAGTTATTGTAAAGCACTTACGGTTCCCAGTGATACTGTATATAGGGTTTATTTAGTATAAAGCAATATTCTTTATAAGTCTATATTTTTTTTTAAAAAAAAAGGCATTAAGGCATTAACATACTGAGGCCATTATGTCTACCCAAAAAATGGCCAAACTTGGAGCTAACTGTGACCAACATATATGGACGATAACAAATTAACTGCATTGATTTTATTTTCAGAACATGAACGACATAATATAAATTCAGAGAAAACTTCACATACGATGCTTTAAACAAAGGTTATTAAAATATATTAAATCTTAGTGAGATTCACAGAAAAAAAGAGTAAAGAAGTTTGATGTTGACCCGTGGTATTGTATGGAACTAATTTGTAAATTTTACAGGATTACATTTTTCAAATTTTAGAATACAAGCTTTACGTTATATTTAGTAATATTAGTGTATGGCGCAATACACTGTATAACGATATAAATCTAATAAATGCATTGACTTAACCCAGTTATGCCTGTATTCATGAACACACACACGCACACACACATATGTATATATAATCTCAAAAGAGACAGAAACGTCATTTTTATTATATATTTCTTTAAATTTTACGAGGTCCACACATTTATAAGAATATAGAAGTATGATAATGTATTGGATTAAATCTTAAATTTGACAAGACTCCCGTTGAATGTTTTAAGTATGTGTTACTTAGTACTAATAGTGATAGTACAATGTACACAAGAAAAAGTAATTCCAAATAAATCTAACAGGAGCAAACACCTTATCATAGAAATGAAAATACTGCACGAGTTTGGTCGGGTGTTCGTAATTTTATTGTTTCTCAATAAAATAATAAACTTAAAATTGTGCATATTGTTGAATGAGCTGCTGCTTTATAAAAAAAATACGTTCTTTTATTTCACGATGTAGGGAACAATGACATAATTTGAACAAATGGAATCCAAGCCGAAACTAAATATTGCACATGGTCCGAATCAGCCCCGTATGTAGTCCGAATTAGACAGCAATTTGGGCCGATCCATCACGTACTTTCGGATGAATTCAACATTAATCGGTGCCGATTCAGCCGGTAGTTTGGTCCGAATTAAATAATAATCTGGGCCAATTCAGCAAATTACCAGTGCTGCCACCGTAATGGCGGATGATTGGCTGCTTGCAAAAATTAATCCCAACTTTTCGTTGCACATGGCTTTTTACAACAAACTATACCCAGACATGTTCGGTTACAGCTGAACAAAAAAGTTAATTTTTGCGTTAAACCTACTGCCATTATTTTCCATCGTTGATATGGTTGATGACGACAAGACTGAGCAAATTGTTACGGCTTATGGAACTGCCGACTAGTCATTCAGACCAGCAAGTCTAGTTTCGCCCTCAGCGCTTGTAGTGGCGGCATGAGATGAACAAAGAAGGCAGGAAACGTAATTATATCTAGTATCAATATAGCTTGACAATGAAGTTATGGATTTTGTTGAAGCTCATAATATTTCAGAACAGTTTTTCAATCAGCAGGGCTCGTTTCGCCATCTTTTACGTCACGAGAGTCGTGTAATTTGAAATTGCACTGAGAAAAATTTAAATCCTACGGTTTAATTGACAAATATCCCAAACGTATTTACTGGTGGACTCAAAGTGTTCATTTCACCATTCACCCTGTCTTTCTATCCCAGTCTTACATGGTTCTTAGTAGTGATAATAACAATGTGTGTTGGGGTGGGTGGGTGTAGATTTAGCTGTGATTAGCTCATTGGTCCACAGAAGAAACACTGGAACATTAATTTACTGGCACTAAAAGTAGTTTCGTTTCATTTTACAAAGCATCTGCTCTGATATTAAGGGTCAACATGGAATAATGCTTATAGACAATACTATTGCACTTTGATACTAAAAATTCTAGTTGTTTGAAATATGAAAATGGTGCAGAGCAATGGATATTTGGTTTAGTGCTAGTCGTCTGCCATGCGCATAAAACAATTGATTTTTAATAACACAAACTAAATATGATCCAGAATGCATGTTGATGCCTGAAATTATCCAGGAAATATGCTGGTAAAGGTAATGTTGACTTATTTGACTCAAGACCGTACTGTCAGCAGCCAAAATATATTTCATGCAAATCAGACCCTCAAACTTCAATTTTTGAAGCCTCTTCTTTATCCTGCAGTATTTTCACTGTACCATTCATATGTTCTTCTTCCTTTCAGAGTAATTGTTAGAGTTCTATAGAAATTGGAGGTGGATGGTATCATCAATATTTAGTACTCAGACATGGTTTTCCTCAAAACTTTCGTCTTTCGTGTCGGATCAGTCGTACTCGGAATATCTGATATTATTTTTTATTCCACAATCATTATGCAATCAATAAAGTTCCACGTGGTTCTCAGTATTGTATGCTGTACCTGGAGACAGTTACAATCTCGGACATATCATCGGATGTGTTTTAATTACCAACCCTGATCAATCCGTTCTCTTCATCTGACGATTTTTTAAAATTCTTACTTATGGTTTTATAAATGGTTATGTTATAGTGACATCAGTACAGCCCAATGTGTTATTTGCACAGTTCTAGTTTAAACTGTATGGTTGTGTTCTGTTATATAGGGGATCTCTTTTTAGGTAGAAAGAGAGTGGTCAAATATCTCTGTCACTTAAATCATCTACCGTTTTAAAATGATACTTGCTTCCAAGGAGAAACCATAAGCAAAGGGAAGTCACTGTTCTATGTCACCTCGTATGATGTTAGAACTGTTGGCAGAAGCTGACCATAGCGATTTGAAAAGGAGCAATTGATCTATATCCAATATTATATACATTTTCCGCAAAAGTGAGGTAGTCAAGATCGGCCATTAAAAAAAAAAAATCGGTCAGTGTCCTATGGAAACTATGATGACATCATAGTTACTTATAAATTTAAATATTTCAAGTCTCGAGTTCCGGTAAGTGACAACAGCTTTTATTTATTAATGTTTTAGTGAAGTCTATCTTAGAGTAATGATCATGACGCTATGATCTTTAACTAAGTAATCGAAGGCAAAGAACATCAACATGTTCTGTACATCAAATTGTCAGTCGACCTGTGGAGAAATAGTATCTGGACGTATTCGAGAACGAGTGTATCTTCGCATCAGGACGTAGTCGAGTACGAGTCACAGTGCTTTACAGATACAGTCCATCAGTATTAAGAAGGAAAAGTTCGCAGAAAGAGAGTTTATACAGTCTACGGTGAAACGTAGTGAACAATTTGAACGATATAGAAGTTTTAACCATTGGCATCTGAAATGTCATAAGAAGGCTGATCACTATGAAAATGTTCAAATCATTAGACACTGATCTACTACCAATACTTTGGATGTCCCAGTTTTCAACATATAGTTTTATGGTCATCGACTAAATTGAGTTGTAGGATACCCATGAAAAGGTTCAAGACTTACAGGATTACAAAATACTTTTTAAGAAGTGTTACATGAAGACATGAATCCTTTATGACTTGCTGTGTGCCATGTAATTACTCATGTTACATGAAGACATGAATATTTTATGACTTGCTGTGTGCGAGGTAATTACTCATGTTACGTGAAGACATGAATCCTTTATGACTTGCTGTGTGCCATGTAATTACTCATGCTACATGAAGACATGAATCCTTTATGACTTGCTGTGTGCCATGTAATTACTCATGCTACATGAAGACATGAATCCTTTATGACTTGCTGTGTGCGAGGTAATTACTCATGTTACGTGAAGACATGAAATTTTTATGACTTGCTGTGTGCCATGTAATTACTCATGTTACATGAAGACATGAATCCTTTATGACTTGCTTTGTGCTATGTAATTACTCGTGCTACATGAAGACATGAATCCTTTATGACTTGTTGTGTGCCATGTAATTACTCGAGCTACATGAAGACATTTTACTCGTGCTACATGAAGATATTAATCCTTTATGACTTGCTGTGTGCCAGGTAATTACTCTTGTTCATCGATGTGATTTACCAGAGTACCCTATTCGGCAAACTATTCCATTGACAGCTACTTTTAATGTGAATAGTTAGTGTAAAAGAAATTATTACGAGTGTCCCATTCCATCTATGAGAACGCTTAGGACAGATTAAAATGACAGTCAACTAAATAACATCATATTTATATTCATGAACTATCCCTGTAATCTAGTTTATGAAGACTGAATATATGCAATAATTATGACCGACACAAAACGTGGTTGACACCCACAAGAAAGATGCAAAAATATTTGTATGAACATTTTCCTGTAATAAAAGATTTAGACATTCTGCGTTATTACATGAAAGGAAATTTTTTAAACATGAATTTTTCTAAAGGTGGTTTGGTGATCGTTTTAGAATTTTCAAAACTGTTATGATTGCATTCTCAAAGTTATATATGGAATTTATCTTTGGCGTACCTTGATTGAGGCAAGAGGTTCAGGCAAAATCGAATTTGTCAAATGTGACTTAAATTATTTTTGTTCAATCTTCCTCTAAAACGTATCGTGTTCTGTCAAAATGAGTAGCAATCTACCTACATATAAAAGAAAGTGAAGGAGAAATGATTTCCTGTCTAGAAGGAATTCCTCATGGAAAGGGGAGGGGCTCTAATGTCTGACTCTAGTCTAACACGTCTTGTCAACTTTGATAGCATGTTAGAAGAAGACGAAGCAGAAATAAAACGTTGGTTTTCACGAAAAGAATACCATCGTAACGCTAGTGTTTTCTACATTGCTCAGTATTATTTTCAACAGAGGAAAATGCATAACACCAATTTAAATTCTCATTACGTGTTGTTTTGTTTTTTTTAATTCTACGAAAGAACGCAAGTCCAAGTCATGGATTTGCAATTACGAATTGGTTTCAGAATCAATGCTAGCAGATTGTACCATCAACATATAAAGTGCTCTCTTTAAAAGAATAAACAAATGAACTTTAAAACACTATTAATTTGTTTCCTCAATATTCATCATGACTTCCATTCAATTTCACCCTCTTGCTAGACTGAGTTGTGCACTCTTAGTCATTAGTCGCGAGCAAATGCGCAAGTGCATTCACATTTGTTAGGTGAAAGTCTCAAAGTGGTGTTGCGATGGCTTACTTTAACAGCTCGTCAATTACTACTAGGACTTATTCACATTCCTCGTCACACACAACATTATAAAAAAAAATGTATAGTAGCTTTTAATTATATTTACCTGACTTACCTTCTATTCCTCATCTCACAGATATGTTACACTTGCGACAAGAGTCCCACCCGTTAATGGCTGGAACAGGTTTGTCAAAAACGAAAAGATTGTAATGGCTTTGATAGTTATTGCAATGTCTTCAGCTCTTTCACCAGTAAGATTTAGACCGAAGAGAAGCAAAAGCAGCGATCCAAATATGGTAATACAGTCACAGACTGAAAGAGCAAAATAAAAAAAGAATTTTAAACCCATATTCTCAAACATCTTTCCCAAAAATCTTCAGCCCTGTTGATACATTCCCCCACACCGAGTCGAGAACAAAATAAAGCCCGTGTCATACATATGATTTCCACATTATCTTTCAAAGAAGAAGATTGAAAGGAAGGAAGACAGAAGTGATGATCTTTGTGCAAATTGCATTACCTATACCAATTTTTTGTCCGACATGTGAAACATCGTCACCCTAATTACCATTAAGCCCTTAGGGTATCAAATACCGGGTAACTTAATGAACCACAACATACACATTTTAACCATAATTTACTACATTCCTGCCGATGTGTCTGACTACGAAGAAATTCAAAAATTGTATCTTGCAGCTAAAACACTTGAACGTATATTACTGCACGATGTCTGACAGTGATCACAAAAGCACACCACGTACTTGTTACACAGACACTTTGGGGTTTCGGGCTCATTTTGTTCTTATGGCTCCAGCACAGAAAATGGGTGTTCTGGCTCATATTTTTCTCACTTATGTGCGATAATGTCCATGTGCGAGTGTGTGAATACCATCTGTGGAGTAATGTTTATCATCGAAGGATTAGTCCTATTTCGTTGATAAGCATGGTGGAGAGATAACGTCGCTGTGATCGGTAAGTTCTCATGGAGTAGTAGCACATATGCTTCTGTAATGACTGTAATGATCGATGGTGGCAATGCGGCCGATGACAGGTGTTTTTTTATACTCATTTGGGTTTGTTTTTGATGGTATCATCACCGACTGTGAGACAATACATTTTGGACCTAAGTCATATGAATTCTGTGATAGGTATCCCATAAGTTTCATCTTTGAACTTTCCAAGTTTTTTGTTTTATTATCTTTACAGTGGAATAGGTTTGTTTCAGGATAATCACTAAGATCAAGGAGGTGTCGATGTTGAAATAGATCCGCTTAGACGTCGTCGGCATGAATTTCATAGATGAGTAAATCTGTATGGCTATGAGCTGCATGGCTTTATTAACGTTTCATGAAATCCTAGTGAAAGTCGAGCATGATCATTTTGGATAGGTCGAGAACAGCTGGACCGACCTAGATGGGTTTCTCTAGCATGAGATGCGTTTTTCTGGATTCATTCGCGACAAGCTCTTCGTCAAAGATTTTCATGCTAACGAAGACATCGTTAACCACAAGCTATCTCTCCTTCGTTGATTGAGTATTTCGATTTTCTTTCTGTGTCTAATGTTTTTCATGGTCTTTTCGAAGACGCTGATGTTCGTGAGTGTGATATTTGTTTTACAGATGTCCATACTGACACTTGTTCATTGTTGGGTGTTGAGTCATAGGATTTCATCCATGGAGATTATTTAAACTTGAGAACCCGATGAACTCTGAGAAAATAACGAGTCCATGCTGGAGAGCTTGCTTAAGCAGTCGATGTGGCGTGTTTTGTGATCTAGACTTGGGTACTAGTTTTTCTTTACTTAGCTCCAATTGTTGTGGATAAAGCATCAAGTTGGTGAATACGAGTGGCTCAACGCAGTAGGGATTATCGTTATGAGCGTCATGGAGTTGTGTGAGATAAAAGTGATCGATTTCGACGAAATAGTCATGATCATCATTGTATGCCTTTCCTTGACGAATTGTTCTCGTGTGATTCAGTAAAATCGCCCATAGGAAGAGGTTGTGCGTGGATGGTTTGGTGGGATAGTAGTGCTTCACGTATTTGTTGCTGACAATGGCATGTTTTTAGATGATGGCTGAGATTTCACCGTGAATATGTTTTCAGTGAACATAAATGCATCTGGATCTGTGAAGAGTTCAAGCTGGACTTGACTCGTCTTGAGAAGAGCATCCCAGGAGAGACCATGTTAGGAGAAATACCAGAGTGGATCAAGTTGTTATTCATCTAGACATACGCATCTGAAAGTTTCGAAGATATTAATGAGTAGAAGTTTGTACGTTTTCAGGTACAGGTCGTGATAATCGTTACGAGTCTGTCAGCCGAGATCGTTCCAAATCTTGTTTGTGTACTGGTATTCCTTATCGGTGATGCAGGAGAGATGTAAGTAAAAATAGATGGCGTCAATGGATGGCAACGAGTTTTCATCAAAATCTCTACCACGCATCAATGTATTCGTAGGGATGGCTAACGTTTCACTGGAGGAGAGTTGTATAAGCTCCAAATTCTTTTTCCAAGTTTTCAGCGATTTCCTCTAGCGACTACTCCACAAACTGGAACGAATCGATGAATAGAAAATTACCAATCGAAAATGACGTACGTTTTGAAATTGTTATGGATGCAGCGAGAATCGTCCTAATACGTGGATGACTGAGTGATGCGATGATGAAATGTCCATCGTATCCTCCCAATTATGAGCGAGCACTGGAATGACGTCTGGATCTTTGAAGCGCAGATTGCAATCAGCATTAGCAACTCCCTGATAAAGATCGGTGACATGGCAATGATCTCTGACTTTTTATTATGTTGTTTAAAGAACTCTTCATAGATGTGCTATTGTATTGTCGATGTGTGCTGTCGCAGTTGTGACGATGTGGCTAGGGTAATATGAGTTGGATTTTATTGTTGGTCGATTATGCGTTTCTATTCATCGGTGAGTTGCTCAAAGAACCAGATGACGCAATGCTAACCTCATTGCTGTTGATACGACAAAAACAAACGTTCATCATCAGATCCTCAGATTTAATCAGCTGCACATTAATCTCAAACTCTTACAATGAAGTGTAAGATGAGAATAAAAAAGGACGAAATAAGATGAACAGTAACAAAGGTTAGCATCATTCTCAAGCTTCAGCTGTAAATCCAACTTTTTCTTTATAGCCAATAGCTGACGGTATTAACATCAAGCAAGACGTTACACCATTCGTCTCAATTCACCCAGGTCTGAATTTAGCTTATGTGATTCTTAACTTGCATATACAATGACACAAGTCACGACAAAAGTAACCAACATAGTCGTAAATCATAGCTGAGGAAAGTGCCTGTGAGAAAACAAATGATAATGATCTAATTGAACTGAAAGAATCATAAACTATTTAACATTATCCTCAGACCAAACAAATGAAACGAGGTGTAACAAGATAACCAAGTTGGATTTCGGATTTATAATAGAATGCTTTTGATGGTGATACAAATACAATGTTTACTGATGAATGACTTGAATGAGAAAATAATAATTAATGCGTGCGTGTATAAGATCCTTTTTTATTAAATAGATTTTTAAAACATAATTAACACAATCCGCACGAACCTAATAATGCAACATAAATGTAAATACAAATAAATGACCTTACATATTATAAGGACTAAGGATAATGATTCACTGTAATTTCACAAGACGACATAAATGATGTATTTTACTTAATTAGTAATAGATGATGTAATTTAGTCATATAGTAAAGTATGTTCACTCAAATAGTGAAAATTGAGGTATGTTACTCAAATAATAAAATGATGAAAACAAAAGGACATATACACAATATCTTTACAGTCTCAAAACAATGAGTATAGCAAACTCCCAAATTAGCCCACAGCTGTAAGATTACATGCATGGAATAAAACAAAACACTCTGACACTAGCAATCTTTGCTTCTAGTCACACTGATCAATCAAGCACTGTTCACTCAGCTCTACGGATGCTGAGTTCAGCTTTACAGCTGCTATTGTCAACTTCTATGTTTATCGCGTCGACTCCGATCAGCTCTACAGCTGAAGATGTGAAGTCATTAAGTATATTGCTCACTGACAAGACGTTCCGTAATCTAAAGATTTAGTCTTACGGTGAGACATTTATACACAGGAGATAAAGATTTACATCGTCTGTGCTCTTGATGTATTCGGTTTTTCCCATCAAACCACTTCGTACGAGCGGAATAGTATGAAGCAAACTCACTGTTTATAAATGTTGTACAATATACATGTATTACGCTAGGGTATAGTTGTACACAAAAACGAAACCTGAGTACATGTATTTAATAAATAAAGGGATTTATACAATTTTGTGTCAATACCTCATTTTCCCCCTTAAAAATGGTGAAACTTTAGAAAAATTACGGAATGCCAACATAAACAATTATTAAACTATTCAATTTTGAATACTGAGTGAACATGATCAGCTAATTACACCCTACTTAAACAATCAGCACCCACATTTTCCGACCCTAGAATCGCCTCTATTCGGAAACCATATGGTTGTAAAGACATCTCCCAACGCATCAATCGCGAGCTGGCGACATTTGCTTTGTTCAAGTATAAGAGTGGCAGATGGTCCGTTTGTAATGTAAACTCCCTTCCGAAAAGATATGCATGGAACTTTGCTATCACACATACTACGGCTAGGCACTCCTTTTCAATCACGGAGTAGTTTTGCTCCCTATAGAGCAATTTTCTACTTGCATAAGCAATGGGCAATATCATTCTCTCTTGCTCCTGTAGCAAAACATCCACAAATCCCATATCGAACGCATCAGTTCTCAGCACAACAGTTTTGTTCCTTTCTGGCAACATTAAGATTGGTGCACTTATCAGTTTCTGTTTTAAAGCGTTAAACTCTTTTTCCAGTCAAACACCCCAGGGAACTTTATTTGGCTGCCCTTTCCTAGTAAAGTCTGTTAATGGGCTGGCAATATCCGCAAAATTAGGAACAAATTTCATGTAAAACCCAATCAAACCTAGGAAAGATTTTACTTGTTTCTTTGTTTTAGTCTAGGTGCATCTCTGATTCCTACTATTTTGTCTGTGTTAGGTTTCAACTGGCCTATTCCATTTGCAAGATAGCCCAAACATTCTAGGTTAAGATATCCTATACATTTTGTGGGCCTGGCTATAAAATTAAAAGTGTAGCAGCAGGGAGGGTGAATCCTACAAAATTTTGCTTGTGTCGTTAACCTAAAATAACGGTTCCTACAGAGGCTGAAAAAGGTCAATAACCCTAAACCAAGATCGCTAACTTTTATATTACCGTACGGTTAATAAACCGCATGAGGTTAGCTCAGTTTTGTTATACTATTATTGACTTTTTTACCCTGACTTTATCGAACTATTTTTTCGTTAAAAACTCGAGCAAACTTTTGTAGAAATTCACCCTCCCTGCTGCTATTTGTTTATTTAAAATATTAAATTGACTTAACTAAAGATAATAAAGATCATATATTTACACGACTTATTTCAGAAATCTGTAGACTTTTTAAGATTGAGTCATATATTCACATGATTTATTTATTAAAAAAATCTGAAATTAGGCCCAAAAATTAAAATAAAAATGATATTATTTCCGCTAACAAAGAAAAATTAAAATAAATTATTATTTATATTAAAATCTGTAAATGTGAGAAAATTTATAATTGAGTCACATATGTTTGCACGACTTCTTTCAGAAATCTGTAGATTTTGTAAAATCGAGTCATATGTTTGCATGACTTATTTCAGAAATATGTAGATATTGTAAAATCGAGTCATATGTTTGCATGATTTATTTCATAAATCTGTAGATTTTCTAAGATTAAGTCATATATTCACATGAATTATTTATAAAAAAAAATCTGCTAAAATCTAAAATTAGACCCAAAAACAAAATAAAATGAATATTATTTATGCTAACAACAAAAAATAAAATAAATTATTATTTATATTAAAATCTGTAAGTCTGAGAAAATTTATGAATTATTTCAGAAATCTGTAGATTTTCTAAGATTGAGTCATATATTTACACGACTTATTTCAGAAACCTGTAGATTTTATAAGATTGAGTCATATGTTTGCATGAAATATTTCAGAATTATTTAGATTTTGTAAAATTGAGTCATATGTTTGCATGAATTATTTATTAAAAAAATCTGAAATAAGACCCAAAAACAAAATAAAATGAATATTATTTACGCTAACAAAAATTAAAATAAAATGGATATTATTTACGCTAACAAACAAAAATTAAAATAAATTATTATTTACATTAAAATCTGTAAATGTGAGAAAATTTATGATTTATTTCAGAAATCTGTAGATTTTGTAAAATCGAGTCATGCTTGCATGATTTATTTCAGAAATCTGTAGATTTTGTAAAAATTGAGTCATATATGTACACGACTAATTTCAGAAATCTGTAGATTTTTTAAAATTGAGTCATATATTTTGCATGACTTATTTCAGAAATTTGTAGATTTTTTAAATCGAGTCATGTTTGCATGAATTATTTATAAAACAAATCTGCTAAAATCTGAAATTAGGCCCAAAAACAAAATAAATTATTATTTATATTAAAATCTGTAAATGTGAGAAAATTTATGATTGAGTCATATATTTACACGACTTATTTCAGCAATCTGTTGATTTTCTAAGATTGAGTCATATATTTACACGACTTATTTCAGAAATCTGTAGATTTTCTAAGATTGAGTCATATATTTACACGACTTATTTCAGAAATCTGTAGAATTTTTAATTGTTTATTTGTCTGTCTGTTTAGAAAGCAAACATACCGATAGTTCACCAGCCGATAAATGTAAACGGTTGTTTATACCTACTGACCTTGGATGACGTAATTACCTGTGTATACAGACGTAAATAGTTTATAGTATAGTGTGGTATTCCACTGCAAACTTAAGACAGATATCGTAATATAAGGTTTTTCTACAGCAAAGCGTGATGCATTAGTCTGGTAAGCGTTTTTCTTAGTGAATTAAATAGTTTTTAAGCAGACAGGTTTAAACAGTTACCTTTACAAATAAGCTGACTTCACCTGTCGAGACTTATTTGTGTTTATCGATCCGTGACAAAAGCAGATTATTCTATTCCTGCGTTATTTTCAATACAATTCATATAACCGGCTGATGTATTTTAGCTGCAGACTGCACAATACCCCAATTTAATGGTCATAAGAAGCAAATACTCTCTCATTCTATGCACATCTGGGTTTTCAAACAAAGACGAATGCGTTAATCGATTTCCGGTATTTGTGCCTAGTGGGTTATTTCCCATTTTTATGCTTGTAATTTTATTTATATATTTATATATTTTAGTAAGATTCATACACATAAATGGCTAACTATCTTAATAAAATTATATTTGTAAAAACACTGCATAATAAGAAAAGCATATAGTAATAATTAAAACTGTCATATTCATCGAACGCAGCTTGGTGTAGGGATAGATCGTTGGACTCTAAATCTAGACATCTGTGGTTCGATTCCAGATTTCGCCAAAATGGATTTGGTCCCGGGGATGCTTTTTATATATATAATTGGGGGCGGGGCGCGCCTCAAGTTTCGATAAATATCTCACTGTGTCAGCCACGTGAGTACACTTTTGTACCCGTGGGTTTTTCACATGGGGGTATTTATCGAAACCGCAATGCGTAGATAGTCCTCGCCCCTAAATAATCAGTAGCATGCTCTCTGCCCCATAGAGAACCCCCAAAATAACACAGTCCAGAAAAGAATGCTAGCCAAAAGAAAGAGTATTATGAAGTGCCGCATAATAAGATCTAGGATCGCTACTGATTATTTTTGACAAAAATCAGACATATATATATATATATATATATATATATATATATATATATATATATATATATATATATATATATATATATATATATATATATATATATATATATATATAATTAAAAATATATATTATACATACTGAATATATATATATATATATATATATATATATATATATATATATATATATATATAATTAAAAATATATATAATAAATAATGAATATATATATCAGAAATATAACAATATAAAATATAAAAATCAGAAAATCAGACAATAAATAATGAATATTGGAGAATCTCAACAAAAATAGAGGCAATTGAAAAATATTTACCGTGATGCTGTCAAACAACAATTTCAATCAGGAAACTCAAGGTGAATTTGCAGAGGATACAAAACAATTATTTAAACTGATAATAGATGCCACTAAAGATATTCAACCTGTGTTAGATCAAACAGCTAAAGCAATTCAAAAAAATAGAAAAAAAACTAAGAAAACAAAAAAAAATTTGAAGAACTTCCAGCCGAAATAGCTGATGCGAAAGTCCCAGAAATGCCTGAAGATGCAGACCAAGCTGAAATAGGTGATCTATCTGAACAATCTAACATAAGTTATAAATTTGGCGTAGATGCTATTGCTGATATTAAAAGCGCTAAAAATGTAAAAGATTTAGCGTTTGCTGTGAAAAGTTTCAGTGATAGAAAAAAGTTTTTAAATCCTGAATATGCTGATAAATTTGTAAGTCGTGATAAATGGTACAATTGGATATTTCGTATACGCTATAACATTAATCAGGCCAGAAATAGTGATCCTAATTATATACAGTATATTAATGCAATAGATAGTTATATTAACTTTATGCAAAATCCGCAAGAGCAACAACAAACGCCAAAACAAATAGAACGACAACGACAATCATCACCGCCATCAATACAATAAATATTACACAATATATATTATACAAAACAACACAAATTATTGTCGCAATCTCCAAAATCACAACCAGTCCAAATAAAAAGTGAAGAAGGATACCCCTTTCGGAAGTGGTCTTATTACTCAGTGTCCCAATAATGTCCTTGCTGATGTTGAATGACTAGAAATTCTGATTGGAGGAAAACGGTAGTAATTCCCCAGAAATCATTAATAAAGCAGCAGATATTTGTAAACGATTATGTAGTGGCGGTATTATGGATATTGATGTGTATCGATCTCTTATTAATGAAATTGCTGATGACTACTATAGTGACTAAGTCAGAGTGATTAGATACAATTAGTGATAAAGTTAATTAATAGTAAAATGATAATACATAATTCTCAACGTGGACCTACTATGGTCAGGGCAATTAACTCTCGAACACCGATTTACAGAGCAACCTACTGAGATGGGTTAGGTGATGTTGTTCAGGGTCTATTTAGAAGACTAGCCCCAAAAGCAATACCAATTGCAAAGCAGCTGGGTATGAAAGCTATTGATGTTGTTCGTGAAAAAGGTGTAGACACTGCTGGTAACCTTGCCAGTAAAGCATTCTCAGCAATCAAAGATAGACTAACACGATTAATACGCAGACACAACCAGTCCGATCTCAGTCGGTGAAATTGCCCAGTACTGAAGTGATGCCTGCAAGTGTAAGTAAAATAATAAATCAAGCCGCTAATCCAAAACTAGCAGCAATGGCGATGCCATCTATGGCTAGTCTGATAGCAGGAAGTGGTCTCACTTCCCGAAGTGGTCTTCGTTTTAGACGATAATAATTATAATAAATATGTTCAAGCGTATGAGTGACCCCGCGTTTGACATGGACGCACTAGTTCTCAAACATGAGTCTATACACGATTATCAGTATTATTCTTATTCTTATGAAGCACGAATTCCAAATCAACGAGGAAGAATTGAACTTCAGGTTCATGATACAGGTAGATATTTCCTGCCCTCAGAAGCTTTTATCGAAGTCGAAGGTGAAATATTAAAAACAGATAATACTGAATATGCAGCCGAAATTAGTGTTGGTTTTGTTAATAATGGTATTATGGCGTTGTTTGATAGCGCTACGTACATGATTGACGGAAAAAATATCGAATCAATTCAAAAAGATGTTGACGTAGCTACAACCATACTTGGTCTTGCAAGATACAGCGACGATTATTCAAGATCAGCTGGTCCGTCAATGTTGTTTGTAAAAGATACTTCTGATTCTCCAGAATATCAACAATATGAAATATAACGACCACAGGATTTTGCTAGAAACGCCCCAGCAGACGTACAAAGTATGATTATTAATATAGATCCAGATTTCAATTTAGGATTTAGATCACGTCGAGCGATGTTAAAAGGAAATAGAAGAATATTTTCATGTGCAATTCCACTCTCACACATCTTTGGATTCTGTAGAAATGTCAGAAAAGTTGTTTTCGGAGCCAAACATACAGTTGTACTAGTACGAAAGGCTGCAGATGATGATGCAATATGGAGACCCGCCGGCGATGCTTGTATGGTAATTCTTACAAAACTTTAACTCTGGATGCTTGTAATGAGCCCATCAATACCTGAAGATCAATTATGAATCAAGGTGGTAAATCAATGCTATCATGGCTGACAATGACTACAGATGCTACCCAGAGTAATATTGACGGTTTATTTACATGGCAGATAGCCTCTCAGCAAGGTGTTTCTGCATCAAGACACATATTTATTACATTACAAAATGCTGCACGAATAAATGATCAAACGCGTAGTATTATGATATTTGATAAACTCGGTGTTTCTGAGATTTTGTTAAGGATAAATGGACATCAAGAACCATCCTAAGATATATTACTTACTTTTGATCAAAATCATGTAGCAATTGCATATCATCGTCTTATGTCGTTCATGGCCGTGATCAAAATGTTGATAATGGATTACAAATATCACAACTAGATTTTACAAGCTTATATCCTATTTATTACTTTTCGCTCGAATATTTAGATTTTACCAGACAATCAGCAGTTGATACACATTTTCGAGCTAGTGTTATTAGATGAGCTATTGATAATTACAGAGCAATTGCTGTTATATTTAGCGATAGATCAATGCTCATAGAAGGTGCTGGTGGACGAATGAGAGTCGTTGATGATCCAGTAGAAAATATGTAATGTGTAATTAGATCATTTATCAGTATTATAAATGTCATATAATCACGTTAATGTTACTCTGACTCATGGTCAGATAAAAAGACTGCAATCAGCATCAAATAATAACTGTGGAATAACAATATCATTAAAAAAGGAACACATGAGTGGTTCAAATAAATTATCGTTGACCGATCGTCAATTCGAAAACTTTAATAAAAAAAAAGAATCAAATAAAGGTGTCAAACTTGATCTTTCTGCAGGTGCTATTAAGGATACGTTTAAAACGGGTGGTATATTTCCCCTTCTCGCAGCTATACCAGCATTAATAGCCGCTGCAGCCCCAGCTGTTGCAAAAGCAGCTGCATTAGGCGCTGTTGGAACACCCGCTGGAATGGCATTAAAGAAAGCAACCGGAAAGGGAATAAAACGAACATCTAAAACAAAGGGAAAAGGTCTCAGATTACCAGGGACCCCGCCTTCATGGTACGGAAAAGGCCTAAGACTTCCAGGGACAGTTTACTAATCTCACCTATGTCTAATTTTGATTTACTCAATGCTGTTAAAAAATTAAAAATAAAAAACTTTAGAGGTGTTTTTATGCGCGATCAATTACCAAAACAACCAAATAATACTGAAACAGGTATTATAAATCTCGATCAAAACTCTGGACCAGGTACCCATTGGGTAGCGTATGCAATTGATCCACGTGGAATTATTTATTTTGATTCATATGGATTAGCGCCACCAAAGGAATTTATTCATTATGTCAGTAATAATACTGCCCCAATCTGGTATACTACATTACCAACACAAACATTAACTGATTCACCAATATATGGTCGTGAAGTACTTAATGTACTTGCCGCTTTATCCATGTCATTGCCAAGAAAACCACCTTATAAAGTCGTGCATGAATATACCACATTGTCACATTTAAACAGACATCAGTAAAATATAATGGTAGATATTTATGGAAGATCTGCTCGTGGTAAAACTCAGCAGCCAGGTGATTTATCTAAATATGTAAACCTTGATCAACTTAGAAATGAGATCGACGATTTATTAAATATTACAGATGTGGATCAAAATGAAGTAGTTGTTTTTCAAGACAAACAAGGACCATTAAAGACAAGCAATATACGACTACCAAACGTACTTACACGAATTCCTACTGCAGCTGCTGATAATATCGTAACTTTTACTGATCAGGGTAAAATACAGAATTCCGGTAAATCAGTTAACGATTATGTCAGAGAAGCTGGCGGTGAATTTAGTGGAGACGTTATTATGAACAAAAATAAAATTACAGATCTTGGAAATCCAACTTCAGATAATGATGCTACAACAAAAAATATGTTGACGATAAACAGACTCCAATCATTAATGGAATAACCAAAATCGAAACTGAATTTCTTGGTCACGTGAACAAGTTTTTAAGTTTTCGTAGAAACATAAACAGAATTAATAACGAATTTTTTGGAAATCCATCTAATGTTGATATAAAACGTACTGATATTAACACAAAACTTAATGAAATTATTCAAAAAACAAACCTGATTAAAATTCCTCACAATCAGATAAGAAATATTGTGTATACAGTTGCATAGGGGTTTGTATCGTGGACTCCAGAAAATAATACCATTAAATATACTGCGGAGATTACTGGTATATATAGGATGTCCGTATTTATTGTTGCAGATTTTAGAATATCCACTACAAATCCATCGACTGAGAATTCATTTAAAACTATATCTGTGTTGTTAGATAAATATTCTGAAGGAACGTTTACGCTGGCATCATCGAGTAGAAATTTACCTCAAGCTTACTGGTGGTGTTTGGAATTTGTAACTCAATTAACTACTTAACATCATAGTATAATGGATCAAATAACTACGTCATCTATCAATATAAACAAGCATGTGAATGTCTGGCCAAACTAAAAAATACCATCGACCATTATACAATAAAAGTAAAAAAAATATCGTAGACGTATGGTTGTCATTGATATAATTGTGTATTCAGTTTCTGCTATTGTTGCTGGATCCGGATTAATATTATCAACATTAACGATGACAGCTCCAGCAATTATAACAATTATTGTTTCAACTTCTACCACTATAGCAGGTATTTTAAATATTATTGCTAAAAAGATAGCTACATATGCGAATGATAAATTGCGTGAGTATATGATAAAATTGCACACAGCAACAGCAACATACTCTAAACTATCTGGATATATTTCCACTTATCTCAGTGATGGTAAAATATCTGACGAGGAGTTCGTAACGATAATTAAAACCTACGATGAAGCATTCAAAATTGTTAGTGATTCTGCTGGCAAAATAAATGGAGAATTAATCAATAATAATAACAATAATGTCAGCAACTGAACATCTCTTGGATGAGTTGTTATAGCAGGAAGTCACTAATACAACTCCTTCAAAAACTACCATGATATCAATAAGTTCGACCAATCCTGAATTTAGCGTTAACTTTCCAACTGCAATTCCAGTAAAAGAGATAGCATTAGCTCAGTTACGTGTTTATAATAGCTGGCCTAATATTAGATCAAAACCATTTGGTGGACAACAACCAAATAATTCATTAGTATTCGCAAATAAAAATAAATCTGATGGAACTCCCGATTGGCAAGTTGTTAGTATTCCAACTGGCAGTTATCAGTTAAAACAGATTAATGAGGGATTCCAGCGCAGAATTAAGTCTTTAACCGGAAAAGAGTCTAAAATAGCAATTACTGTTTACGAACCAACATTATCGTCGGTGATTGAAATAAATTCTCCTGACTATGTTGTAGATATTTATCAAAGTTCGATTAGATCAGTTGGCCTGAAGTTGAACCTATTTATAATGGAGTTTCAAAACCAAATAAAGATGAGTTTAAAACGAGCAAAGAAAAATTCACTAAAAATCCACAATATCGAGAACAACATCCATGGAATTTATTAAGATTTAAATTTGATCCAAATAACGATAGATATTATTTTACAGATTTTGACGGTAAAAGGATCCCTAAGATATTTAAATCAGCATTTGATTTCGCCGTAGAAACCAGGACGAAGAATCGGCAGATTGTTGATGAAAAATTTATAAAAGAATTGCTGAATACTCTTAAACCTGAATACGATAAAATGTTTAATGATTTAAGAAATTTACTTATTTCATTTTCATATCATTATGTTTATAGTGTAAAGCAGCAAATAATCGATTCAATAAAACACTTAAATGGGATTATACTCGATTTAGACATCGCCAATCGAAGTATTATAAATGTTGCAACTAATCTTAGTGAAGATTTTTTCACTAATCAAGAACGTAAACAAATATTTCTCGATCTTTATAAAATAACAGAAGGGGACTTACAAACATTTATTATACCAGATTTAAATTACGCTCAAATGAAGAAATCATTAAATGATCTTATTGAAGAATATTATCCGGAAGTAATTAAATCGTGGGAAAAAAGCACCACCACCACACATACTTAAATATAATAATGACCCATATGGAACAGGTCGTCACATCCCGCCTAATTTTGTTAATATAACATCCACCATCGCACTGAATTTAACGTGCGATATAATTGATAGTAGCTACCATGTCGATATTCCAAAGTCTAACCAGGCTCAACAGGGGTATATATTATACTCATCTAGTATCCAATCTCCACCGGCCTGGCTGACTGTATCTGAGCCAATAAATCAAGGTTATCTGCGTTTACATAATCCGTTATTGTCAAGAATGAACTTCAAACTCACAAATCAATAAGGTAGTATTGTGGACCTGCGCGGGGAGACGTTACATATTAATTTGTACATACGTTCGTAGAGTAGGAGAAAAAAAATGAAGATATTAGATATTTTAAAGTTAAATGTTATTTTAAATAAATAAATAAAGATATATATCAAAGAAAATATCAAAGCTATTGTTTCTGCTATTGAAAAATTAAAGCATGACGGAATTCAGTTATCTGAAGGTCGTGATACTGAAAAACTTTTGTGTGAGTTTGAATCGTTACAACAAAGAAAAATTCAAAATAAATTCACATTTTTTTCCATTTACAGATTCATAAAGTCAATTTATAATTCTATTTTAGAATCTTTACAATTGGTGAACGACACACAAGCTATTTGCGCCTCTTGCGTGTTTAATCGAAAAGATAAAAAGCGCATTATCTCACGAATATGAAAGAAACAAATGATAGACAATCTTGCGATGCAATTGGGAAAGATTATGCTATTTGATTCTGTAATAAATGATAGTAAAACTGAGGATAGCGACAGTGAATAAACCCCTGACACAGTCAAGAGAGCTAAACAAAACCCTTGGCAAGATTGATAGAATAGAACGATAATCGGCAAGTTTACTCAAGGCAGTTCATACGGTCATAAACGGCACTGCGTAAGATTGATTATAGACGATGCTGAGTTAGATTTTATAATTAATGATACAACGGAGAAAAACACGTTTATAAGCCGAAGTAATGCTTGTTTATCGGATGGGACCAAACTAGGTACCATTGTTAGCTATATTGAGGGCGACTCACCACAGTTTACTCATTTAAGATCTTCGATGCTAGCCTATGTTTCTATAAATCTACTGTCTATGATAATAGTTGCTACAGATTCATTTTATATACATAAAAATATAAGGATTATTAAATCCGCTACTTGGTAATGGTGAGTGGGGAACATGGAGGATAAAGCAAGAAAATATACTAAGTTATTCTGAATTTGCTGACGTTGAAATTAAGTAAATATATTACAGTAATAATAATCCAATATCAAAGTCATCTGCACCATCTGTGTACGATCCTGTGGCTAGACATAAGACCGTTTATCTTAATGGATGTGGAGGGTCAGGTAAAACAACTCGTGTGATTAAATTATTTATAAACAACAATTCAGATATGATCGTTTTGACACCTACACATAAACTAGCTAGAGAGATAAAAGAACGAGGGGTAAAAGTTGCACTTATTATAATCTATTTAGATGGTGCTGAGAAACGTGGTCTTCTGAGCGAATGGGTGAAAAATATATACCTAAGTATATTATATGGGACGAGATATGTACGGTGTCGTTAGAAACACTAAAAACATTCCTTGAATGGTTATTAACAAAAAACACGGCTGTGATTATGTGTGGTGATCATGGTCAACCACCACCTTTTGTTGGACAGTCTCCACATGAATGGCTAAAGAATAATGTGGATTATTATGAAGAAATATATGGTGATCATAGAGCTATTAATGAACCGCTGAAAGAACTTAAAAGGTTAATCAGACTACAGCCAGATAAAATACAATGTGAGATAATGCGTGAGATAATTCCAGAGACAACTTTGAATGATTTTTGGACTTTTTGGAGACCTACTGATTTGATAGTCGCAAGTAGAAAGATAGTTCGTGGTAAATTGCAAAGGAAATTATTTATGTTACATAAAGAAAAGTGTTCAAGTCTACCAGTACCATTATGTTATCGCCCAGCAGATACTCGACGACAGAATATTGATGTTGAAATTCCTGGTGGAGATGCTGAAAATGTCCGAATACAAAATCTGGTATTGAATGATATTATTTTGATAGATATCAATTCTGTTGAGAGCGCATTGAGTGTGGATAAATCACAGTGGACGTTAGGATACGCTATAATGATTCATTCGTCACAGGGATTAACTATATCTGATGCAAATATCTGGATTGTAGATGATCGAATCGAATGGTCAAATTTAGTATATCTTGCAGTATCTCGCGTCAGTAGAATAACTACATAGAATTGTTGTAGATTATGTGATAACTGAGGAGATTACTAATGACGCTAATGTAATAAAGAAAAAATTAGGGTCTTATAAACAATGTCACAAAAAATAAACGTGACTTTGATATTGATACTGAATTTATTATAAAACTAAAACAACAACAGAATAATCACTGTGCAAGTTGTAACGCAATAATGTTATGGCACTATTCTAATAATAATCCAAGACAATTTACCGTAGATAGAATTAATAGTGATCTAGGTCATACACGTGAAAATGTGATGCTGACTTGTCTTGAATGCAATCGACGTAGGGGTTCTAGTTTACATAAGTGAACGCGGTGGTAATTGTGTATCTGCAGGAATTTCTTGCAATTGTTCACGCACAAATCCACGTTGAGTTGCAGTAGAATCTAGTCTGTATATGGGTGGTCTTCCAGTAGATCTAACCACACTAGAAATTGTATGTGTGGTCACACTCCAAATAGGATCAGTAGCTCGTCTTTTGCCACCCTCCAACTCCCCTGATTCGTATAAATATCTCACAATCACATTACCTAATACTGGTTGTTGACCTCGTTTTTCGTTATTCATCGTTACGTTGTATATATTGTTTTGTTATTGCATTAGAAGGTTTCATGGAAGTTGCACGAGTAATTTCATCATTTAATGCAGATATCACACTTGGTAACCTTGTAACCCATTCACGAGATCGCTCACCGGACTTAAAGTCAGCAGATATTTCCTTCGCATATTGATATCCAAATAACCGCTCAGCAAGAGTTCGATTAAATCGTTCAACGATTGCTTGATCACGGTGAATTTCAGTATGCCTTTGTCTGATTGTAACGTTGTTTTTTCACCAAAGATAATACTGCGCCAAGAAATTCTTTACCAGGATCAACTTGTAATAATTTTGGTCATTGTAGACCACAACGTTGATAAATTCGCTCAAACGCAGACGCAACTTCAAATGCTGTTTTTGTTGATAATGGTTCAGCTTCTTTATATCTACTTGCAATATCAACAACAGTCACTGTTTATTTGTACGTGCGTGATTTTCGTCCGTGTTTTAATAATATCCTGTGGTAAAAACAAAATATCTGCTTGGTGAACTTCGTTAGGAATACTGACATCAAAATGTGCATATTGAATTTTTTTGGTGGTGGTAGATAAATTTGCCATAATGCCTGTTGTGCTAACCACGCTGCAGCAACAGAATGTGAAACTTTTGCTGCTTTAGCAAGTTTAGTGATCGCTGCTTTACCCCTCCAATACCCTCTAGGGCTATACTAAATAGATTCCATTATAATAATTATATAATTAATTACCAGCCCCTAACATTATTTTACTTTTCATGGCGGATTTTATTAGGAAACTAGCGAGTTTCTCTCTAACAGATTTATTGAGTATAGAATTTAATGCATTAATCAATTTTACATCTGCGAGATGACGTTGTTGCAAATCTTTACTTTTATAAACAACATCATGAATGTGACATGCTTGATCAATTTTATTTACTGGATACTCTCCTGGTTTTGGTTGGTCTTGATCATCGAGTCTGATATCGAGACGAGTTCCAGGACCACAATAATTATATCCAGGAAGGTGTTTTTCACCAACATATTTAGCCCATGGTAATCTGGGTAATTTTCCTAATGATGCGGCTATATCCCCACCTATCTTTGTCCCTGAATCAGACATGGGGATAAATTTATATTTTTTGTACCACATTTTACACATTTACCCGTTAATGCACGTTGTTTATTTTTTGTTGTTATTGTTGTCAATCCAACGGTGGGGGTTGCTGATCTACATTGAAAACAATATAGACTCATGTTATTAATAATATGGATACAATAATTGATTTTTCGGCGACACGAAAACAAGAACCAGTAAAGCACCATCCAGCATTACCAAATTCAATAAGAATGATTATAATAGGTCCATCTGAATCGGGTAAAACACAATTATTATTAAATTTAATAAATGAGATGGATGAGATGGAACAAACTATATTTAATAGCCCCATCTGTGGATGATCAGCATTGTTACGAAGTACTTAAGGATTTTAACGAAAAAGCAAAATCAGTTAATAAAGACGGTGAAGACATTATTGATTTTATCACAGATATAGATGAAGCCCCATCTGTAGATGACTTGGATGGATTCATTAATAATCTCGTAGTATATGATGATGTGATGTTGGACAAACAATCTAATCCAGCTAGAATATTTTCTGGAGGTCGTCACAAAAACACAGACGTGATTTATGTTACTCAAAGATATACACAAATACCTAAAGTGATTAGAGATAACTGTAATATTTTGGTTGTGTTTAATGGAGTAGATAATTATACCCTGCAGAATATTTATTATACTTAGTGTTCAGGGGACATGGATATGATTAAATTAAAAAATTTCTTTTCTAAAGCACAATCAGTTCCATTTGGATTTATAACAATAAATCTACATGACCCAAAATCCAGATATCGTATAGGTCTGGATAAAATATTTGGTTAATCCCTGATAAATAAATATCAGCAGGTAGGGTAAACCTCTACAAAATTTTGCTCGAGTTTTTAACGAAAAAAAAAAATAGTTCGATAAAGTCAGGGTAAAAACAAGTTAATAATAATATAACTAAACTGAGCTAACTTCATGCGGTTTATTAACCGTACGGTAATATAAAAGTTAGAGATTTTGGTTTAGGGTTATTGACCTTTTTTCAGCCTCTGTAGGAACCGTTTTTTTAGGTTAACGACGCGAGCAAAATTTTGTAGGATTCACCCTCCCTGCTGCTAGTGTGGAGTCTATCGAACAGATCCCTTTATACTTTAAAATGTTCATCCCAAGTATATGTATAAACAAAGATATCATCTACAAAGCGTTTCCAATACCATGTAACAGTTTGCGCATGAGACAAGCGCACGACGCACGGGCGTTGAGATAAACCGAAAAGGCACGACTTTAAACTGATAAGGATTTTTGAGAGTCACTAATGCCGTTAACTCTCAACCTTTGTCAGCGACCGTTACCTGCCGATATTCCTTGGTAAGGTCTAACTTGGAAATGTATTTGTAACCTGCCAACTTTGAAAATAAGATTTCTATGTCTAAATCGAACACGGTGATTTTGTTCAGATGTCACAAGTCAATACAAAAAGGGGTTGTCCCGTATTTCTTTCTAATACAACGGAGACGAGTACGGGAACTGGAAGGTTCGATTACTTCCTGGGCTAACATTTTCTTCACTTCTTCATTGATTTTCTCCCGCCAAATTAAAGGTATAGAATATCCTTTATTCCTGATCGGCTCTGAGGAATTGTAACTGATCTCGTGTTGAATCAGTCCATTACGGCTTGGTTTGTCCGTAAACACGTCTAGGTATTCGGACAAAACGTCCAAGATCTGCGTATGCTAACCCTCGGATAAATCCGAGATATTCGCACGCTGATCCTCGGATAAATCCATGCATTAATTGATCGGGTCTATACCTTCTTTCCCTACGTCAATGGGGTGTTTGAGTGGTACTTCGGTATTGGAGACCCCTTTATCAATTCTTTGACAAGGTCATTTCTACGTGGAGTTTCAGCATATTGGCGTGAATATCTTGGACTTATCTTCCATGTCTGTTATGTAGTCCATCTCGCCTTTCACTTGTCTGATTTAATATAGCTCATATATATATATATATATATATATATATATATATATATATATATATATATATATAT
This sequence comes from Potamilus streckersoni, assembly GCA_016746295.1. Classification (NCBI taxonomy): domain Eukaryota; kingdom Metazoa; phylum Mollusca; class Bivalvia; order Unionida; family Unionidae; genus Potamilus; species Potamilus streckersoni. Next base: position 802,867 of record JAEAOA010001293.1, on the reverse strand, counting down.
ATATATATATATATATATATATATATATATATATATATATATATATATAATCTTACTTTGCATCTTTGATAAACACTAGAGATAAATCCCAAAAATAGTGCACACGTATCTTTACGACCAACCACATTATTGTAGGTTACTTGGAGTAATTTTATTTCAAGGTAATAAATCCAGCCTATTTTACTTTTCTCTCTCACTCCACATTTCTGTGCAATTTGTCTTTTATGCCTGGAGAGGGGTGGGGAACAGAAAGCAGAAAGGATGGTGATGAAAATGTGTACCATATTAAATTAATCTAGAAAGCGAAGATTATTAATAATTTCCATGTTATTATCATGCGTCATTATTGATTAATGTCCAGGAATTCATCATTCATCTAGAATTAACTGTAGATTGTCGCTAGATTGTCGCCAAGGGCGGTACCCAATTTGAAATACCAATAGTATTGGTATATCAAATTGTTTTATACCAACACTTTAAATGCTATGTTATATTTCTATATTGTTACGTGTTTAGGCTTGTTCAAAAGTAACAATGAAAAGAGTGAAGCCAACATGCTTTCTAAAATTTAAGAAAATACTTTATTTCCCTAGAAAATAAATTACAAATATGATAAAGGATTTACAGTTTGTGAAAATAATCCAAAAATTACTCCTAGAATGAATAATATAAGTTCTATCACTACAAATTCTAAATGATTCAAAATTCGAATCCCGATGCAGTTCCAATATGAAGTACGATGACGTCAGATAAAGCAGTGTTGTACTGACGTGTCAACAGTTCGTTGTTGATTTTTATGAATTAAGAATATTTCGGCTTTAGAATTTTAAATAATTTCCAATAATTGTCTTTGTCCAAGAATTTGATGAAGGGCACATATATTACTTTTTTTTAAAAAAAAACAACGATCTCGACTCAACTAGTCACAATATAAAATACCTTTGAGCTCCAAAAGGTATGAAATACGACGGAATCCAATCACTAAAAGCGTTAAGGTTAAACAGTTTTAGATCACTTGATGGGGTCACGTGGTCACTTAATTCGAATGGCGCAGAAAACCCATAAGACAATCGACATGTATGCCATGGACGAAGTCTATTATAAAATTCAACAATTAAAAAAACAGCTGACGTAAGCCAATAATGACCTTGATTACGACCAATAATTTTCACTCTGTGTTTACAAATTTTTTTACCAAGGTCAGGAACTAGGTCAGCTAAATATACAATCTAACAACACTGTTATTTACTAGAACAAGAGACCTTTGATACTGCAGCAACCTAAATACATTTTCACATAGTTCACTTTAATACTTGGTAAAAATTCTTCCACATCAGAAATTTTTTCTCACCATATAGATTTTATAGGTTGGAAATTTCACTCTTTTATATCACTTCAGATTCCTTACAAATGCGTTTATGATCTTATTGATATTTTAGAAAATTTGATAACACCAAAACAAAAGGACTGCATGCAATCTCATCAATCGTTCTCAGACTATCGGCTCAAGTTGCTGTCTCTTCATTTGTTAGATTGAGAAATACAAGTATTGATATTGGAATCATTCCAAAATATTCTGAAATTAGCCAAAGTGTTACCAGAGTTCAAACAAGGTAATATATCGTCTACAAACAATTAGCCATCTACATAGAAAATAATCATACTGCCCTCTGTCGTTGCGACTTTTAACGAAATATAATCGTTTATATAACAAACCATAAGGTTTCACAGAAAAACATGCGAGTCAACTGCCTCCTCAAGTTGGCTGATGCTGCTGTCATTGTGAATATTTGATTTTTTGATTTAATAATTTATTTCCTTGGAAACTCAACAAGTTGACCCTTTCTATAAAAACTCTGAGAGATATTCATGGAAGTTTATTCTGGAACTATTCAGAAACAAAGACTGTGATTTAAGTAAGGAATTGTTGATATTTATACCTTGGACTATATCTGATGTCATTGCCTTCCATATTTCGTATAAATTTCAGATCCAAGAATACATTAGTCCGACAACAGTCCTGGTGTGTCAAAATGGCGTCGTTCAAAACTACTTTGAATAATTCATAATAGTTCCAAAATAATTTTATAGTCCAATGAGCACTTTACTCCGAATAATCCTAAAAAATGTTTTTCCATGTCGGGTAACATCTAAATACAGCATACAATGCGCCTGTAGACTTGATGTTGCAATAAGAATACAAGAAATAAGAATGAATAAAATTCTTCCGCTTACATATTAGCAGAAGACGAAAACGCTTTGTGGTATTACTATCTATGTGACAAATCGCGAATCTCCATCATCGTGGGAAAAATCACATGATTTAATCCATCCAATGAGAACTAACTTAATTCTTCTAAGATACCACCTGACCGATCTGTCCGATGGAAAAAAAAAAACCAACAGAAAATCGTAAACATATTTGCTGATAATTTTATTATTTTATTATTAGTAACTGTTAAGACATGCGTAAGCCTCTATTTATAGATGGTATGCATTTTTAGGTTTTTTAATAGATAATAGAAACTGCACACGTAAGAAATTACAACTAATGATAGTCACTACAATTTACAGCAATTAATACAAAATATACATAACACCATGCCATACTGAATGTCACTATGCCCATGTACTAATTACAATTTTGTTCCATCTGTTACATCAAGTATGAAATTATGAAAGTGATAAAATTGATAAACATGCCATAAATCTGCAGAAACATGCAAATATTTTTTACACGTGTTGTTATAAAATTGAAAATAGCGTAACTGAGCAATATAAATCGACTCCAATACACAGCATTATAGTACAGTCACTTATTTGTTTAAATTTCAAGAAGTTATTATTATTATTATTATTATTATTATTATTATTATTATTATTATTATTATTATTATTATTATTATTATTATTATTTCATTATTATCATTATCATCATCATTGTTAATATTATTATTATTATTGATTAAATTTGCGATTCTGTTTAAATGCAATGCCACACTCAAAACTTGTTAACAGCTGATTTATTGCTTTACGGTTATTAAGCTGAAAGCTTTTTCAGCATCGACCGTAGCAAGAATATCATTACCTTTAATTGAATATATTTATACAAGTGTTGCAAACTTATTATCTCTACTTAATTGGCTCCGACCATTCTTTTTCAAACAAATCATTTCAAAATGACATCAAAGTACTGGAAACATCGTAAAGCTGGAGCTATGGGAATAGTGTCTCGCTGTAAACGCCATGATAGTTATCTTGGCGACAATGTTGAACACGACTTTCATTTCACTGCTGTATATTGGCGTCACAAGTTTGGCTGTATATTGGCGTCACAAGTTTGGCTGTTAATTGGCGTCGCAAGAAGCTTTTTAATTAATTCATAATCCATGCTTGCAAGACCATTTATTCTGAAGGAAGAGAAATAACAGTATGTTCAAGACAACCGCTATGGCAATCATGAAAATTTAATTTGCACCATTTTCATTAGAACCACAATTAAAATCCATTATATTAAAATGGAAGAATGATTATTAGATTTTAAAAAAGGTTACCCTAATATAAATATTTTCATGACGCTCTGGATGAAACTGTTTCCCATATTTCATATATAACTGATTTTCAATCAGCTTAGGAATTGTAGCGATAACAAAAACAAAATAAACGACAACATACGATGGAGAAAAACTTAAGTAATGTGAATGAAAAAAAATATTTGTAAAATCAGAATTAATTTCAGGTCCTGACTGTGGTGATGTACCAAAAGTCTTGATGTATGACAATGTCAAGAACTCCTTTGAATATGTTCACTAAATCCTCAGAATAATATGTTAGTCCATAGTCAATGAGCACCTTGTGATTCTAATGAATAATATAAACTAATGAGTCATCTCAAATATTATCTAAACACAACATAACTACATACACAGACTGATTTTAAAACAAAAGCAGACTTCATTGATGTTATATACATCCCATGGTTCTACTCTACGTCGCTATAATTTCTAACTCGATCTAATTCTGAATACCTCCCACGTGACGTGTTTCACAATGCATGCCCACGTCGCAACAGAGTCAACATGACTTAATCATCAATTGGAAAATAAGCCCAAATTTGTAAAGCAGTTCATTATTAACATTGAGTTTTACGAATCCATGCTCTTAAAATAAGTAATAGAAAAGAGTGAACACATTTTTTTGCAAAATTTAACAAATAATTTATTTCCCTAGAAAACAAACTGAAAAATTAGAAAAAGACCTTACTGTATTGCGAATTAAATCCAAAAATAATCCAATGAAGGCGTCGACTAGTCTGTTATTGTCTCCGAAGTACTAACAGTGTCTGGTTGAATCACTGAAATATTATTCCAGGTTTGATTTCAGTATAAATTCCAATGAAAGTCTTTATTCAAAACTTTTGTCAAAGCGTTTTTGTATTTCCAGAGAAAATTATCACTTGAATTCAATAATTTGAAGAAAATAAAATTCAACCCAAGATGGTTACTGCATAATACAACATAAAGTGCTAGATGTTAAGTACGACTGGTAAAATCTTCACAGTCACAAGATAATATAGTTGTCTGCTTGATCCCAGGTTACAAATTATCACTTTCTAAAAACAACCATTACTTAATGGAAAATGACCTTCTAGAATGATATAATGAGCATTGTTTACTTACAACACAATAGCTTGTACAATTAACTTAGGAATCTCCAAAAACCATGACCGGAATCAACATGTTTACATGAACAATAATTCGCTTAATTATCTCATACACATAGAGAATAAAGAAACTCTTAGTTATTTACATGATGAAATAAAAAGAGAATTTTAAAAAGATAACGTCAAGCAGAAATGAACTCAATTTTGGACAAGGTCAAGTCCAACAAACAATTACATTACAATAACATGTAATGAAAGTTAAAAAAAATAAAATTAGCAGGCAAACAATTAAATTAAATTAAATTAAATATACATAACATGAGTTTAAAACTTATAAACTCATGTTTATAGCTCATTGCAATCTAGTCATACACCAAAAGTTCAAGACACACGATGTGTTAGTGGCTGTGCCACAGAATATGTGCAAGTGAGTGCGTATGTATGTATGTGTGTGTGTGTGTGTTTACTGCATCTAAGGCCAGTAGTGTAGTTGTAGGTAGTGCTTGATAGCTAGCTCCAAACATGCAATGACGAAAAGAAGAGCCAAGTGCATAACCACCTTATGTCAGTAAATAGCCTCTCATAGACTCCTGCAGGGCATCCTCGTGGTAACGCACGGTAACTGGGCATCATTCGTCCCCAAACTGACCTGAAGGGGATCTCGGAGCAGCAGTGGACCCCAAAATGTCAAAATACAGTCCCATCGGTGTAAGGACACATCCTTGAGTCACACCAACCACTGCAACAATGTGGATTAAATAGAGGAACCAATCTACCCTTCCAAGTAAAGTCTGGCTTGGCGGAATAGATGATAATCGATCCAAGGGCCACAATGACGGAGCAACTAGATGCATTGGAGAACCAAGGACATTGATGAGCAACCCATACACTCTCAAGCTGTAGCAAATCTTCGTGAATCTCTTCTGTGCAACGACTTTCCCAAAATTATAGCAACTATATCTCCTGAGCAGATGTGTTGAACACGGCCAGTAGAAGATAACGTGGATGCACCCAAGGTCTAAATATTGGCACCTCATAGACTATGTCAGAGGACATCAGAAATATTCTCGTCACTACAGTAGAGTTATACGCTGAGCAAAGTGCTGGCCTGACCACAGACTTGTTAAAATCAAGCTTAACCGACATATAATCACTCACCACCACAAACAACCCAAAATGGTGGGACCTGTCTTCAACACAAGATAGTTACAGCACCCGGGAAAAAAGATGTAGTTCCAAATTAAGCTCGAGAACAAGCTCTCTACAAAGGAGTACTGACAGTAGGCCCAAATGAAAAATGGACCCAGTTCAAAGATCCTGGATTATGGGATAAGAGTCCACCAGGACTGGTTTGATGAGCATTTAGAGGACATCAAGATCCTGATTGAAAAAACGAACAAGGCGTTCGCTTCGTTGCCGAAAGACCAAAACTCTATCTCTAAGAACAACAAGCTCAAGCACCTGCAGGCAATGGGTCAACCTGAACACCGCAAAATGCAGGATCGATGGTGGGAAAACAAGGCTGAGGAATTCCAGTAATATGAATAATTCCAAAATATTCTCTAGTACATTTAAAGCTGTTTATGGCCCTTCCATATCAGGATCACCTCTTTGCACACAAAAGATGGCACCACAACCACCAAAGACATAGAAGGGATGAAAGCAGGATGGAAGGAGCACTTCAGCCAGTTCCTAATTTGAGTATCCACTGTTGACATAGCAATTCTACATCAAATTTATCAACAAAAAAAACAGTCTGCAAAGCGCTGAACTTGCCCACTTTAGAGGAAAAAAGTGAAAGGCCATTGAAGAGATAAACTGTCCTGGTAAAGATGGAATCCTTGTAGAGGTATTCAAGGCTTTTGGCACAGAATCAGCTTCCAAGATATGCTCAAAAGCATATGTGACAATGAGAAGATGCCTGCAGATATACGAGACGCTACCATCAGCTCATTATAAAATACTTAAGGCGACAGAGCTAATTGATTGCAACAGCCATTATGGAATCTTTCTGCTCTTCATTGTAGAGAAGATTCTTGCCCGCAACATCCTGAACAGACTTGTCGCAAGCATCTCCGACGAACTAGTCCCTGGATTACAGTGTGGATTTCTTCCAGAGTTCAGCAGTCGACATGATCTTCACCTCAAATACTGGTGAAATGAGTCGATCCATCTCACCAAGGATTTTACCCTGTAAATAGAGAAGCCCGGTGGTTCGTCACACACACACACACACACACACACACACACACACACACACACACACACACACACATACATACATACCTACATGCATGCATGCATGCATGCATGCATGCATGCATACATACATACATACATACATACATACATACATACATACATACATACATACATACATACATACATACATACATACATACATACATACATATATATATATATATATATATACATATATATACATATACATATATATATATATATATATATATATATATATATATATATATATATATATATATATATATTGATGATACCTAAATTCCTTAAAATCTTTCACATTAGGTTGTCGAAAGCGTTCTCAAAATCGACAAACACCATATAATGACAACTTTCTCATATACTGTATTGTCTCAAAAATCAGCCCGAACATTAAATTCTTATGTTTAACAATGATTTGCTAATACACGTGTGGGTATCATTATGAATTATATCATCAAAGAGGCTTGGATCTAATAGCATACATACCTCTTAAAATGTCATCAGTTAAGATTTTCCTCTGAACGAAATGGTGACAAAAGTATTGGATGTAGTGGACATGAACCATTATTATTATGTTAGAAAAACTCCAAAAATGTAAAGCAATGAAAGTAAACGAGGTAGGAAAACGTTAAAAGTTTTAGTTTAATAGAATGCCATCCTAGGATAAGTTATTATCTTTTTATGATGAAATCATGAGATCTTGGATCTTTGAAAAAAGCAACAAAATACATCAATAACAAAAAAGATAAAGAGGAAGCAAATAAAGACATAAACCAAGAAACTAGCAAACAAACGAAAAAAAAAAAGAAGAAAAAAGTCAAAAAATACCCCCACCAGCAACATAAAAACGATAAGTGGAGATTATCTTTTTCAAAATTGGATTTACGACAGATAAATATTAAAAAGGTACCAGGTAGTAATATTAGATCGATAGTCATTTCTACAAATCATTTTATTTACTTTTGATATGCAATATCTTCACCCAGAAAACATTCTGGATACAGATAGTTATTATTTAAAGATAATTCTGTAAGGCTTCCAATCCGTTGTCAGGTATATTGTCTGAATCGAGGGTAGAACTAAAATCTGCACTAGCGTAGCGGTCTTAGATGAAGAAATCGTTTTTTTTCCCCCTGAGAATATTCTTTTGTTTCTATATAAGAAACAAACACCACTGTTAGAAAACCCGTCATATTTCTTCATTTTTTATGTCATGATTTTAGGTATTGTCATTTACTTGAACGTACTTTTCCTCACTGATTTCAATGGTCATTGCGAGTTCTTTCCATCATAAATCTTTCTACTCGCGAGATAGAATTTGTCATGCGCATCATATCTACATAGGCAAATATTTTGTTCGCAAATTTTGCCGCCAAACATATTGGCGACCGAGAGTAGTTTTCCTGTCCATATACACTGTATATCAATGAAAAATGATAATGAAGCTATTTGATTCGGTTAATAAAGTCGTTAGGTGACACTTATAATTTACATTCAGGCTGATAACGGGTAAATGCATTGATCTCAAATATTATTTGATGAAAGTATTGATGTCAAATTTATTGGAAATTTAATCTACTTACTGGCAAGGAAAAGTAAATCACGTGTATATAATATATATATCTTCATGTTTCTAACAAAAAAGAGACGGCAGCAATGTTATCTTCTCAGATAGGAAACAATCACTTATAGGATAAAATATCTTTTGAGCCGTGTAAGAAAAAGACTATTTTAGTAAAAGTCATGCAGGTGATTATGCGCATTTACTAAATTTGAATTAAAACTATAAATATGTTCTTTTAAAATTTAATACTAATTTTTGTTTAACCAAGTCTTTTCAATCCTAATTTTTGACTGCTTTGCACCTCAACTGTCATTAAGAAACTTACAGACAAAAAATATCGATTGCTATTGACTTCCACCATGGTAGCCATTGATTAAACTGGTCAACAAAAACACGCTAAGTCTAATCGTCACCATATATAGTAATTCGACTTTATATATCACAGCGCACGACATTCAGTCTGGATTATAATGGATCGTTTCTCCATATTATTAATACAGAGTCCGATGTCTAGACTGATTCCCGTTTCTCCATATTATTAATACAGAGTCCTAAATATTATTAATACAGAGTCTGATGTCTAGACTGATTCCCGTTTCTCCATATTATTAATACAGAGTCCTAAACGTCTCGCCCTAAACCAGAAGGTATGTCCATTAGAGTACTAACGTGGGGTTGAGGTGGAGCAGACGTGCGTTCTGTGGTTGCCACTTGCTCCATAGGCCTTGGGCGCCAAAACAGTGGATATTTTTTTTTTATTCGAAGATGACCAAAATTGTGTGTTTATAAATTTGTTACTCTTGAATCCCGACCTTTCAGCAAATTACATAGCGCATTCGTAAAACAATAATTTGTAAATTCATTTCTGCTGCAAGTGTGTGTTTCATCAATACTATTGCCTGGAATCAAATCAGCGAAATTAGACGTCTACATGTATTTACAAATCCGGCTAATAACTACTAGCAACTGAAGAGTTTTCAGTGTTAAAAGCTCGGAGAACTTATCATCTTTACGTTGCTTAGTAGGCATATATATATATATATATATATATATATATATATATATATATATATATATATATATATATATATTAGTGTAAGCAAACATTCCTTATATAAATCAATTTTGTTAAAATATATGGTTTCTGTACATGCTAAACAGTAATATGATAGAGATTAAATGAACGAGTCTAATGTGGAAATGACAGACATGCATAAAATGGTGATTGCTTATCTTGTAGGAATAACAGAATTAGGATCCCAGGAAAAGCCACCAAATGGCATTAAATATTAGAAAAATCGTTATCGACCAGGGCTCATCTCCGGTCCTGCAGGAGGAGCTCAGCGCTTGCCCTAAATCTCCCCCCCCCGCTGGTGGGCACTAATCCCCTGCCAAGAACTTCCCTTCGAGTCTCATATTCTGGCTTCTATGGTCAACTTCGTCGCCAATTGCGCCGGGCGCCAGTTACCGCTAGTACGCCACTGGGTACGTCCTCTGGTACAGGTGGTTTCATGTAAGCCACATACCATCTGGTTGTTATCTGACGTTGCTAAATAAGTGCTATGCGCATCAGCATCTGCGTTTTTTTGTTGTTGGACCAAGTTTTGTAGAATAAGTACAATAATTATACTCTTGAAGTAATATCTATAGTTAGCACAACAGTTTGCTGTCAACAAAATAACACAAGTAGAAGAAAAGAGATACAAAAAAGGACAGCGATACAACTCTGTCCTTAGACCCGAGGTATCAATCCTGTTAATCATATCCATTAGGTTAATAACCCAAAAATATTAGTAAATCTCAAGAACACACACATGTTTATGTGTGTGTATCTGTGTGCGAGTGGGTGCCTCTGAGTGTATGGTTGTGTGTGTACGCGCACGTGTGTAAGTACTTTTGTGTAGTAGAACAGCGATTTGTCCTTACGTAAAGTATTTTGCTTAAATCAACATTATATCAACCTGTCGAGTTTTCTATGCCATGGAAACAAGAAAATGAGGTCCAAATAGACTTGACAAATTTGAAGAAGAAAACAAGGCCACAATTAGACTTGACAAATTTGAAGAAGAAAACGAGGCCACAATTAGACTTGACAAATTTGAAGAAGAAAACAAGGCCACAAAAATATTTTTGACAAATTTGCCATGCCATAGAACAAAAAAATGAGGTCGAACTAGACTTGACAGATTCCATGGAACAAGAAAATGAGGTCCAATTAGATTTGACAGATGCCATGGAACAAGAAAATGAGGTCCAAATAGACTTGACAGATGCATAAAAACAAGAAAACAAGATCAAACCAGATTTTATTTGATTACGTACATGATTAAAATTAGAAACACCTTTCTCTCTCTCTCTCTCTCTCTCTCTCTCTCTCTCTCTCTCTCTCTCTCTCTCTCTCTCACACACACACACACACACTTAGCATATATATAAATAGTGAAAACCTGTTGAATTTAAAAAAAATGTCTGTGACACGACAATATTGCACTAAACGAGTAGAGCATATTGAGCGCAATTAAAAATACATTACATATTTTTGATACATTTTGGCATAGGGTGATGGAGGATGTGATAATTATAGAGGCAGAGAGGAGCCCTTTTTGATAATTATAGAGTTATAGATGAGCCCCTTGTAATAATTATAGAGGCATAGAGGAACCCCTTGGGTTAATTATAAAGGCATAGAGGAGCCGCTTGTGATAATTATAGAGGCATAGAGGAGACGCTTATGATAATTATAGAGGCACAGAGGAGACTCTACCTGTTGGGATGGCCGGGCTACAAGAGAAAACCATATGTTAAATGGATCCATATTGTTCCCAGTCTATGCTCTTAAAAAAGTAACAGTAAAAATGTGAAAAGCATCAAGCTTTGTAAAATTCATCAAAGAATTTATTTCCCTAGACTACAAAGTGAGCAAGAAAAACAAAACTGACAGTATTGCGAACTAATCCCAGAATATTCATAGAATTATAGATATAAGTCGTATTAATTAAAGTTCTGAACACTCTTTAGTATAAATTGAAATTAAAGCCAATGATGAAATTTTGACTTATCTGACATGACATGAATATATGTTGATGTGCCAAGAGTCTTTTGTTGAAACACGCTAATAAAATTTCAGGTTTCAATATAAAACTTGGATAATTAGATTTACACCAGATAAACTGTGGAGAAATCCAAATAACCTAGACCAAGACCCAATTAAACATATTTACTTTTTTTTTTATAACGATTTGATAATAAATCCATACACATATGAATATTTTAGCGATGTTGTTTACAGAATAACTTAAATAAAAAAAATTAATTATTCATGTCAAGTTTGAAAATAAACTTGGTTTTTGGACAAGGTCCAACATACAATGGTACATTATTGTATCATATAACGAAATAAAAACTAATAACCAATACAGATTAAATATACAAACTATAAATGGTAACATTAATATAAGTTGTTTAAGTGAACTAAAGTTAATAGTAACGTTTTTAGAAGTTGTTGACCTCAGTTTATTGGAACGTGCGGGAAATGTTATATTAAAATGATCCATAGGTTTAACATTAGGGTTAAAAAGGGTAACATTATTATAACTAATTTGACCTCAAAAATGGGGTCATTCTAATACATTTTTAGAAGTCTCTCACCTCATACGGCACACATTATCGATCAAGAAAGGTAAGTACGACATTTATATATAAGGCATTACATATGCATCAGATTGTGTTGGGTTATGTATATCTATTCATGGCCCTTTACTTGCATTAATTATCTGTATCTATATTTTATATGCTGTTTTAGGTTCTATTTTTAAGAGTGTACATTGCGCAAATCTATGAGTAGTTGGCGTGATGTTTACCACTATTAACAATATTAAAGCCTGTCGACAATTTGGAAGTCATTTTTATTGTCTGTTGGAGTCAGGTGGGTCCTTGGAAGAAATATGTTATTTTAGATTGGATATGCTGAGTCAGGTACATTCTTTTACGACGTATGATTTTTGCACATAGTGACTTAGTTATTAGTAACATAATGCGTTTTCACATGTTACACTTGTATATTAATACCTGGACAGTTCTGGTCAGTCTTATTCCGTAATTTAATCTTGTAGCATCAGTCTTGATACTTATTTAATATTGTGTTTAGATATTATTTGCAGTTTTGCAAATGCCATTTTCATACATGAGGACTGTTGGTAGACCAGTGTGTTCGATGATCTGCAATTCATTTGGAATATTCGATTCTTTTGGACTTTTAGGACCATTTGCGATTTAATTCACAATACTGTAAGTTCTTTCTAAATTTGTACTTAGTTCACTAGGAAAATATATTATTCGTTGAAGTATACAAACATTGGTTTTTGCTCTTTTTCTGACACGTAGTAAATGATCATAGAGACCAAACAGTTGTCAGTAAATTTGCCTGAATTATTCTAATCTTATAAATAGCTATAATTAAGGAAGTCAACTCTTAATAACACTAAAATCGATTTGAATAAAAACAATGCTACGGTTACGAAATTATCAAAAAATATAACGCAGACTAGAACCATCCTGGAATACTTAAGTAACTGGACTTAAATTAAAAGTTGTCCTAAAATTACAAAAGTGTTTCGGAGTATAGTGGCTATTGAAATAAATACAAGAATATTAGATTAAATTAGCTCGAACTGAAACTAGTACTAAAATAATGAAAGTGTTCCTTACTCCAGCGGGGACCGATGAAATGTCCAGAAGATTATATTCAGTTGGGCCAGACTGAAAGTAATACTAAAATTGTACCACGATTTAATAGAGATTAAGATATAGCTGGAAAGGTTTTGAAAATATTGGCGAAGAAAAAAAAAGCAGGAGTAATATTTCGGAAATTGTATCGAACTTTCGTATATATAACAAATCCGCAAAAATATAAAACAAATTGGCAAAGTCTTGAAGCAGTACCAAGATTGAAATACAGACGGAAGTAGTAATAAGGGATAATTTAAGAACAATGGGAATTACATTTACAAGACCTCCTAGAATGGTTTACAGACAAGATTTATACGGACATAAGGTTGGGACTATATACGGACAATGGAAACTTAAACATTGGGTTTGTATAGGATCCATAGGAATGGAACAATTAGGGTGACGTCACGGTACAGGACTTTGGCAACAATGTTGCAAATGGTTGACATCAATCGGGCCAAACAGTAAACAATGACAGAGCGGAAAATAAAGCTATAACGCTTGGCGGGATGGGTAAGTGTAGCAAATTTAGCGGTGAAACTATACAAATAATATCGCTTGGCATGGCAGGTATGTTCAGCTAGTTTAGCCGTGAAACTATATGAATAGTCAGGCTGTGAGATCCGGCCAAACTAGGAATAAAATATAAATGTATTACTCGATAGACAAACAACAAAGATACACATATGGCAATAGAGTAAATCTTTCGAGACAATGAAGTGACCCTGAAAAGAGTCTTTGAGATTGTGCTTCTTTTTCTTCTATTTTCTCTTCTCCCTTTTACTTCTCCACCATCTTCTCAGTTTTATCGACGTCGTTGTATTTTTCCTATTTCTTTTCATCCTTTTCCAATTCCATTTCTCTTTCTCATTCTCCTCTTCCTCTTTCTTCCTTTTATAATTTTCCTCCTCCTTTACTAATTTCGTTCCACACTCTCAATTGGAATATGTCTTTTTCATTCTCAGTCTCCTCTTTTTCCTTTTCTTTATCAACCCCCACTTAATATCTCCTTCCATTTCTTCTAATTATTAATTTCCATCTTCAATTGGTATAGACTATAGCCACCATACGCCATCCTTATCAAAGCATCTTTCAGCATGCATAAACTATCCACTACCTTTTGCAAATCTCTGTGGCTCGGTGGTTGTGATACTTTTGTCCTTGAAGCGGTGGTGGTGGTGATGGTGTCCTCACTGACGGCGGTTTCACCTCATAACGAGGTCTCATAATCAGGTAAGGCAAGATCTGTCTTTTATTCTTCTCTTTGTTTCTTTTTTCTTCTCGATCTCTTCTTCCAATCGGGATTCTTCGGCTATGGTCTCCATAACCAGCTCTTCCAGGAAATGTCAGGCATAACTCATGTGGATTTGGAGTTCAAACAAATTACAAATTGTGTTACTCACTTTGATGTTGACTAGTCAACGCTGGGTAGCCAGACTGAAGAACGTTAAAATTTATGTCTAAAGCGCGCACGTGAATGAAAACACACACGTACATCAAGCCTCACAATAGCCATGTCAAAACGAAAAAATATGGAACGCGCGGACTTAAAGAAATATTCACGTTGTCCTAGCCCCTTACCCGCTCCGGCCATAATTCCGCTCCAGGGCACCCACTCAAAAACAGGTCTTCCCCCCACCTCTCTCTCTCTCTCTCTCTCTCTCTCTCTCTCTCTCTCTCTCTCTCTCTCTCTCTCTCTCTCTCTCTCTCTCTCTCTCTCTCTCTCTCTCTCTCTCGCAGCCACGACATAAACCCCCAACGGCATTTGTTCCCGTCCGAAGACACCCATCCATAATTATGATCAGTAACCACTGCAACCACGCGAATTTTTCCGTTTGTCATGTAACTTTTTTTTTTTAAAAAAAAACCCAAACCAAACTTACATCTTTACAAATTTTAAATGGGTGAAAAATACCTTGGGTTGACGAGTTTGTGCAATTCAAGCCTCCTAACTTTATCTTTATTTCGGCACTACAATGTGTCACGGAATAATTTCTAACATAAAATCTACCGTTCCCACCCCCAGAAATGAAACAACTGCAAGACTTTATCAAGAGAGACCAAGTGACATTGCACCGCACAACCCCACCCATGGTCAGCTCTGATTCAAAAATCAAAACATACGTTAAAAAAATGTAACAATACTCGACCTATTTTCTCTCAGTTTAGATCGTCGATAGAACAAGACGCGTTTTGGTGCTGATTTTTTTCCCGCCCTTAAACCTGCGAAAAATTTGCAATACTACCAGCAGCCTATGCCGCGAAACACGATATCCTCCAAATCCAGGACACAGGAAAATGTTAAGCAGTCAGTCGGCAATAAATACCACACTACCTTTTTTGGATAAAATTAATAAATGAATGAAAAACAAGGACACCCCATATAGAATGTGTGGTTGTCCCAACTACCTTTGTCCTATAGTATCGAAAAAGCAACAAAACAACAGACCCCAAAACGGTATCCCACGCCCCAGGGCTTTTCCGCCATTATTTCCTTTCCTTCTCTCCCCTCCAAGAGGGCGCCCCGACCCGTTATGGGTCTTTCATGGATGGTCATAATGGAATGTATCTATAATGGAGCCTACTTCGTTTTATTTGTCTCAAACGCGGACGCTATTGAAAACATTAGTACGATTTTTGTTGGGTAGAAACGCTATAGAGCTGATCTTTATGGTGTGAAAAAGTGAGAAGTCAAAGAGCATTATTGACAGACTTTATTTTAAAAGCAAACGATAGGCATAATTTTTCAAAGCACAAGAATGCTATTAACTCAAAAATAACCAACAGATAATATAATATCGACACGCGTTTTACGTAACTAACAAACAACCAATAACTAACAATAAAACAATTTTTCAAACAAAAGATATCAGACAAGGTTGACAAGTTAGATTTCCACTAAAGGAAGATAATGGGCCATTGATGTACACTTGGTTTAATCGTAAAGAGAAATAATGGTCACAAAACCGTTCATCTACTTCATTATCATTTCTTTCTTTGGGTTTAGGTCCTCCCATACATTTAGGCCATTTTTCTAGAAAGGTTAGGAATGGACTTTCAAAGTCGCACTATTCAAGCAATCCTATAAGGAACGAATACTCGTCTTTCACTGGTTCATTTCGATTAGGGTAAGGTGAAATCCGTAATAGTTTGCTCAGGGTTAGGTGACATTCTTTCTGGCAACGGCAAAAAACTTCCCTAAGGTACCGTCATACCCGTATCTTAGTGTGATATGTAGAAATATAAGGACAATGCGGCGACCATCAAACATGTTTCAAAATAACTGAGTATTTATAGACACGCAACTTCAGTATGCAACTGAAACACTGTATTTCGTATCCCAAACCCAATCCCAAGTAGACAAATTCTGTTCTAGCTAAAACATAAAACGTAATCGGTCCCCATCTGTGGGCCATTTGTTGAAACGTTTCGACAGGCCTAATCACAATAGCATGCAAGAAGAAAGAAAATTATATAGTTGAACTTGGAGTTCTCAGTGGGTTTATAACTCGATTCTAGCTTTGTGGAAGTCATCCTTCTTATTGGTGGCTATCGTCTTGGAACCATTTTTTTTATATCAGCGTGTCCATAAGATAAATTTTAGAAGTCGCAGTCGCTTCTGGTACACGATTGGATACACTTTATCCAAAGGTCGACTGATGATTTGGTGTGTGGCTGGTAGGTGGTCACTTTAAATTCTTGATCCTCTCCAAATTGCAAGATAATTTTCAATACACCAAGGTTCACCATTTGACTAGTCGGGTAATTGAGAGTCAATCCTTTCACTTTACACTCGGTGTGCACTTCTCCTTGTTGGTCCCACTATTCGTAACCGGAATTTTGGGGCTGCCACTAGCAAAACTTAGAATCTTGTAGTCATGGTGTTCGACCGTCCAGGCTCCTAAATGGTCTTCTTCCATGACAGGGTGAAGTTTACCGAAGCGACCGATGTAGATGCAACTGTCTATGTCAAAATAAAACACACGATCTCCTAACAGTTCTACAGCTTTGTGCAATTTAAAGCTAGCATAGGCTGTCAGTTCGGCTGTAATAATGAGGTTTCCAAATTCGTCGGCTTCTACAAAGTCCAGTTCTTCGTAATTGGTTAAGATTTAGTCCTCACGAACCACGTCCACGTGTTTCATGGCTTTAGCCTTGTCTTGAATCATTTGAAAGTAGCGGAAAGGTTCTGTCAAAATACTACGTCTTTGGTAAACACGGTCGTTGTGTCAATTTGCAACACAAGCAATGAACATCACTTTTCCAACCGATCGCGTGCCTTCGTTTTTCTCGAAGTGGTCTAACGTGATGCACTCCTGATTAAAGTATTTCTCTTTGAAATTGTTTTGATCTTCGGGATAGCCAGGAAGGATAGCCATTGGCTTATTATTTCAGTTTCAGATTGACACCCATGTAAACTGCGAAAATGGCATCCTGAATTTCGTCGCTCTTGTAGTATTTTTCTGTCTTGGGAAAGTGGTAAATTTGGTACACTTCTAACAGTTGGCATCCTAGGTCCAGAGCTTTGAACAATTCCACGCTGCCCAAAATTCCTGTCAAGGTTTGTTTTTCCTTAATGTGCTAACAAGGTTGGCCTTGGTTGCACGTTTCGGCACAAGTACGTTACAAGGTAAAGATCAATTCTCCTTGGCAATGGTGAAGATGACTTTAATTTAATCAATCCTTTATATTCTTGTCTGTTGTCCAGGTCGATGTGTTCTGTCAGCAATTGCTGATGCCCTTCGGGAAACTGACAACATTTTCACACGTAAGGATACAGTGAACACACGTCCAAGTATCTGATTTATTCCCATTTTCCCTAGTCGGCTTGGTACAGCAAACACGTAGCATTTGTCCGTCCTCCGTACAAACTGTACCGCGGGTTCAGTGGGTCCACTAAGTTGTAACTTTCCACGATGTGTTTAAACTCGGCATCAGTTTTCAATCGCTGATCGGACTCGTTTTCCTACATTTTGACGACCTGGTATCCGTGTTGTATAGCTTCAAGCGACGCTGACAGATGGCCTGGTATTGGTATTCCATGGTACGTTGTAAAAACTGATTTTTAGTGTCATCTTCAGGGTAACAGATTAGTCATCCGTTAAAAAAGCAGCCGTTAAATCCGTACACGATCTTAGGGTTTTTAAGTCCAAGCCATTCACCGCTTACGTTTCGATGGTCTTTTTTTCCGCTTCCTTTGAGGTCGTGTTGGATCCATTCATAGTTTAGGGCTTTGACCGAGTAATGACGTTTGATAAAGTTTGCCGTTTGAGGACTTATGACAACCAGCAAGAGTGTTTTCGTGCATGAATCATTGGTGGTACATTTCATTTTTTGACTGTGTTCTTTCAAGGATATCGCAGAAGAACATATAGCGCGGAGGCACACACAGGGTGTGTCTTTGGTTATCTCAGCTTGCTGTAGAAGGAGTTCTGCCTCCCTTCATTATTTGGCTGGGTAAGATCTTTGAATATTTTGCCGGGCTCTTTTCTGTTCTATCGTGTCGTTCTTGTTAACATAAATTCTTCCCAGCACGACATCACGGATTAATCACATCTTGACTTGAGGATCGAGTGTTGATGCGAAGGTCATCCACAAATATCAACCCTTTGTGAAGACATATGTGGGTTATGAACAGTGTTCCTTTTCCATCGGTGATATGAAACTTGTCTCTGGATTGCTGCACGTGATGAATCTTGTCGATGACTTTGTACGTTGTCAATTCTGTTGGCCTGCTAAACTTGATTCAAACAGGCGATTTCAAACTATCGTGATAAATGGAAAGTCTCAAGTGACCGTATTCTTTGGCTTACCATTGTCGTTTCAGTGTGGTTAACAATGAATTCCATACATCGGTAATGAACTCTTCTGTTTTCTCCAGCGGTACGCCGGAAATGAAATCTTTAAAATATATCGTGTATGTGTAGGCTGTGGTTCTAAATGTTCAGGAGGAGCGTGCTTCCATAACTCGAATTTTGTAGCACTTATCAGTGTTATTTTAGTGGTGCTGAACTTTGGTTTTGTGTAGACTCTCTTGGCCTGGAACCTGGTTCACTCATGTCATCATCAAAATCGCTGACATGAATTTGAGCCAAGTTTTCAGCTACTATGCGAAGCGATAAGTCTTGTGTCTCCCTCGTACTTTCTTCTCCTTTTTCTTTTTCATCTTAAGAGTAAAAAGTCAAATGACTGCATTTTAAACGCCATGGTCTTCAATATAGTAATATCAGGCCAGTATCTTGGCTATATAAAGGATCATTGTCTTCCTTCCAAGTACTCATTTCGGTCTCAATCCGACCAGAGATGGAAGAGATAAGAAAAGAAAAAAAAACGTCTGATCAGAGCTTTGTGAGGTGTCATACGAAGGTTTTCTTCAGAGTCAAGATACTTGCTATATTTGACAGAAGAAATGGCATTGATCTTCTGAATGTATACAACGTCAAAGCAAGGACATTGGTCATTGGTCTTTAGACTGCTTTACGAGACAACAGGAGGCAGAGAGCGGTTTTGAACAGGAAGAAGAAGAACCCCGACATGTCCAAAAAGAGAATAAAGAAAAGAAGGCAATAAACTGAGGAAGAAGCGGGTAAACCCGTGCCAGTAAAGAAATTCAAAACAGAGAGAGAGAGAGAGAGAGAGAGAGAGAGAGAGAGAGAGAGAGAGAGAGAGAGAGAGAGAGAGAGAGAGAGAGAGAGAGAGAGAGAGAGAGAGAGAGAGAGAGAGAAGTTAATGAACTTTTAAAGTGCTGTGTTCTGAACTGGGTTGCACATTTGTACTAGAATATACTAGAAAGAAAAATATGTGTCTCTTGGCATAGATATTTTTAGAATAAGGATCTACACTAACACAATCATTGACGGACGTCATGGGGAAGAAAAGGTTTTGAGTTTTAGTTAATTTGGCAAAATTAATACTACCTCTACTCGAAAGAAGAGGGTGGACCTAAAGGACCAATGAGTGTTGTTTTTTTAAAAGCATACTTAAGAAAGAGAAGCAATCAGCTGTAACTGTCTTATCACTTTGCTAAGGCCAAGTTCTACTTCTGGACCTGCTACTGTCGATGATTGGTGGAGATCAGTATGGTTGATATCTAAGGCGTAATAGATGTGTGTACAGGGTTGGGCTGTTTTGCTCGGGAAGATTTTATTTTCTCTTGGGTCATAATAAAGATGCCGGATACATTTCTTTCAGACTCCTTATGACGTAAAAGATGGGACGGTTCTTCTTGTATTGTGGAATCAGTTGTATAACAGTACCTGAAAAATGCATTATGTCTTGAACAGTGTCATTGACCTCTTCCATGGAATCTGTATATTCCGAATGACATCCTCCAAAATGTCTATTTATGGGAATATCATCAAACTATTTCTATACTTTCAACCTAATTGATCTTTACTATCATTCAGGTAAAATGTTAGTACATTTGAGACGTACAATATGCAACTGTTATTTTTGTAAACACTAAATTTGCCAATGTCAAAACGTGAAACTGTTATTTCTTTTGATAATAAAATGAATTTATAAAATATATATGTTGCCTCTTACTTGAATTTAAACTATAAACTAGATATATTAGTTAACACTTATAGTGGCCACAGATTAGAAGGGTTGTAGGTCGAGAAAAATGGACATAAGAAACATCTAGTCACCTGAAATGGTAAATCCTAATTCAATTAGTAAATCTTAAAGATGAAACCTTCTTACCGAGGCTTTAAGTTTGTATTATGGGTGACATGTATTATGTAGTATATATATATATATATATATATATATATATATATATATATATATATATATATATATATATATATATATATATATATATATATATATATATATATATATATATATATATATATATATATACTCTACATAATCAACAATAATCAACACACAGCATCTCTACATTGACTTGCCAACGAAAAGAGACAAGGATATATACAATTTTTACTTACATACAAACATATCAAATATCACACGAGAATGTAAACGAAAAAGCATGGAACCAAACATTTGCAAAAATATACACACACAAAAATGGGTAGGAGTGCTCACACACACGCACACACGCACACACATACACACAAATATACATATACATAGTCAGATGGAAAACGTAATGGTGTTTAAACCAATTGGTGCTTTTGTATGTTTGCCATCATAGAGAATGTCACCCAGTTTGTGTTCAAACAATTTATAAAGCTCATAAGCTCATATCAACTCTGAACATTTGACGAGTCATGTTAAAGCTATGGATGTTTTCAAAATTACATTGCCAATTGACTCCATACCATAATACTGTATTTTAGATTAGGCCAGTGTGGTGCCCAAAAGATGTCTTAATTCTAAATTCCAATTAACACTAAGTCATTTTGTACCCTATGAAAACTTCCGTTATTACCGATTGAGTAGCTTTATTCAGTTCATACACAGAGGCATTGTATTGTTTGTGGTTCCTAAGACACTATTATGTTTTGAATGCACCTGTCAAAAACAAGCTGTGGTAGAACCCAGAGAGCACTTTATAAACTTGTTGCGTGTAAAATAATGACAATGAAAAATAGTTGAAGCTTTAAGATCCAAATATGGTAAACGTGCCAATTGTATGACTGCAATATACCGACATAGTTTATAATCTCCGTGATTTTCTTTTATTCATATATAACGGG
The DNA here is from genome assembly GCA_016746295.1 of Potamilus streckersoni. Lineage (NCBI taxonomy): Eukaryota > Metazoa > Mollusca > Bivalvia > Unionida > Unionidae > Potamilus > Potamilus streckersoni. The sequence continues at coordinate 780,999 of JAEAOA010001293.1, read as the reverse complement.
GAACAGAAACTTTCACTGCCATAATCATCGAACTCTATATTTTCTCCTGGTCTTGTAACAATGAGCCAATTCATACAGGCAAGTTGTATTGAGTTAAAATAAAGACAAATTTGAAATGACCTTTTTCATAATATACTGATTGCATAATGCATAAAAGACAAGGCATGGATTATACAACAACACCATTATTCCATGGGCTTCTTATTTATGAAGTCGGAAATTATTTGTAACACTAGTCAGAGATACTCAATTTGGATTTGTAATGTACAACTTGGCTATTTTTGACCGTCTTTGTTGTTAAATGTTTCAGTCTTGCTGTTTGCTCTCTATTGCTACGTGAGAATTTTTTTCTTAACTATAAATGATATTGTTTTACTATAGGAATATTTATCCATTGGTAATATAAACCTTAGTTTCCAGTTTTCACATAAGAACAATAGTTCTTTTCTCGTGTTGTAGGAGTTTTTAGCGAACAATATGGCTTAAATCAAATAACACTGATAGATCTCTGAACACGTTCACCACAATTCGATGACTCCCTGGATGATATCAGACACTAGTACTATGTAAATGAAATGAAATTAAAAAAGATGTATGGCAACATTTACTGTTTCATGTTCGGAATACAATGGCTATGAATGATGTACAGAAAAAGATTTTTCTGGTAGGAGATTCATCTCATGTGAAGCAAAGTCTATATTAAAAGAAGACACAGGCAACTAATCTGGCGAAAGATTGAGCCGTCTATAATCTTCTGAAAAGGCCAATGAGCTGATTACTGAAGACGGGGAAATTTGATGAAGAAATGAGGAAAATTAGACCAGTATTATTGTCCTTACCATCCCATTGTTCTTGCAAAGCAGTTCTAGTGGCAACACAAGATCAATTTGGTACAAGCACATATCAGCGACATTTGCTAACGTCTTTCTGCTTTGAAACATATATATTGGGACATCACCAATCACAAACACAAAATACACGTACATTTATTTATGAACCTTTCACAGATATTAGCAGCCGAGATGCACGAAAAAAATGCCATTTCATAGTTACTTTGTAATTTAGATTTGTCACGCATTTGTGCTCCCACTAGCACTGATGTTTTAAGGTTTATTTTAATAATTAATGCATTAATACCTTCGGTTGCATTGTGCCATGTCTAAAAGACGAACTAATGTACTCAGAAGATTCATTGCTCCTCAGTGATTTTACAATTCAAGTCATGGCAAAATTATTGATCCTTTCAAATTGTTTACACGTTCCCAAAATGATGAGTTTTTACACTTCCGTATACACCTCAATATTAGATGTTTCATTAAACGTTATTATTTTCCTTGTACGCAACACTACTACAAAGTGAAAAGTCAGAGAAAACGCATGTCATTTTAAATTCGCGATTTCATGTCAGAAATCTAAGTAGAGAGTTGCCTGTTCAAAAAAGAAAGAAAGAAAACATAAAATAGAAATCAAATGTGACGTATGAAAAACTAAATACTCCTTTCGACACATTTGTATCCAGTGAAGCAGTACACGATTTAAGAAGAGGTTTTGTGTGTGTGTGTGTGTGTGTGTGTGTGTGTGCGTGAGTGAGTGAATGTGTGTGTGAGTGTGAGTGTGTGTGTGTGTGTGTGAGTGTGTGTGTCCTCTTGCTAACCTTGAAATAATGGATAGTTATACACAATTACCGTGTTTAAATCAATACAAATATATTGTAATGTAATTATTTAATTGAAAAGCAAGGTTTATGTGCACAATTATGAATCGGCGTGCAAACAAATGTATGCATTAATCAATGAAGCCAGAAATCGACATTATTAATTCTTACAATTTAGCATTGATTACTTATAAAAAACTTAATGATCCAATAGCTAACATTGCACCTTAGATACAGCTGGTGCTAAGCTGACTACTAATATAGACTGATTTTCTTTTTTAATCCATAATATATTGTCAAAGTGTCATGTATATTTAATTTGCAATTTGTATTTGTTAGTTTCTTTAACACAATTGCAATGTAACAATGTATGTTAAATTTAGCCTTGTCTAAAATCATGATTTTTTCCACCTGACTTGAATTATGATTCTTTTAAAAATTTATACTGTAAATATCAAGATCAATAATAATAGAATTAATTATATTTATTTGGGCCCGAGTCTTTGTTTTTAGGATCCCGCTACAGTAACGTGGTGTACCTGACATTGTCCATGTTTTATATTATAATTTTAGTATTCGGATTTCTACTAAAGTTTATTCAGAATTGTAGCTTATTACAACTCGTGTCTCTAATTCTAAGATAATTTTAGGATTTAATTCGCAGTAAGTGCTTTTTCATTTCACTTTGTGTCCTAGGAAATAAATTATTTGTTGAGTTTTACAAAGTTTGTTGTTGCGTTTCACTATTTTTAAGAGAATAGTCTGTTGTGGGAATAATTCACAATACATTATACTCATGCATCATTTACTCTTCCAAATGCAATGTTTTCAATGCTCCTGAGATGACATGCCTAAACATCATCATTTACCAAGTTAAGAGATAAAATGAAATACTCTTTAATTCTGATATTATTTACATTTTGCAGGTTTTTGCTTCAGTTCATACAAGATGCCGCAGGTTACTTAGTGATTTAAAGCTCTTGACTTCAATAATTAGCAACATCTCACCTCTGTTTGTGTGGCTTCGCGTTTTGTCACGGCCATTGTGGGTATATGAGAAAGCTTGCAAGTAGCTTTTTGTGCATCACTGGTTCTTCTCAGTTTTTTTGGGAAGTTCTATCATGTGTTAAAAAATGGAGTTAAACCCACAAAAGCCAAGATGCAATTAATTAACACAGTATGACATGGACCCAATTTTGTGGAGCAACTGTCCATTGAAGCACAAATATTAGAGGCTGCAATTGATTAATGTTTATAATGTAATCTGACACTTGCGAAATTTAATAGTTGCTGGCTTTGGATGGTAATGGTAAACTACTTGGTTATAAACCAATACTTCATGACAGTATCATTCCTGATGAAATGAAAAAGCTTTAAAAATTTAATATGATGGCATACACCCCCCTTCGAAAAGCATAAAGCACGACACTACGCAGATTGAGATACGTTCCAGGGATCACAATGAAAGCATAAAGCACGACACTACGCAGATTGAGATACGTTCCAGGAATCACGAGAGCATAAAGCACGACACTACGCAGATTGAGATACGTTCCAGGAATCACGAGAGCATAAAGCACGACACTACGCAGATTGAGATACGTTCCAGGAATCACGAGAGCATAAAGCACGACACTACGCAGATTGAGATACGTTCCAGGAATTACCATGAGAGCATAAAGCACGACACTACGCAGATTGAGATACGTTCCAGGAATCACGAGAGCATAAAGCACGACACTACGCAGATTGAGATACGTTCCAGGAATTACCATGAGAGCATAAAGCACGACACTACGCAGATTGAGATACGTTCCAGGAATCACGAGAGCATAAAGCACGACACTACGCAGATTGAGATACGTTCCAGGAATCACGAGAGCATAAAGCACGACACTACGCAGATTGAGATACGTTCCAGGAATTACCATGAGAGCATAAAGCACGACACTACGCAGATTGAGATACGTTCCAGGAATTACCATGAGAGCAAATCGTTATGACACAGCGCGTTATGACATTAGTAATATTAAACAAGTTGTAATCCAATGTTTGCTTGTGCAAGGCTTGTAGACTTTTAGGGAATTATAAAACGTTTTCAGTTTCTGCATCTAGTCTATATAAGCTGGTTGTATCTATAGTTTTAGCACATGTGAAGACAGCCATGTAGAGGTTTACAAACACAACATTTTTGTGTTTATTTGTTTATCGTATATATGTTTTGTATTTGCCTTTGAAAAAGACTCATTAAGAGTCGAAAGCGCTTAGGCTAGTTAGTTATTAGTTTCGTACTGTTCGTCGTCAGTTTATTGCATCTATTTTAATTAATCCCTGACACACGTGATCCCTTGGTGGATCCAGTACGCTTGAAAGGGTTGTTATTCGCCATATGATTTGTATTCTTTATATATATATATATATATATATATATATATATATATATATATATATATATATATATATATATATATATATATATATATATATAATTTCTTACTAAAGTTTGAAAAATCTATTGCATGCTATATTTAAAAATTGATATAAAATAATTAAGAAAAATGCAATAAAATGTTTCAATGCTTGGAAAAAGACTTAGAAATATCTACAAACATCGATATCTTTGAATTGCTACCATAAATAAAATATTTATTATTTAGCACATCGTTTTGTTCTTACCTATAAAGAAAAGGTGAACTATCATCATGACGGTTAATGAAAAATTATCCCTGCACGGCTTTAGTATAATTTTAGAAAGCAAAGAATCATAATTAGCTTCCGAAAGTGTCATCATCTTTGGTGATTGACTTAACCTATGTTCCATCGTTAAGAAAAATTACGAAGTTCATTTTCTGGAGTTTCACCGAAATGTACGAACCGTAATATAATATCTTTGTTTTCTATACATGTTCGCCAACCTGAAAACTTTCAGCTTTTGTTTAAGTTCATAGTTCACTACATTTCCAACAGATGTCCTTTAGATTTAAACACAATCTTTTCAACACATGTTCTTTGAATTTACACACGTCATCACAAAAAAACTGGCTTTAGTAACACTTTAAAGTTCCTAAAAATAATTCCTATCAACAAAATATATTTCGAATATAATATAAATAATTTTCTTTATGTTTATTTTCCACTGCATGTGGACTAATACTCCATCTTGTTATTCAATGACAAAGCAAGCCATATTGACAGATGCTACATTAGTTTTCACAAACATTTTTCATAAGCTTTTAATCCAAATTTAAAGATTGCATATATTGCTTTGGTGGATTGTATGATTGTAATGTTAGATAACATATTATCGACAATTTCGTTTTTCTTATCGTCGTAAAGAAGAAGCCTAAAACCACTATCACTTTGTTGTCTGTTTTTCCCTGATGTACCCAATAATTTCCTTCGATGTTACTTCAGAACGGTCATGTTGGCACTCTTGTGTTCAATGGCTTTATAAATTTGTTAAAGTTATACATATAATATATCTACTAAAAGTAATGTGTAGTTGTAAATTTAATCAACGTTTTTTGATTTCAATACATTTAATAAGTAACTTAAAGACAACCGAAACCAAACGCTACTTATCCCCGGAATTAATTAATTTCCGTCCAATGTATTCATTATTCGTTCATTACGTTTTAGCTACATTTTGACATTCTAGAAATGTAGAAAAATTAAATTAACCCAAACTATTCTTTTTAATTGCATAGGTAACCTATTTGTTCATCAGAACTTTAGGTAGTTCGTAACTTCCTCGTTTCATGTATACAATTGAATTCAGTTTTTGTAGATATGATATTTAATCTTTCTATTTCAAAATCTTTGTCTTTCACACTGGTTTTTACCTTATCTGCACGTTTATTAATTCTATTATCAAGCCATAAACAATGATAAGCAACAGAATGTGTCAACACTGAATATTGCTAATTGCTGATTGATTGTCTTAAATGATAAAGAAATATTTTAATTCTTTGTAAAACACGGATTCGTTTCATTACCTTGGGAATATAACATACTTGATTATCATTCACAATAATAACTAGATTTTACATTGCTGAATATTTATAGGTTTCTGCATTTGTATGGAAAAAAATGAACGAGTTTTTCGGATTTCTATACTGCACGAACTTGGGAGTGCAGCATATCCATCAGACCATCAGAAGAAAATGAATTCATATTATTCCATTCAAGTGTAGTAACCTTCTTATTATATGCTCAATAATGTTTCAATACCAAATATTTAAAAAATTCACAATCAAAGATTGCTTCAATGCACAAAACATAGCATTCGCATATAACTCCTCCCACCGATCGTTGCACTTCATAGCGTACCGCTCGCTCACGTGCATCAAGTGTGTGGAGTGCAATATGAAGGTGTTAAGTACATTTTTGGCCATTTTTATTAAGAGCTAAATAAGACAGTTTATGTGTATAACTTACGTTTAATTGCGATGACTCTTTATAGCTTCTATATCTAGCTAAATCTGAAACATTTGTATAAAACAAGTAAAAGTGGAATGTGCCAAAGCAATTTGTATATGCCAGTCTAGGAAACATTTGCTGGTATTAGGCCGTCCTTGAAATATCTGCTTTAGTTCATTCATTAAAAAATTGTTTACGTTAGAAAATAGTTCCTTTGCACGTGGGGTAAAGTATAATAATTATAGGTTACTGCATTTGTATGGGAAAATATGAACTAGTTTTTTTGCACTTGGGGTTTAGTATGAAGGTGTCCAATATCGTGGAATATTGTACGATTCTGAATTGGTAAAGTTAACGGTGAAAAAAAGATGAGCATATAATTCAAACCCTTTACCGTAATCAGTAGATTCACTATTGCGAATTCAAAACCATTACGATATTAACTAGATTTTACACTGCTGAATTCAAAACACTTACGGTAATCACTTTCTATTGCTAAATTCCAAGAACACGGTAATTACTAGATTTTCAATTATTGAATTCAAAACTCTTTTTACAGCAATCATTAAATTTTCTATTGCTGAATTCAAAACGCTTAAACTTAGTAGATTTTATATTGCTGAATTTAAATACCTTTCTATGGTAATCGTTTGATTTTCTATGGCTGAATTCAAATCCCTTTTCAGAATAGCAACATTACATTTGAAGTCATTCTTGGTGGATCAAGTGTGACGTTCGTTAAGGTCGTATTTTCTGCTACATCAAAAATTCTCTCTATAATCATTAAAAGCAATTAACAGAATTAATAGATTTGTAAATGCCAAGTAAATGTAATCATCTAAAAATAAATCCGTGTCCACAACATCCAATACCTCTCTAAATTATACAATACGCAAAATCTGAAAATAACAACTCAATGCTATCGACAGTTGTCGAGATAATAAAATACATTGTCACAAATAATTCTCCTGGACAATATTCCCTTCTGGACAATATACGGTTTGAGCAGTTTTCCTGACTCACACAAAACGATATTTGTGTTTTGGACGGAAAGAACGAGCTTGAAACGCCATAGGAATATCTTGAATCTGCAAGTTTGATACGGCGTAGGAATCCCTTGATTCTGCGAGTTTGATACGGCGTAGGAATCCCTTGATTCTGCGAGTTTGATACGGCGTAGGAATCCCTTGATTCTGCGAGTTTGATACGGCGTAGGAATCCCTTGATTCTGCGAGTTTGATACGGCGTAGGAATCCCTTGATTCTGCGAGTTTGATACGGCGTAGGAATCCCTTGATTCTGCGAGTTTGATACGACGTAGGAATCCCTTGATTCTGCGAGTTTGATACGGCGTAGGAATCCCTTGATTCTGCGAGTTTGATACGGCGTAGGAATCCCTTGATTCTGCGAGTTTGATACGGCGTAAGAATCCCTTGATTCTGCGAGTTTGATACGGCGTAGGAATCCCTTGATTCTGCGAGTTTGATACGGCGTAGGAATCCCTTGATTCTGCGAGTTTGATACGGCGTAGGAATCCCTTGATTCTGCGAGTTTAATACGGCGTAGGAATCCCTTGATTCTGCGAGTTTAATACGGCGTAGGAATCCCTTGATTCTGCGAGTTTGATATGGCGTATGACTACTTCAAAACAAAATTATGACAATTTTTACAGATTCACAGTAATTTAAGCGATGCAGATTTTAAAAGAATGCTCATTTATTTACAAAAAAATTAAACTCTGTTTTATGTCTTCAATTAATATAAGTAATCATAATGTATTGCGATATTTAGCATAAAATTAAGAAATCATAGATTAGGATTCTTTTAACATGCGGCTGAATTTTTAATATTTATCTGAATATGTTTTGACAAGAAAATTCTAAACAATAGTGCAGTATTTATAGGTTTTCTTTTTTATTATATGTTTGAACAGTTGTAAGAATTTGAAATATAAATATGCATTATTCTTAAAGTGCCCTCAGCGATCTGGAAAACATTGTCACGGATGTAACACTTATGATTTGGGTCACAATGAAAACAGCTGCTCTGTGCGATACATTAACTGCAATCTTTTGTCATTTTACCTTCAGATATAGTACACAAATTCCATTCCTCTACCCGTTCAGGTGTCTTAAGTAGTTAGTGCATCCGTTTCTGATGCGGGAGGTCGCTTGTTTGAATCAAAGCAGAACTGTACCAAAGATTATCAATATATTTACATGGATACTAGTTTGGTAGGTATTGCTAATACCTAAAAGTGAATTTCATTATTTGAAATTAACCTTAATTAGGAAAGGGGCGAACATTAATCTGAGAATAGAAAAATGGGGAGGGAGGGAACAAATAGCAAATAAAGCAGGTGGCTAAACATCTGATCATGACAAAAATAGAATTATTATATTAATAAATGCTCATTTTTTTCTCCGTTAACTTTACATTGTCAGAGAGAGAGAGAGAGAGAGAGAGAGAGAGAGAGAGAGAGAGAGAGAGAGAGAGAGAGAGAGAGAGAGAGAGAGAGAGAGAGAGAGAGAGAGAGAGAGAGATTATTGAATTCTTCATCTAACATTTGTATTTATTTTGGCAATAAATTTAGCAGCAGGGAGGGTGAACCCTACAAATTTTTGCGACAAAATCGATTAAAGCCTCAGAATGCCCAATAGAGCCTTTCTACGAAATCTCATATTTCAACCAAAAAAATAAAATAAAATAAAGACGCCATTTTACAAATAGAGCCTTAGCGATTTTGTCGTAAATATGTTGTCATAACCACCCTCAAATTGCTGCCAATAATTGCTATCATTGTTGCCATAGCCCTCCCCCCGCTGGAAGGATTTCAGGGTTAATACAAATGATTTAACCGAATATTTGATCAAGTCCAATACGATATCGTGACCGAGGGTCGTGTAAATTTATTGTTATAAATCCATGTGGGACTGACTGAGCATGACTAAAGTAATTTTTGAATCCATTGAAGTCATATCGGAACACCATGTCTGCCAAATATTTCGTAGCGTATGTGTATCAACGCCGTTGAATACAGCAAGAATATTGCAGTTATCGCGAATTACTTTTGGAATCTGAGTGTAGCGTTGAGTGACATATATCACGTCAGTGTTTTTATGCCTACCTCGGGAAAATATTCTAGCAGGGTTTTTTTGATTATCTAACATCACATCATCGTACACTACAAGATTGTTTATGTCTCCATCGAGGTCATCTACGCTAGGCGCATCATCAATATCTGTTATAAAGTCGATTACACTTTCACCTTTAATTTCTGATGCATTCTCATTATAATCTTTTAGCACTTCATAGCACCGTTGATCATCTACGGATGGAGCATTTGTTTGTCTTCAGTACGAAAAGTTGCTGAATGGATTTATCAAACAGCTATCTCAAAGAAAAATGGACATAGAATAAAGTTTTCCTATTTACAAGATAACTCTCAATAGTGAGTTTTAATTATAAATAAAAATGTTTTAATGCTATTTTAGTCAATTTTGCATGATTTTACAATTCAGACCAATTACCATAGGGTAAACTAGTCGATTTTCATAATGTTACAATACGACGGGGACATACTGCGTTACATCGTGATCAGGCAATTGTAGAACGATTTAATCGAGCTCTTGCAGAACGGTTATTTGGATATCAATATGCAAAAGAATTCATCCAAGAAAAACGATCTCGTGAATGGGTTAAAAGGTTACCGAGTGTAGTTGCAGCGTTAAATAACGAGATGATTACTCGAACTATTAATATGAAACCAAATATTGCAATAAAAAAAATATATACCTGAACAACCACAGCGGGTTAGCACTCAGCCACTTCTCGGTGATGTTACTGTGAGATATTTATACGAACCAGGAGAACTTGAAGGTGGTAAAAGAAGAGCTACTGATCCTATATGGAGTGTTACTACGTATAAAATTTTAACCATAAAGCGATCAACTGGTAGACCTCCAATCTACAGATTGGATTCAACTGCACCTCAGCGTGGTTTTACACGCGAACAACTACAAGTCATTCCGGACGGTACTCAATTACCGCCACTTGGTCTTAACTAGCTCCGTTATGTCTATTACACTCAAGACAGGTCAACATCACATTGTTTCTGACATGACCAAGACTGTTATTTTTTCTGTCTACGGTGAATTGTCGTGGGTCTTTATCCGAATACTGCCAGTGCATTATACAATTGCAACTGGCGCAGTGATTATTCTGTTGTTCTTTTAATGCGATTATTACTTCAGCATCAATATCAAATTCTCGTTGTTTATTTTTGTCCTGCTGTTTGTAACCAGAGAGTTTTTTTTATTAATGATGCTAATATCAGTGCTATCATAGTTTGCATTAAAATCATCATTGAAAACAATCCTTCGTAGTTGATTTATTCGTCGTACTCTGCACACTGCGAGATAGACTAAATTTGACCATTCAATGCGATTATCAACTATCCAAACAATTGTCTCCGTGATGGTCAATCCTTGTGACGAGTGTATTGTTGTTACATAACCAAGCGTCCATGGTGATTTATCAGCGCATAATGCATCTTCTACAGCATTGATATCAACTAGCACAATATCATTTAACACTAGAATCTGTTTCTCCGTCTGGCCTGGAATATCAATTTCAATATTCTGCTTTCGTGTATCCAATGGTTTATAACACAACGGTACTGGAAACGTTGGGAATTTTCTCTTGTGTAGCTCAAACAACTTTTTCTGAAGTGCGTCTCTATCTTTCTACTTGCTACTACAAAATCATTTGGTCTCCATGTTTCCCAAAAATCGTTCATAGGTGTTTCAGAAATTATTTCACGCGCTACTTCACATTGAATTCTATCAGGTTGTAATCTAATTAGTTTTTTAAACTCACGTAACTGCTCATCGAGTGCTCTATAGTCAGTATCAATTTCTTCGTAATAATCAACAAATCCTTTTAACCAATTATGTGGACTTCTACCAACAAATGGTGGTGGTTGACCATGATCGCCGCACAATATATCTTTTGTATTATTTTGTAATAACCAATCAAGAAACATTTTTAATACATCTTCTGAAATAGTACATGCTTCATCCCAAATAATAACCGCAGGAATCAATTTCTCACCCATTCGCTCAGGAGTCCAAGCATCGCCCTTGTATCGAAAAAAACTATGATACGTGCAAGCTTCAAAATTTCGTTGTTTTATCTCTCTCGCTAGTCTATGGGTTGGTGTGAGTACAATCATGGACGTTCTCTCTCGATATAATTCTATCACACGTGTTGTCTTTACAGACCCACCCCAACCGTTTAAATAATCTGTTTTATATCTACAAATTGGATCTGATATCGGTGGTGTTTTAGACATAGAAAATCCTTCGGATTTTTCACTGATAGAATTATCGTTTTTCAGGTAACTGCTTTTAATCTCAACGTCTGCTAATTTAGAATAATCGCATTGTATTTCACGTTTAATTCGCCATGTTCCCCAAGACTCTTCGCTATTAGTAAATTTAGTTACCTCTTTGATATATTTTTTATCGACATACATTGAATCAATTGCAACTCTAACTGCTATACTAGGAAATCTATTTATCATTGCAAATAAATTGATAGATGCATAACCCAGCATAAAAGCTCTCAAATGTAGATATGCAGAGCTTTCTCCATCACTGTAAGTAACAATTCTACCTAACTTTGTTCTATTGGACAAGAAGGCTGTTTTACAATTTGCGTACATATTTTTCTCTACTGCATCTTTAATAACGAAGTCGTATTCGGCATCATCTATAATCAATCGTGAGTATTGTCTTTTAAAGTTGAATTTTTTTTCCACCTTGTGTAAATTTACCGATTATTCTTTGGCCGAGATCCTTTGCTTCACTATTTCGTTGATTAAATATTTTTGTTGACCATTCAATGATGTACTCCTCGTCAGCATCAATATGTTTTCTAGACTTATCGATTATACCATCAAGACATTCTGGTTCTGGTAACCAGACATTGGTTTGTTTTCGATATGAGATAATCGCTTCGCTGACAATCAACGAAACTAACATTTTACAATCAATCATATATCGCAATAACACTATTGGTAACCACATCCTTTCAGCCATGTCTCTACCAATCCAAACATAACAACACGAATGAAGTCATTCAGCGAATTCAAATGATAGTACGCGAGCAAAACCGGTCAAATCAAAATCAGGCAGTGGTCCATTAATAGCAACGCGAGTCATTTCATGTGTGGGATGTCCAAACCGTTTAAAATACTCACCAGCGAATCCATATCCTAGAAAACTTCCTGGATAACAGGCAACGATATCAACTGATATCATACTTTCACGATTGTACTTAACGTTCCATAGACCGCCATGATAATATTCCAGACAGCTGGATTGAACATCCTTTAAAAACTCTTTTCGTGTTGGTTTCCAATTATTTTTCTTTCTTGCAAAATGAGCTTTCCAATTATTTTTCTTTCTTGCAAAATGAGCTGCATCCGATGGAATTGTAAAACAATTTGTAAGTAACTGTTCGTAATCGTCGGATTTTCCATTAAAAACGCTAGCGTTTTCACTGAGACTTATTGCTAGATTTTTCATCCTATTATGTAGACTTTCAGTACGATATAATTCACCGTTAGGTCTCACAAATTGATTGAATTGACATTCTTCATCTTCAAAACTATGAAGTAGCCATACTGATACAGGGTCGTTTTTACACAAACTTGCAATAGCATCGAATAATCTTTCTTCAGTGAGAATACCATCCTTGGTGAATTCTTCTGGGATATACTTCACTGTTCTGTCTCGCGGGAATTTTGTAATCGCGGATGTCCATGTGTGTTTGTTATGATCAATAATTTTGATTGGAGCTCCGTTTTTATTGTATTTCGATTCGTATAATACTTCACCGGTTATCGGTGAAACGGTTATCGGAAATCTTAGCGACTTTTCCAATCTAGCTATATCGGAAATAGTTGCTCCGTTCTCTTTCACTGTTAGCTCCCATTGATCTATTTTTTACGTCTTAGATCGGTTAATTTATTCCCACGGAGTGCATTTGTAAAGTGTTCTATTACACGTTGTGCTACACAATTGAGTGGTTTTTCCACTGACGTTGACTGTTTCATTGGTGCTAGTTTTCCGATGTCAGGTTTCTTATTTAACGGATACATCCCATAAACAATTGCTGTTTCAGAATACGCTTTTTCATAGTATGGTTTATCAATTCCAGTTAACAGCCCTGGTCTGGAATCACGGCTAACAATGACTGTTGTCCTATCTTTGAGAATTGGATCAAATTTGTCACGTATGATTGAATCGCCGATTCTAAATTGATAATGAATTTTACTCTGAGAAAATACCTTTTATTGTCAAGTTAGTATGATAGTATCATAGCTGCTGTTTCATCATTTATTCTAGCATCAACAACACCATCAATTTTAAATGTTGACCAGGTGTGTAATGCGCCGTCCTGTTTAAACTCATTAACACAATCTCGTATTTTTCTAATCAGACTTCTATTATTTATTCTCTCTTTTGGTGCGTCTTCGAGAGTTCTATCAAGATTGAATTTAATATTTTTATAAGGCTTGATTGTCGATAATCTCTTGAATTCTTCATTCATATAAATAAAGCAAACATTTAAATAGAAAATTTTGTTTATAAATAATGAATCACTGCAAATGGCTTATGATTGGATCAGTAACCCATGCAATAAATCGTGTAGAGGTGAATTCTGTGGACATGACTTACAGAGCGTCAGAAATAATTCGACAGGCCCGTCCCCATGCATAAATTGTGGGGTGGGTGTGAGAGGAAAATCACAATTATGTATCAATTGTGGAGGTAAGCGGTTTAGAGAATTGAAACGTTATTATGATAAACGAATAAAAAACGCTATCATTGACCCTAACCATGACTCTGTCAAAGACAAAATCATAAAATCCCCTCAAGACTATATTAATAGATTTATAAATAAAGCAAATGATGAATTAGACAAATAGTATTATTGTATATAAATGGAGCAAGAATTCAGACTTCACCCCAAACTTGTTAATTATGAAATTCTTTTCCGCCAAAGAAAAAATAAAGGAAAATCCAAATTATAAACTACCGGGATATAACGTACCTGAGTTAAAGAAAAAACTCAGAACTGCCATCGACGAAGGATTTAATAAAATTTATCAATCATGGAAAGATAGCCAGCCGAAGCCTATTAACCTCACTCATAATTATTCACCCGACGGCGACGGTAGACATATCGCACCGAGCAATGTGGACATTTCATCGGTGATCGCGCTTAATTTAACGTGTGATGTAATCGAAGTAAGCTATCAAATTAATCTCGAGCAATCAAATCAAGCCGGACAAGGTTACATTCTTTATTCATTTGCACCAACATCTCCTCCAGGATTTTTAATTGTTGAAAATCCGACTAATCCAGTCTATATGCAATGTCAAAATGATTTGCTAACTAGAATTAATTTTACACTCACCGATCAGTCAAATAATTTAATTGATCTACGTGGTGAAGTATTATCGATTAGTCTGTTTGTGAAAAGCTAACAAATATTCGGTTAAATCCTTTGTATTAACCCTGAAATCCTTCCAGCGGGGGAGGGTTATGACAACAATGATAGCAATTATTGGCAGCAATTTGAGGGTGGTTATGACAACATATTTACGACAAAATCACTAAGGCTCCATTTGTAAAATGGGGTCTTTATTTTTTTTTGTTAAAATGAGATTTCGTAGGAAGGCTCAATTGGGCATTCTGAGGCTTTAATCGATTTTGTCGCAAAAATTTGTAGGGTTCACCCACCCTGCTGCTGATAATTTAAATTCAGTATTCACTGTCAATTTATCAAATTGGTATATTTTTTAAAAAAGATTATATGTCCTGTGTATTGATGTACATAAAATAATGAATTTTTAAAGGACACTTCATTGCACTTCATTTCTAAGGTGATACAAGACGACTTCAAATTTGATTCAGTATCAAATGAATATTTTCAGCATTCCAAAATTACAGATAACAAAAATTGGAAAGAAATTGTAAGATTTGAAAATGCTGGTTCTGAAAGCAGCATCTGAAGAGTTCGAATGTTTTTTTATTCGGATATTTGCATATTCTCTTCGCTACTTGAATCCTATTCTGACATTGGCACATTCTCTTCGATACATGAATCCTATTCAATTATTGGCACATTCTCTTCGCTACACGAATCCTATTCGGTCATTGAAACATTCTCTTCGATACATGAGTCTTATTCGGATATTGGCACATTCTCTTCGACACATGAGCCTTATTCGGACATGGCACATTCTCTTCGCTACATGAATCCTATTCGGACATTGGCACATTCTCTTACATACATGAATCCTATTCGGACATTGGCATATTCTCTTCGATACAATAATCCTATTCAGTCATTGACACATTCTCTTCGATAATTAAATACTAACCGGATAAAGGCACATTCTCTTCGCTACATGAATCCTATTCGGACATTGGCACATTATCCTAGATACACGAATCCTATTCGAAAATTGGCACATTCTCTTTGATACATGAATCCTATTCGGACATTGGCACATTCTCTTCGCTACATGAATCCTATTCGGACATTGGCACATTATCTTAGATACACGAATCCTATTCGAAAATTGGCACATTCTCTTTGATACATGAATTCTATTCGGACATTGGCACATTCTCTTCGATACATGAATCCTATTAGGATATTGGCACATTCTCTTCGATACATGAATCCTATTCGGACATGACACATTCTCTTCGCTACATCAATCCTATTCTTACATTGGCACATTCTCTTCGCTACATGAATCCTATTCGGACATTGGCACATTATCTTTGATACATGAATCCTATTCGGACATTGGTACATTGTTTTCGATACACGAATCCTATTCGGAAATTGGCACTTTCTGTTCGATACACGAATCCTATTCGGACATTGGCACATTCTCTTAGCTACACGAATCCTATTTGGACATTGGCACATTCTCTTCGCTACATGAATGCTCTTCGGATATTGGCACATTCTCTTCGCTACATGAATCCTATTCGGACTTTGGCACATTCTCTTCGATACATGAATCCTATTCGGAGATTGGCACATTCTCTTCGATACATGAATCCTATTCGGACATTGGCACATTCTCTTCGATACATGAATCCTATTCGGACATTGGCACATTATCTTAGATACATGAATCCTATTCGGACATTGGCACATTCTCTTCGCTACATGAACCCTATTCGGACATGGCACATTCTCTTCGCTATATGAATCCTATTTGGATATTGGCACATTCTCTTCCATACATGAATCCTATTTGGATATTGGCACATTCTCTTCCATACATGAATCCTATTCGGATATTGACACATTCTCTTCGACACATGAGTCTTATTCCGACATGGCACATTTTCTTCGCTACATGAATCCTATTCGGATATTAGCACATTCTCTTACATACATGAATCCTATTCGGACATTGGCATATTCTCTTCGATACAATAATCCTATTCAGTCATTGACACATTCTCCTCGCTAATTGAATACTAATCGGATAATGGCACATTCTCTTCGCTACATGAATCCTATTCGGACATTGGCACATTCTCTTCGATACATGAATCCTATACGGACATGGCACATTCTCTTCGCTACATCAATCTTATTCTTACATTGGCACATTCTCTTCGCTACAGGAATCCTATTCGGACATTGGCACATTATCTTAGATACACGAATCCTATTCGAAAATTGGCACATTCTCTTCGATGCACGAATCCTATTCGGACATTGGCACATTCTATTGGATACATGAATCCTATTCGGACATTGGCACATTATCTTAGATACATGAATCTTATTCGGACATTGGCACATTCTCTTCGCTACACGAATCCTTTTCGGATATTGGCACATTTTTTCGCTACATGAACCCTATTCGGACATTGGACATTCTCTTCGCTATATGAATCCTCTTCGGACATTGGCACATTCTCTTCCATACATGAATCCTATTCGGTCATTGGCACATTCTCTTCGACAAATGAGTCCTATTCGGACATGACTCATTGTCTTCTCGACATGAATCCTATTCGGACATGGCACATTCACTTCGATGCATGAATCTTATTCGGACATTGGCATATTCTCTTTCATACATGATTCTTATTCGGACATTGGCACATTCTCTTCTCTACATGAATACTATTCGGTCATTGACACATTCTCTTTGCTAATTGAATACTATTCTGATAATGGCACATTGTCTTTACTACAGGAATCCTATTCGGACACGGGTACATTCTTCTTGATACATGAATCCTATTCGCACATGGCAGATTCTCTTCGCTACATCAATCCTATTCTTACATTGGCACATTATCTTCGCTACATGAATCCTGTTCGTATATTGGCACATTCTCTTAGATACATGAATCCTATTCGGACATTGACACATTCTCTTCGCTACATCAATACTATTCGGACTTTGGTACATTCTTTTCGATACACGAATCCTATTCGGAAATTGGCACATTCTCTTCTATACACGAATCCTATTCGGACATTGGAACATTCTCTTCTCTACATGAATCCTATTCGGATATTGGTACATTTTCTTAGATATATGAATACTATTCGAACAATGGCACATTCTTTTCTATACACGAATCCTATTCGAAAATTGGCACATTCTCTTCTATACACGAATCCTATTCGGATATTGGCACATTCTCTTCGCTACATGAATCCTATTCGGACATTGGCACATTCTCTTCGATACATGAATTCTATTCGGACATTGGCACATTCTCTTCGCTACACGAATCCTATTGGGACATTTGGACATTCCCTTCGATAATGAATCCTATCCGGATATTGGCATAATCTCTTCGATACATGAATTCCATTCGGTCATTGGCACATTCTCTTCGATATTTGTATCCTATTCGGATATTGGCACATTCTTTTCGACACATGAGTCCTATTCTGACATGGCACATTCTCTTCGCTACATGAATCCTATTCTTACATTGGCACATTCTCTTATATACATGAATCCTATTCGGACATTGGCACATTCTCTTCGCTATTTGAATGCTAGTCGGATAATGGCACATTTTCTTCGATAAATGAATCCTATTCGGACATTGGCACATTCTCTTCGCTACATCAATCCTATTCGGACATTGGCACATTCTCTTAGATACACGAATCCTATTCGGAAATTGGCACATTCTCTTCGATACAGGAATCCTATTCGGATATTGGTACATTCTCTTCGCTACATGAATCCTTTTCGGATATTGGCACATTCTCTTCGATACATAAATCCTATTCGGACATTGGCACATTGTCTTTGATACATGAATCCTATTCTATATTGGCACATTCACTTCGCTACACGAATCCTATTCATATATTGGAACATAGTCTTCGATACATGAATCCTATTTGGACATTTGCACATTCTCTTCGATACATGAATCCTATTTGGATATTGGCACATTCTCTTCGATACATGAATCCTATTCGGACATTTGCATATTCTCTTCGATACATGAATCTTATTCAGATAATGGCATATTTTCTTTGATACTTGAATCCTATTTGTACATTGGCACATTCTCTTCGCTACATGAATCCTATTCGGACATTGACACATTCTCTGCGCTACATGAATCCTATTCTGACATTGTATCATTCTTTTCGCTACATGAATCTTATTCGGATATTTGCATATTTTCTTTGATACATGAATCCTATTCGGACATTGGCAAATTCTCTTCGATATATGAGTCCTATTTGGACATGGCACATTCTTTTCGCTACATGAATCCTATTCGGACATTGGCACATTCTCTTCGCTACATGAATCCTATTCGGACATTGGCACATTCTTTTCGCTACATGAATCTTATTCGGACAATTTCACATTCTTATCGCTACATGAATCCTATTCGGACATTGGCACATTTTCTTCAAATCCTTCCAGCCTCAGTATGACACCAGGCTAAAATGAAACTATAGGGGAATTCAGAGGTGTTTTATAAGTTTCTTATTAATTTCACATTTGTATACTTATCATATTTCATACTTTGTGTGGCCGAATAAAATCCATTTATATCCATAATAAATGAGTTTGATAATCCTGCAGTTGGGTATTTACTTATATACAGTGGTATAGTGCTAATTAAAAAAACAATTAACAGAACACAATAATGAAGTGAAGGAACTCATGTTACACAGATGCTGGTGGGGTGGGGAACAATGGCGATCGCAAAATGTAAAGGAAACGACGTTCCCAAAAAATTACACCTTGCTTATATTGTTTATTGTTGGGATTCGGGCTAGCTTAATATGTCTATTCAGACTTGATACGTTTTATCTGTGTTGTACTTCCTTATATGTCAAGTTTCAGAAATTCACTTTGAGGTAAATTTACTCTGAAAGAAGGTGCGCTGGAACACTAATATATTACGGTGAAAGGTTACCAAAAGGTGCAATCTATGCAGTGATGTTCAGGATGCAGCGATGTTCTCCAAATGGATTTTTTGTAACTTGAAACTTCCGCATATCACGCAAAATTTAAAGTTGACTATAATATAAACACTTTTAAATCTAATAATATATTATATAGCTTAGAAAAGGATTGATGTTATTCGTACTGTACGTATCTTTCTAAGTTAATATGCTTGAAATTATTGATGTATCTTCCACGGTTAATTATGGAATTTATCTTCCTAAGGAAATGCAGCCTAGTTTGACTACCTCTTTAATTTTTTGTAGACAATATTGTTTGTTTGTGTTTGTTTATTTATTTTTTAAAGCGAGTTTTGTGTTTGTAAACAAATGATTTTTATACTGAATAATCATACCATGTAATCTTCTATTGAAGGAAACAAAGGCGATGATACAGATGATGATAGGATAAATTAGTACTGTGCTATGTAATACACAGCCAAACATAGTTCTTGTAAAACAGGAGTTGCATACGAGTTTTGAAACTTTTGTTCTGTGAATCGGCTTTAGTGGTTTGCTTTCTTATATTGAAATATAGTTGTCCACCTTACGTTCGCTTACACTCATTTTAGGCTTACTGTATTCATTGAATTATATTTGTTCTGGTTGCATACATTTATCTCTTTGAGCTGTGAGATAATCTACTATAAACTGAGATAATGAAGTTTGGAAAATTAACTGTATATATGCTTGGTAATTAGTTTTAGTTACATTGTTAGCCTCAATTGTAAAACAGTAGATATCTATAAAAGCAATTAACGAAATTAATTTATTTGTTCCTTCTCATATATGTATGGTTTGCATTGGGATTACTTTTTAAGTACAGAAGTTATAAAAGCAGAGATTTTGGAGTATACTTTAAAATACACGAATCCTTAAACTAAGGTAACACTTAATAAAAAACACACAATGCCTTGCTTTTTTATATTAACTTCTTTCAGTAATAACCTTAGTGTTATCGTGATCATGGTCTAGCCATTCTGCTTTGGCCTTTTTACATTCTTGTGAACGTTTTCTAACTTGTTTTCCATGTGGACCCTACTAATGTGAAGTTACCATTTCTTGTTGCTATCAAATCTTTGAAATATCTTCCCTTTTGCTTCTGCCACTTCTTTTAATTTTCTTGGCAACAAAATTAACATTTACCATAAACATAATTTTGACCGCTAGATGCACATTAATTAACATCAACTGTTGTGAAGTTTAGGTTTTCTTACGAGTTTGCTGTAAGCAGTATGTCTTCGGTAGCATTTTTTAATTTACATGATCAAAAGGGTAACGTAAATGGAGCACAGGAACTATGCAAATTCAACCGATTGCACATTGGGGCAGAAAGCATGGACATAAATACATTCCAACGATAAAATACCATGTAAAATATGTCACCTGGCACGAGGTAGAATTTCAAATATGATAAAACAATATAACAAATCTGATTCTTTATTGAAAATTCTTGGCGATCCATTAATTGATTTTCATAACACTGGGCTAGGTTTTGCGATGTCTAAAGGTGCTGATATGAACGAGCTAAACACAGATCATGTTATTTATCGTGACCCAGAGCAACACATTCCCAATACAGCTACAGCTAAAATTGTTTACACAGAAAATAAATGGATGTTAATAAAAACAGGTCAGTGGTAAAATTACACAATGAAAAGAAATAAGAAAGAAATAAAAATCCACACACTAGAAAAGTTAAACTTTTAATCATATTTTTATGTATCGGCTCGTTTAACGTTTCAAAGAAAAGAGTGACGAGAGCAAGCTTTGTACATTTTGATAAAAATAATTTATATCCCTAGAAAACATTGTGAAAAGGTAATAATATGAGACAAGGCTTACGATTTCGAAGAAGATCCAAACTTTGCCCTAAAATTGAGAAAAATACAGAAGTCTTGTGAATAAACAGTTCTAAATTGACGTAGTCTGAATCTCTATCCTGTTCCAAGATGGTGGATGATGACATCATACGAAAGGTTAACAGAAATGTCCAGAATTTTCACTGTGAATTACAATTTGTATTTTTCTGTTCCAATTTAGATACAATTTCAGCAAATGTCTTTATCCGAAAATAGTTGTGTAGTTCTCCAGGAAAATAATTATTATTTAGAAGGTAGATGAAGTATAACTATCCTCAATAACAAAACATGTTAATCTTCATACGAACAACTCTTTCCAGCTGAGGAATACTGATTTCTTAAGGCATTAGAAACTTTACAAGATGATATGACGTTACTCTGTAAGATGTTCAAATATGACTTTAGACTAACTAGTTCGCAAGTACCTGAACTTTTAAAGCAAATCAACACGTCATTTTATGTAACCGCGTGGAAAAATCATGACTATTTCAATATATCGCAAACATAGTATAGAATGTCAACAAGTATTATTAGAAATAACCGTGATCACAACCAATCATTTACATAGCTATTTTCTTAGAAATAACCGTGATCACAACCAATCATTTACATAGCTTTTTTCGACTGTTTACTTAATACGACAAAACTGTCCTGCAAAAATTTTGCATACGCAAGTCGCATTTACATTTTAAAGAAACACGATGTTTCTAACAAATTATCAGACCTCTCATCATCAAAATAATAATTATATTTAATGATATAAGAATTGAACAAAAATGAAATAGAAAGAATTAAAAGAAATTACATTTTAACACACATATAATTTAACTACAGGGTCATAATAATATAGAAACAGATTAGGAGGCGTTTTTATATGCAAATATATACAATTCATGAAATTATAGGCTTATAACCACATTATAATTATAATACTATTATAATTACTATGTATCGTATAATCTTTATCTTGTCTTTAAAAGAATTAATAGATTCATCTGTTTAGGACATAGTTTTTTTTAATTTTATCCGAGGACTTTTATTTTAGGCTGAATATATCGAATCACCTAAATTTGGCTTCAATTTAGACAAAGAGGTACATAAGATTACAGTGCACGTAAAGCTGCTGTGCACCTTTAGTCAATGGAGATGGCTTCATATGCGCTGTAATATGAAATGATTAAGTTACACCCCAACTGATTACAAGAAAGAAACCTTCCCAATTCAATGAAATAAAACGTGATGAATCCTCTCTCGGGGAAAGTCAGGTGCACGCGAAGTTTCAACGACGGCTGCCAGAAAGGACTGACAGGTGGAAGCAGATGGGTTTGTGATGAATTTCATGAAAATTTAGTTGTCAGTAAATGCCATTAGCTGTCACACAATGACAGAATTGTTAACAGAAGTTCTTAAATTTTTACGTTGAGTTAAGAACAAAGCAAAATAGGCATACAGGGAAATTAGATATTCATTCGATGAACAGAAAACAATGGATCTGTTTCTTATGCTGATCCTAAAAGTGGTTAAGAATGATTGAAGAAAATAATAAAAAGCTTGATTGTTGCCGGCATAAAGTCTGTACTCATTGAAAAATTTACAAACTAAATCCTGAAATATTTGTGTTATTTTCAGTAAATGATTTTTTTTTCTATTACTATTCTTCCTTCCGTCTAGTCGGATGATTACTTACCTGAGTATCTAATTTATATAATTGATGACTTTGTTAATGACATAACATATCATGTCTTAAAGCGTTCAAGTTGCATTTAAAAACCCCATAAAAACTAAAGCATAGTTATGTATTAACTTTTAGATCCTAATAAATAAATATTCGTACACCTCTGTGGTCTTAAACTATGCAACAGAAAAGTACGGAAGCAAAAATGCTAGATAAAATTAGACAAATAATTAATTCCCTTGAATACAAAGTAAACATCTAACAAGAATTTTTCAGTATTGTGAATTAAATCAAAAGTTGTTCTGAAAGTTCCTCCACAGATCCTAAATAATAGATTATTCCTAATAAATTCCAATCTAAAATGATGTGCTAATAGCCTTGAATAGTGTTGTGCTATCAGTCTTGATATATCAAAATGATATACTTAAAATGTATCTAAACGAATTCACAATAACCCAAAAACCAGAAAAACAAGAGCCTCGGTATGAGAAATATGATGATATAATCAATTACATGAACAAAATTATATTGAACATAACATTTGAAGGAGACAACTATCTT
Organism: Potamilus streckersoni; assembly: GCA_016746295.1. NCBI lineage: Eukaryota > Metazoa > Mollusca > Bivalvia > Unionida > Unionidae > Potamilus > Potamilus streckersoni. The sequence continues at coordinate 757,274 of JAEAOA010001293.1, read as the reverse complement.
TGAAATAGAATTACGAAGTTTTTAATTATTGCCATTAGCCTTTCTGTTAATCCGATGAAACAAATTTCATTTCTAAGTAAGCCGAATGCAATTACCATTTCTGTTAATCCTATGAAACAAATTGCATTTTTAAGTAATGCAAATAGCATTTCTGTTAATTCGATGAAACAATTTTCATTTTTAAGTAATGCAATTAGCATTTCTGTTCATCCGACGAAACAAATTTCACTTTTAAGTAATACAATTAGCATTTATGTTAATCCGATGAAATAAATTTCATTTTTAAGTAATGCAATTAGCATTTCTGTAAATCCGATGAAACAAATTCCATTTATAAGTAATACAATGGCACATCTGTTAATCCGATGAAACAAATTTCATTAGTTGTTCTCTTAATCCCATAACATAAATTTCATTATAGATTTGAGTGAACAATTGAAGTAGTTTCTTCTAATCTTGAGGTCAACATCTTACCTTCCCACAGAAACTTTGATTTTACAAGGAAGATTACTTTAACATTGAATATAATTTGGAAACACACACTCCAGTTTTGCTTAGCCACTCATTTTTAATCCAAAAGTCAGTAAGTTAACATGCCTATCAAAGTAGAATAATATTCTCTATTTCGTCAATAAATATTCAGAAAAATACCTGTGCTGTGAGACATTTCAAATGACAGGTATTGTATCTGGCTTTCCTCTAGTTAATCCCAGGTTACAATATCTTAACAAGAGCATCTCGTCCATCGCAACTAACGATTTATCACTAGCCGAGCTCAAAATTAATCGTGCGTGTCTCGCTGACCAGGATAAGATTGACTGGTATATGTTCTACAATAGCATTTTTCGTCAAAATTCACTCTGTTAACAATCAGGTAGTCAAGAAAAAACAGAGGGGAAAAACACACGGCCTGAACCCAAATCCAGGTAAACATGTTTACCTACAAAAAATAGTCTTAAAATATAATCTACAATCTTAGGCGAAAAAATAACTGCGTAATATGTTGCTTACAAAAAAGACATTAATCAAGTAAGCACAAACCCCTACTCAATATTATGGGCGAAGGTCAATTCCACAATATAAATCCAATGTACATATCAATATATTGCAATCAAAGCAAGACTGGTGCAAAATTTAAATTTTTGTTTGGACAAAATTATCGTTAAATAAAAAAGCTTTGATTACTTGAAGTCAATTTATCATCATCAGTCCCTCAGTGTGGTAGAACGTTGGGGCCCGCAGGAGACTAAACAATCAGCTTCCTCCATTCCGCTCGATATTCCGTCTTTTTCAGTGAGTTGCTCACTGTTAAGTCTGTCCACTTTCGAATGTTGCCTCCCCACCTCTTTCTCTGCCTGCTTTTCTGTTTTCTTTCTTGTACAGTGCATCAAAGAATTGTCTTGGCAAGTACTGATGACCGTGGGACGGGTACATACCACTGCAGTTTACGTTTTTTCACTGTCGTCATATGGTCTTCGTGAGGCCCATTGGCTTGTTTGATCATTTGCCGTATTTCTTTATTGGTCCATTATTCAAAGACGTACAGAAATATGAAGATCACCAGAGAGTGCATCAGCCTGACCTTTGAACTGAGTTCAATGCCTTTGTTGCTCCAGATGGGCTTCAGTTTTGTTAGCGCTACTGTTGTCTGCGCAATCCTGGAGAGTACTTCAGGCTTCGATCCTTCATCTCTTTCATTTGGCTTCCCCCAATACTTGAAGCTGTGAACTATTTCGGACCCTGATGTCAGTGATGATGCCGTTGGTGTTGTTGATCATCATTTTGGTCTTCTCTGCACTGATTTTCATGCCATATGCTGCAGAGGTTTTGTCGAGGCTCTCAACAACGCAAGCTAGTTTTGTGCATTTTCTGCTAGTCCATCAATGTTGATTACAATTATGCTTTCGATGCTCACTGTCTTTTCATGCTTTTCAAGCGCGTCAACCATGATTATGTCCAGAAAGATATTGAATAATATGAAAGAGATCAGACAGCCTTGTCTGACTGCGACTGTCGTTCAAAACCAGGCCCCTTTTCTGCCGTTGAAGTATACTGCACTAGTGGCCTAATAATAGGAGTGCTCTATTACATTAATGAGGTTGATAGTGATGTTATACAGTCTCATGATCGCCCACAAAGCTGCATAACATACCCTGCGAATTGCCTTCTTGAAATTCACGAAGACGTGGTACAGATTTTGCTTGTGTTGGAGGTTCTTCTCATGCAATTTCCCGAGGTGGAAGATCTGCTCTGTAGTGCTGCTCCCTGGTCTGAAACCTGCCTGCTTATCGGCAATGATTTTTTTGAGCTTGTGGTTTTAGTCTGTTCAGCAGTCTCCTCGACATGACTTTGCTTGGACGACTTTTAAGACTGATTGTACGGTGGTTTTCACACTGTTGCAAGTTTCCTTTCTTGGGAAGGGAGATGATCAGTGATTGGGTCAACGGCGATATTCATACTTGTGTTTGCCAGATCTTTTTGCAGATATTTGAAAGGGCGCTAACCATTGCTTCTCCCCTGCTTGGACCAGTTCTGCTGGGATGTTTGTTCACTCCCGGTGACTTCTTCTTTTTCAGCAATCTCACCGTTTCTTCTACTTCTTCACGCAGGATAGGGTGGTTAACGTTGTTAGTTGACGGAGGGATGTTCAGTACCTCTTGATCTATTGTGGCTCAGTGGGTGTAATGTTATGCGCAACGCTCTATCCATCTTTTTAGAATGTCTTTTCCTTCTGTAAGGCACTTTCCGATTTTGTCGTGTAACGGTGTTACTTTGACCAGTTAGTACGCTTTCTTGCTGTTTTTCATTTTCAAGTTTCCTTCAGTGCCTTTGGACTGGTCTTCTATCCATTTATATTTTACTTTAGTTCATGCTTTTCTTGACGTCCCGGTTGACTGCCTTGTACTGCTCTACCCCTTCTGTATGGTACGTTTTTCTACGTCAGCTCCCTCCTCTTGTCACACAGCTTCAGAACCTCAGCTGTTACCCAGGGCTTCTTGACTGGGTAATTTATGCCAATGATCTCGCTGTCTGTTTCAGTCTTTGCGTCTTTGCTTTATTAAAGGTGGTGATCAACGTGTCCATATCTATATCATCAGCTTCGAGGATGATGAGCGGTGCGAATTTTCCACTAATCATTGCCCAGAAGGCTGTTTTATAATGTGGTATGTCTAGGGCAGCTGACGTCTGGCGGAGCCCAACCCTTTCCAAGCCTGATCACTGCCTATTTCCTACAACTAGGTGGCTCGCCTTGGTCATGAATGCGTAGCCGTTGATTTTATTGACAGTCTTTCCACTTGGCCATTGACTTTGTCTCAGAAGTGATGTCGTGTTAAAATCACACTATTTATCCATAGCTGGAGGACTCATGAGAGCGGGAGTATTTATTTTCCCATGTAAGTCTGGAGGACTTGCCCACTGCTAATGGAGTCAGTTGCTTATTTATTAATTAATGTTCTAAACATCCAATTGAGAGTTCATACATCTCCTTTACCAGCGTACATTCAATGTGTTTATAAAGAGAGTTTAGACAGGTCGATAAATTGTACGATATCCGTATTGTAGGAGAGTGTTGTAAATGTATCTATCTGCCTAAGGACTAATTCATAAAGGCACTTAGCTTGATAGTGGTATGTGTTTGTACTAAAGTAACACATAAATCGTTTGAAAGCGTAACCTGCGAAATTAAAATGTCGTGTTCACTGTGATACAATAGTATTGTGCATATACAAATATGTGTTCACATTTTACTTTAACTCTGTTTATTATCACATTTAATCAGTTAGTTGTACGATTATTTTTTGTTGTTGTCGTGTTTCTATTGTGTGCGTTTCGACGAAAGTAGAACTGTTCCGGTATATCAGGCTTGGAATGATGAAAAGGCATCCACAATCTTTGGGCTTAAGACATAAACTCATTTACTGATGACGACGTGTAGAGATCATTCCTTAAATTATCTTGCATACATTTTCACTTATAATTATCTTAAAACATAATTCAAAAGCAGGTAATGACTCTTTATTCTGACGGCATTGAGTTGGGGAAAAAGGCACATTTTGAGTAGATTTGGAATATATTATAACTCTTGGTACTTGGTTGTATTTATTTTTTATAAGTTTTATTCATGGTTGTAAGTTGTGTAGAATATCTTTAGTTAAATTTTGATCTCGTGATATGAGTCTGTTAAATGTGCAATACTACCTAGGATATATAATTAAATGCTTACTCATGTGTTAACATTTATCAATGAATCGTAATAGTAAGACTTAATGGCTCCCTTGAATTAATTTCACATTGGTTGATGGGGTTTCGACTGTTTTAGAATTCGATTATTGTACATCAGTACACGTACAATGCTTTTTATCAGTGGTAGATAAACAAGAGTTAATGAAGAATTTAAAGAAGCTATGTTCATTTTTCCTTTTTATCTATCAAGTCATCTCTTCTATTTACCCACTCACGTAGCCCCCATCCTCATACCTTTTTATATATTAGTCCTTCAGAGAAATAGTATATTATTCACTGAAAAAGTAGTTAATGAAATCAGTAGGGTAAGCTATATGCTGCTGCATGATTTCGTAGTACTATCGCGTATAACAGCTGATAACTTTTCAGTATCATTGTGTATGACAGCTTATAGCTTCGTAGTATCATATTGTATGACAGCCTATAGCTTCATAGTATCATGGTGTATGACATCTCATAACTTCGCAGTATCATGGTGTATGACAGCTCATAACTTCGCAGTATCATGGTGTATGACAGCTAATAACTTCGCTGTATCATGGTGTATGACAGCTAATAACTTCGCAGTATCATGGTGTATGATAGCTCATAACTTCGCAGTATCATGGTGTATGACAGCTTATATATTCGTAGTATCATGGTGTATGACAGCTCATAACTTCGCAGTATTATGGTGTTTGACAGCTCATAACTTCGCAGTATCATGGTGTATGACAGCTTATAGATTCGTAGTATCATGGTGTATGACAGCTCATAATTTCGCAGTATCATGGTGTATGACAGATTATAACTTCGAATTATCATGGTGTATGACAGATTATAACTTCGAATTATCATGGTGTATGACAGATTATAGATTCGTAGTATCATGGTGTATGACAGCTCATAATTTCGCAGTATCATGGTGTATGACAGATTATAACTTCGAATTATCATGGTGTATGACAGATTATAACTTCGAATTATCATGGTGTATGACAGATTATAGATTCGTAGTATCATGGTGTATGACAGCTCATAACTTCGCAGTATCATGGTGTATGACAGATTATAACTTCGAATTATCATGGTGTATGACAGCTTATAACTTCGTAGTATCATGGTTTATGACAGCTTATAACTTCGTAGTATCATGGTTTATGACAGATTATAACTTCGAATTATCATGGTGTATACAATTTTACGACTTCTTAGAATCAGAATGTATGACAGTTTATGACATTATTTTGTTTGTCTCTGTGATTTGGAGTTTTAACGTGGCTCTAACAATTTTTCAGTATTATCGATAGGAGGTCTGCAGTGTACAAGTTTAAAGTAATGTTTAGCATTAGGTCATCAGTCCGGAGACATGTAGCATCATGTTCCAAACAGACATATTATCATGTAACCAGGCCAATCACAGTCCTCACACTAACATTTTAATGCTGATCGCCGAGCGAAAAAGTTCTAAGTACCATTTATTTTTAAGTCTTTGGTATGACTCGGTCAGGGTTCTAAACCGTGACCTCAAACATCCCAGGAGGTCGCTCTAACCAATACTGCCACCGGATTGGCTAATTTCGTAGTAACTGTGTGTTTGGCAGTTTACGAGTTCCTGGTATCAGGAATTATAACTGTTTGGCAATCATATGTCATCACGAGAGTAATACACGTATATATTTATAATGTCTCGGCGATCTCGACTTAACAGGTATTACATATTCTCTTCATACGCTTCAGTCTGTCGAGTCCGAATAGTTTCCTAGTCGAAGACAATATTCTGCATGTCAAGTGGTTCAGCAGACTTGCAAGACATGACAAGACAAGACAAGACAAGACAAGACAAGACAAGACAAGACAAGACAAGACAAGACAAGACAAGACAAGACAAGACAAGACAAGGCAAATGAAATGAAAGATTGTTCAGAATTACAATGGTACCTCGATGCAAATTAAGCCTTAGAAATATAAGAGTCAATAGTAAGGCAACTGATGGTAAACAAGAAAAGACAGAAAATAAACTGACGTTTTCAGCATCATGACAGGAGACTTTTGCAGACGGAGGCAATCGATTATGATAGATATTACAATTGCACTATACATCATGCTATGGCTATCTCAATCATATATTATTGTATAATATAGTATTTTTTAAAGTCAATTGGGCTAATAAAATTAAACGTTTAGTATTTTTTCATAATTGAAGGTCGTTTGCCAAGTTCAAATCAAGAAAAATTCGGGCAAAGCATGTCATGCACTAGATGAATGTAGATCATGTTAACAAATCGTAATCTAGAGAATACGTTTGTTCTGCGAATACAACACGTATGCCCTAGTTGTTGATTGGCTCAATATTTATGTCATGAATTACGTATTTGTTGATTGGCTCAATAATTAAAAAATTGTCAGACCATGACCATATCTAACAATACATCATTTTGGATGTTCAGGAAACTTTTCTAGTGATTCAGATTTGTTTATTTAGTATTCATTCGGTGACTGTATAAGAGAATTAAAAAACTGCGTTTTTAATTTTTAGTTATAGCCAGTTATGTAAGAGTCATGAGTGGAAATTTTATTTATTATTTTTTTTGGTTGAAATTTAAGAGTGGAAAACAATTTTATGAAACAGACATTACATTGCTGGACTATTATGAAAATATTGAAGGACCTTGCTATTAAAATAATTTTGTTTGATTACGTGAAACCTTCGATAACTTTATTGGCATTCATCTTTCACTGGATTACCTTGAAGTAAAAATTTAAATATAGCATAGTACATTAAAACCTGAATTCGGAATTTTTTCAATCGTTTCCGGGATAAAGTGAAAATGATAGTTCATTAAGGATACTGTTCTAGGAATTCACACATGCTGAAGCCTTTTTTAATTCTTTCGCTTTAACAATCATTTAAGATAAAATTAGGGATCTAAATGAATTCAGATTTAATTAGTCTCTTAAATTAGGTGGTAAATTGTTCAATCATTCAACAAATACAAAATATTTTTGAATATCAAAAATTGTGTTTATTCTGTTTCCAACATAGCAGGTCATCGAAACATTGGATAGCAATCCCGATACGCTTCTAAATGTCTTGACATAACTCATTCTTGTTTCGGTGTTTGAATTTTTGCTCTGAGCATAAGGCTAGGGTAACCGCTTGGAAAAAAATCATCAAATACAAAAATTGCAGAGCATGCATTACCAGGCTAAGGAACAGAAGATAACATTACAATAATGAAAAGTATATGCAAATGGTCAGTGTCTTGAGTCTTGTTTAATTCTGACCAATACACCGTAATGTTCAGTGTCTCAAGTCCTATTTAATTCTAACCAATACATTTGACTGTCCAGTGACTTGAGAATTGTTTAATTCTGACCAATACACAATAATGGCAAATGTCTTGTGGCTTGTTTAATTCTGACCAATACACCGTAATGGTCAGTGTCTTAACAAATGCACCGTAATGGTCAGTGTCTTAATCAATACACCGTAATGGTCAGTGTCTTAATCAATACACCGTAATAGTCAGTGTCTTAATCAATACACCGTAATAGACAGTGTCTTAACCAAAACACCTTAATGGTCAGTGTCTTAACCAATACACCGTATTGGTCAGTGTCTTGACCAATACACTGTAATGGTCAATGTCTTAATCAATACACCGTAATGGTCAGTGTCTTAATCAATACACCGTAATAGTCAGTGTCTTAATCAATACACCGTAATAGACAGTGTCTTAACCAAAACACCTTAATGGTCAGTGTCTTAACCAATACACCGTATTGGTCAGTGTCTTAACCAATACACTGTAATGTTGTTGTTGGGCTGAAAGCCATTTTTCAGCAAACTAAAGGCTATTCATGGCGGCCAGTATTAATGGTGGAGAAAGAAACAGGGAAATCACCGGAAAGAACAACCGACCCATTAGAAACAACTGGAAAGCTTTCTCACATATCAACATTCGCCGAATCCTAGACTCGAATTCAAGCAGACAGAGGTGAGATGGCAGTGATCCGTAACGGACAGCGCTTTAGACCACTCGGCCACTCGGGGCCGCAAGTGTCTTAATCAATACACCGTAATGGTCAGTGTCTTAACCAATACACCGTAATCGTCAGTGTCTTAATCAATACACCGTAATAGTGTCTTAACCAATACACCGTAATGGTCAGTGTCTTAACCAATACACCGTAATGGTCAGTGTCTTAACCAATACACCGTAATGGTCAGTGTCTTAACCAATACACCGTAATGGTCAGTGTCTTAATCAATACACCGTAATGATCAGTGTCTTAATCAATACACCGTAATAGTCAGTGTCTTAATCAATACACCGTAATGGTCAGTGTCTTAATCAATACACCGTAATGGTCAGTGTCTTAATCAATACACCGTAATAGTCAGTGTCTTAATCAATACACCGTAATAAGACAGTGTCTTAACCAAAACACCTTAATGGTCAGTGTCTTAACCAATACACCGTATTGGTCAGTGTCTTGACCAATACACTGTAATGGTCAGTGTCTTAATCAATAGACCGTAATGGTCAGTGTCTTAATCAATACACCGTAATAGACAGTGTCTTAACCAAAACACCTTAATGGTCAGTGTCTTAACCAATACGCCGTATTGGTCAGTGTCTTGACCAATACACTGTAATGGTCAGTGTCTTAATCAATAGACCGTAATGGTCAGTGTCTTAATCAATACACCGTAATGGTCAGTGTCTTAATCAATACACCGCAATGGTCAGTGTCTTAACCAATACACCGTAATGGTCAGTGTCTTAATCAATACACCGTAATGGTCAGTGTCTTAACCAATACACCGTAATGTTGTTGTTGGGCTGAAAGCCATTTTTCAGCAAACTAAAGGCTATTCATGGCGGCCAGTATTAATGGTGGAGAAAGAAACAGGGAAATCACCGGAAAGAACAACCAACCAATTAGAAACAACTGGAAAGCTTTCTCACATATCAACATTCGCCGAATCCTAGACTCGAATTCAAGCAGACAGAGGTGAGATGGCAGTGATCCGTAACGGACAGCGCTTTAGACCACTCGGCCACTCGGGGCCACAAGTGTCTTAATCAATACACCGTAATGGTCAGTGTCTTAACCAATACACCGTAATCGTCAGTGCCTTAATCAATACACCGTAACAGTGTCTTAACCAATACACCGTAATGGTCAGTGTCTTAACCAATACACCGTAATCGTCAGTGTCTTAATCAATACACCGTAATAGTGTCTTAACCAATAAACCGTAATGGTCAGTGTCTTAACCAATACACCGTAATGGACAGTGTCTTAACCAATAAACCGTAATGGTCAGTGTCTTGAGCCTTGTTTATTTTTGACCAATACACCGTAATGGTTATGGTCTTGAGTCATGTTTAATTCTGCCCAATGTGACATAAGATAAGTTGTTTATTTCAAACTTGTCCACATTAATTTTCACACACACACACACACACACATACACACACACACACATATATATATATATATATATATATATATATATATATATATATATATATATATATGAAACATGTATATCAAACTGCAATTGGCAGCTAATATCAATTCCTAGTTGTCTGACAATTCCGTCACAGAATATGACTACTCAGTTTTTAAATCGAACGCGTTTTAACTCACAGCCACTGTTTGGAATCTTTCAGGGTTGGCTTCACCACAGAGACCCAGTCGATACGAGCATTGCATTATTTATTGTGTGTCGATCAAAGTGTCATGAGCTGGTCAGGACAGTGTTGTGGTTAGCACAGAGAGAGAGAGAGAGAGAGAGAGAGAGAGAGAGAGAGAGAGAGAGAGAGAGAGAGAGAGAGAGAGAGAGAGAGAGAGAGAGAGAGAGAGAGAGAGAGAGAGAGAGAGAGAGAGAGAGAGAGTCTATGTTGGGATGCATTATATTTCTTTTTGATTTCAATACTTGCACAACGTTCACATACTCTTTGATGTCGTTATTTTCCTACATGTATACCAGTATCGATATTTCATAGGGGTGATGAAACCTCTAATTTACTTAAAGCCATAGTGTGACTAGAATTTAAATTTAGTCTAAGATAAGAAGCGGTTTCGAACACACATTTTATATCTTTATACATGCATTAAATTTTCCACGCAACTGTTGAACGATAGTCAGACGGAAATATGGCTTTAAGTCTTTCATTAGAAAGCAATAAAAGGATGATGTATGGACTGTATTAGGGTAGTACCTGACTTCACACCAATCCTAGAATGAATCAAATAATTCTTAAATGAAAAATCCAGCTTTTACAATTTTTTCTTTCGTAATCGGTGAGCGGTCATTGGTATATGTTTTGATGAATATGTATTTAGCGATTTTAACCATTGATAGATGATGAAAAATATCTTTTTAAATAAAGTGCATATATACATATCCGTATTCAAACATATTCTTGGTTGAAGGTTTACCATCTTTGTAACCACTCGCAATAGATTTTATGTATCCATTCTGTATTGTCTACTTTGAAAGAACATGAAAGTTAAAAGCCATGCAGCAACATTGGAGAGACGTTGTAAACTGTTAGCATTATTCATAAGCATCTCATTGATTTGAAATCTTTTCCAGCATTGACCTCTGAAGCACATCCAAATGATACTCTATTGATAAAGCTGTTACTAAACAATGATTGACAATATCTAGAAATACATATTTAAATAAAAACGTCAATTCTTCTAATCTATTATTCAATATAATAGCCTATGTTTAATCCATATACCGTTATGACTCAATGGTCTTTAACTAAAGAACAGGAATATAAAGAGAGCGAAAACCAAAATTGTTTGTACAGTTTAACAGATAATTTATTTCAGTAGTATACTACGTGAAAAATTTCAAAAGAACTGATATTGTTGTGAATTATATCCCAAATAGTCCTAAATATTTTATCACAAATCCAAATGTATAAAGTTTCAAATCGATTCCAGTGGCATTCTAAATAATTCTCCAGTACTGAATACGCTGATGTGCCTATAGGCTCAAATCTTCTAATGTGGCAATGGCCTGGAGTGTGATGATGACACATCATCCGTTTTTTGATGGATTACAATAACACAGTCCAAAATCTGAACTGACCATAACTTCATATTAACGTTTCTGTCCAGGAATATTATTAATGAGCACTTTATCTTTCAAGCGAATAATTATTTGAATTAATTTCAAAAAATGAAAAATTTTAAAAAACAATACGGCTGATTCTACTTAAAGATGGTAAGATAATACTGAGTAATGTATCATGTAAACATTTTATACAAACCTAAAACGAACAATAAAACTATGATAACAGTCAAAATTTCATTTCCAGAACATTCTTAGTTGACAACAAAATTATAATAAGGAGCTTGATCAACACCAGGTAAACAAAGTACTTCCATTGCAGAATGTCAATAACCTGAACTCAGAAAATGGTAAACATGATTATCTCAATTGATCGTAATCATAATATTTATTCTATACTCCTAGAGGAATATTAGTTATGTATTATCATGTTTTTGAGTCATTGCCCCTTGTCAGGTAAACAGTGAATTTGATTTTTGACAAGGTCACACACACACACACACACACACACACACACACACACACACACACACACACACACACACATGAAATCATTTAAAAGGCAATAGGTAAACCAAATGAAATATACATAACTATATGCTATGCATATAACACATCTAACAATGCTTGTAGACTGTCTGATGTTTATGAATATATTAGCATATCATCAACAGAGAATACAAAATATAAAGATATTTCTTCTAAAATGACAACCGGCTCTAATTTTGATTGTACTACAATTTCCTGATAATTTACGTAAAGATAAAGTAGACGAGGAGTGTATCCTTTCAATAAATCCAAATGAACAAATAGTCTGAGTCCCTGAACAAATAACTTTACTGAATTGAAAATAGATTTCATTCTTGCTAAAATGTTTCCCAGTAACACCGTAATTGACTACTTTATGCCAAAGGCGTGTCCTTTTCACATAATCGAATGCTTTTGTTAAAAAATATAAACATTTGCTCAGAAAACCTTTCTTTTCGTCGATCGGTTCGTGAGTTATAAAGAAAATAAAATATGGCGTCTACTGTACTGTTATTGATCTTAAACTAAATTGTGCGTCAGTAATAATTTCACGTTGAATTGCAAAAAAAAAAAAAAAAAAAATCCCCAACAAAACAACAAAGACAGACTTTGATTTGACATGCAAGTGAAACATTTCCTCTGAAACTAAGCAGTATTATTCCTCTATGATTATTCGTATCTGATGGATGACGTTGTTTTGAAACGAATAGTACAATAAGAACTGTTTTCCAATTTGAAAGAATAATTTCTGATTCTATCTCATATTAAAAGGTTTCAATGTACAATTTGATAAAAGTGGAAATGACTTAATATAATATATCCCAGAACTAAGTTTTTTTCCCCCAGTAATTAGAACATTCAGCTATACAAAATATTAGTTGGCTTAAATCCTTAGTTATACCTTTGTCTTAGATGTTTGTCTTTGCTCTCATGCTTGATAAGGCTGTTGCGAGTTTCTTAAGAGTAAATAAAAGTTAGAACAATCATTCGAATGATTCATAAAACGGTTGGAACTTTTAAAATAGTTATAGAACTAAAGTGGATTTCCTTTTCGTAAATCGTGCAATGGGTTCCTTCTTGCTCTATTGTAGAGCAACTTGCTAGTTCGGCTGAAGCTTATGTATTCATTTTTCTTCATCACCTAATCACATCATCATATACTGTTCCGAAGGAATCGTATTTTATCGAGACACATCTATATAGTTTACAATCTGGTCTACATTCATCATTCAAATAAGGACAACAATTTATTTGTGACCAGAACCTTCAGATCTGTTGAGATCGGCAACTTTTATTGTAGGTCATTTTTATTTTTCTGACTTTTTAGTTCCATAGCAACGACCATATTTCACTATTATTCAAAAGTAAGTGCTGCATTTTAGGTAGAACAAGAAGTCTGTATTCAGTAGTGAGTATTACGTTTTAGGTATAACAAGAAGTCTGTATTCAGTAGTGAGTATTACAATTTAGGTATAACATGAAGTCTGTATTCAGTAGTGAGTATTACGTTTTAGGAATAACAAGAAGTCTGTATTCAGTAGTGAGTATTACGTTTTAGGTATAACAAGAAGTCTGTATTCAGTAGTGAGTATTACGTTTTAGGTATAACAAGAAGTCTGTATTCAGTAGTGAGTATTACGTTTTAGGTATAACATGAAGTCTGTATTCAGTAGTGAATATTACGTTTTAGGTATAACATGAAGTCTGTATTCAGTAGTGAGTATTAGGTTTTAGGTATAACAAGAAGTTTTGTATTCATATTCTTCCTATTAATGTTCTTACGACTCTGGTCTTAAATTTTTAACTATCAGATAAAACCGAAAACCATCACATTTTGTAAATTTCAGCAAATAATTTATGTCCTTATAAGAACAAGTAACAATTTCAAAAGAATGTAATTGTATTTTGAATTACATCCCAGATAGTCCTAAAATATTTTTTGCATGACGAAATGTATTAAGTTCCATTTGAATTCTTTGAATTCTTTTTATATTACACACACACACACACACACACACACACACACATATATATATATATATATATATATATATATATATATATATATATATATATATATATATATATTCCGATATTGAATATGTTAGCAGTCTTGTGATGTGTCACAATAATATTATCCATACATCTGAATTCATGATAATTCCAAATTAATGTTTTAGTCAAAACGATATTTTTATGCATTTGGCAATTTGAGTGAATAACAATATTTGAATAATTATTCAACCTGATTCCTTCCCAACCCAAATAAAGTGAATACAACAAAAAGACTGATTCTGCTTCAGATGTTAAGGAAATAATTTACACTCTTTACAAAAAGGCATCATATTAAAAGATGACATACAACAATAGAGCTAGAATTTATGTAAGTCTCCATTGTCAAAGTTGTCAATTAGTTTAAAACTTTCTAAGTGAAAATCTGATTTTCTAGACTCAGACCAAAATAAGTATGATTATCTCAATCGATAATAATCTGAATATTTAATAGTTACTTATAGAGAAATATTAGCCATGTAATATGTTGTTTGCGAAATAAATGTAACTGGCAAGGTACACTTTGAACTTGATTTTCGACAAAATTATGTACAAACTCCTGGACAATACATTTAAGTGACTCATATTATAATGACATCTTGGACGTAACCATAAACCTTCAAAGTTTTTCTGTCTGCTCTTTGACAACTTGTCAATGCGAAACACGTGTAAGTGCTAAAAGTGCTCAGATTTAAACACATTTCATGCTGTATCATAGATCTATTTTGACACATACTACATATCGAAGCGTATAATAAATATATCGTCATGTCTGTTGTGACAAAGTGTTCGTCTCTAGATGTAACGGACATAGCATGAGTCACAACCGAACTGACCGTATATTATATACTAATCTGACTTACCGTATATTATATACTTAGAGACGTAGCATGTGTTACGCCTTTTGTGACACATGATACATCTCCAAATATATAATATACCGTTAAGTCTGTTATGAACCATGCCACGTCTGTAAGTATATTATATGCCGTCATGTCTGTTGAGAAACATTTTACGTCACTTAAGATATAATATATCGTCTCATCTTTGTCATATATGCCATGCCTTTATGCATATAATATCCCATCAGGTCAATGGTGACACATGTTATGACTCTAAAGATGTACTATATCGTCACTTCTATTATGATACATGCTACATCTCTAAACATATAATATACCTTTACGTCCGATGTGACAGTTTGTCTCTAAACATTTAATATGCCGTCAGGTCTGTTGTGAGACATGCTCAATCACCAAACAAAGAATATACCGTTAGGACTGATGGAACACATGTTACATCTCTAAGCATATAATATGCAGTCAGAATTATTGTGACACATGCTTCATCTATAAACATATAATACTATACTGTCACGTCTGTTATGACACATTTTACGCCTCGAAACTATAGTAAACTTTCAAGTCCGTTATGAGACGTGCTTCGTCTATAAATATATAATCTGTTATGACACATGCTTCGTCTCTAAACATATAATGTACAGTCACGTCTGTTATGACACTTGCTTCGTCTATAAACATATTATATATAGTCTCTTCTGTTAGGACACATACTTCGTCTCTAAACATATAATGTACAGTTACGTCTGTCATGACACATGCAACATCTCTAAACATACAGTATAATATCTAGTATCACATAGTAGGTATAGTTCTCCTATAGTATGTGCAGTTTCATATTTTCGATATTACCACACGTTAAGATAATCACATTTTGTGATTCTTATTGGTCCAAAAAGGCCCATAAAATTATTGTGCGGTATTTTCTTTACTGATTGGCTGGGATCGTGGGAAAACGTTTATAACCCTGCCTTCTGGAATTTTTAGATCTAAATGAACATTTTTTGGAGACCATTTTTGTTTTCGACTCACAAATGGAAATTGAGGAAATATCATATTGGCTGTCTCAATATGGATATGCTTCTCCCACAGGGGTTCATTATGTCATGTTTAACAATATCATCATAAGAAAAATGGCATAAAACTACAAAACAAGAACGACAATAACGAATAAAACTAAGGGATAGCGGGGTGTATGCAAGAAAATATATAATCCACCGTATATACAAGTGTGGTTTAAATGTTAACTTTACGAAGTAAACAAAGTCACCTCTGTTTGGATAATACTCTGGATATGAATGGGTCTCCAAACTGACAGATCTTTATCCAACCACATCATCATTACGTAGCATATATGGGATGTAAATCCGACACGAAAATAAATTTGTTGACGTCTTCTGTACAGTCTATTTTTCAAATCAAACACTACAAATAGCAGGTCACAAATGCATTACCATAAATAGGTGACTTTTTGCATCCGGTAATCCTATTTCACATGAAAATCGCAACAATGTAATGTTTACCGTTACTTCTTAAAAACACAAATCTGGGCCTGCTGTATTGTGTACCGTATCAAACAATGCGGCATCATCCCATCGCATTGATCATTCTATTTTGAAAAATGACTTTGTGGTTATAAAATGTTCTGTTTATTCGGACGGAAGCTTTTTCTTTGATTTATAGTTTGTAAACAGTAAAATCTACTTTTACCAATTCAGCTTTGCTTGGGACAATATTTTATGCACAACAAATGTAAAGTGCACCATCTGTCTACATAAATAAAAATCATTCGTTCTTCTATATATCTAAATAATTTCCACTGAAATAAAAACTATGTGATAAAAAGAATCTCAAATGGGTAACGATTTAATATTAAATTTATGAAACTCGTTGAATAATGTCCAGCTTGTTTCATAAATTCAATATTAAATCGTTTCCCATTTAAGATCCACTATGTCTGTTATGAGACGTGCTTGGTCTATGAACATATAATCTGTTGTGAAACATGTTACGTTATTAAGCATATAATATAGTGTAACATATGTTATGACACAAGCTTCGTCTACAAACATAATTTTCTGTCAGGGAAATACTAAGCACATATAACTGCAGTGATTGTTAATACATAGATGCTGTAAATACGAGTACAATTTCTGGGTCACTAATGAAAGTTTTAATGTTTTTTGTACGAAATATTCAGATTCTTCAACTACATTAACATTTCCAGATGTGATATAGTGTACATTTTCCTGCATACATCCCTCGAAGACCTGACATATATCATGAAATTAGTATTTGATGAACAAACAATATACATAAGATCATCTTATGACTAATACTGTGTGAATTGCTACAAACTTGTATTATCGAATAATCTAGTTGCCTCAGGGGCGAATCATAAAGCAAGAAACAGTTGTACAGGATTCTGTATCCACGATGCAAACATTCAGTTAGTAGGGCTTCATGGAACATGGAATAGCTTTAATTATTGCTTGCATCATTTTCAAACATAAAAGTTATTCTAAGGAAAATACTTCAAAGGACAAAGTGAGGTACAGAGTTGTTTAGTTTAGATGGCTTGGTGACTTTTAAATGGAACTGTTGTTATTTTGAAGGGCCATAACTATAAATTTGGTCTCCTGACAAGCTAGTTTGTTTTTGAATAGCCATTATATATGTTGTCCTAGCGTAGGATTATCTTGTTAATTTTGGAACTATCATATCAACAATTTTGGTTTCAGTTCGGAGAAACAATAACAGATTTGAAAACATCAAATACGGTTGCTAGTTATTTGCCTTTCTGACCATGTTGCTATTTCATTCCTATCATCTTTCCATTGCATAACTTCGTCAGTTTCTTCTTGAAATCATTCAATATAAATTGCATGGCTTTAAATTAGAAATGTGAGGATTCCTATTTAATGTTTGTTTTTGCGCTTATCATTATTCCAAACTTTTTCCTAATGAGCATCATCTACTATAAAATATCAGTACAAGAGCTATGAGACGATTTCAGACTCTGAGAAACAAATGTTTTATTAGCACAAAACATTCTCACAAATTGTTAAGAGTTACAACAGTATTAGACAGAATATATAAGTTTATTATTTTTAGTCAAAAGGTAAGTTTCACTTTCGTTGAAAGAACAATTACGATTGTGCCATATTGAAATAGGATTTCAGAACAAATTACAAAATGTAATTTGAAAAGACGGTTTAGTTATTTGCCAAGTTTAAAGTATCCTCGTCATTGTTCATTTAGACATTCTTTCGCTACAATCGATAAAATTTCAAACTATTCATATTAAAAATATCTTTTATGACTGAAGATGTTTTCAGAAGAAGAGATGATGTCATTCTTTTCTCTTAAATAGTTCACAGTGAGGTTTGATTTGTGAATCAGAATTGAAATTAAGGGAAGATGATGTGTCGCTTTGAAGTTGTGCTAGAATTTGTACGAAACGTAATGTGATTGTGCAAAAGTTGTAAATGTATATGGCAGTAAGATATTTTTTTTAAGTTAATTACCCAGGCATATGAAACATCGACATGGAATTCATCGACGTAACAAAAGAGACACACCTAATATTTCTGTCAGTTTGTCTGTTACACTATTCCACAAGATGCATGCCCTTTTGCTTAATTGTGCATACAGAGTACCAAAATAATATTTTATTTCTAGTTATTCAATTGCTGTCAGCATCTTTCGCAACAAATAAAACATTGATGTACTTCACATGCTTACATTTATCAAAATCTCTCAAAGTGTTTTATATATAACACATGACAGTCAATAACATATCTTTATCAGTTTACTTTCTTTTCTTGTTAAAAGGATGATTGTATAATGAGCCTCATATTTCAAAATAAAATGATTCCATCTGTCTTTTATGTAATATGTAGCTACAGCTGTTTCGTTGAAGCCGGGAGGACTTTTGGTACACAGCTTTTATGTCAATACACACCTTCACTTACCTGATATAATACTTTCCTGGTAGACTTTATTCTTTGAATAATATAGACGGATTTTAGTCAGATGCAAGCATTTCAATATGATTTTTCCAGTAAAGATCCCTGTAAGAGAACTTCATGTTGAGTTTAGGAAATAGAGAAGAGGGTTTCTGTCATTCATGTACATGTGTGATACAGTAAACCCATTTTGAAAGGCATGTGGGAAGCACTCACTGACAATTTTGATGACTTCATTATTATTATGATTATTTTGACGTCATGAACGACGACAATGTTTCTAGTTGTTTAAGAACTGACAATATAGGGTTTTGCTTCCAGTAAACATTATTTTTTGTATAAATAAACTACAACTTTTCTGTTATATCTAAGGAAGTAAACAATCCAATGCTTTACTTTTCCAATGATACGCCAGCCTTATTGTCAAAACTCAACTTCCATGCTAATACTGAGCTATTGATAAGCATATATGTATGTGTATATATATATATATATATATATATATATATATATATATATATATATATATATATATATATATATATATATATATATATATATATCGTTCATATTCGATTAAAGTACAAAATAATTCTATTTAAGGTGGAGATACGGAGATAAGTGGATGTGAGTGAAAACTCTACGTTGGACTCATCTTGGTTATGGGACTTACGTCAGTTAATTTCTGGCACTACCGTCCAAACTCCAACATAAAGAACCATATATGTCATTCAGCAGGAATACAAACAAAGGAAATGTAGGAAAGAACATAAACAAGACGTATATTTAGATCATGCAGTAATTGTATCGTTTGATGGTTTGAAAAAACGATTAGTCTTTATTAGGAAAGAGTAATTACGCCAAACATATGAAAGAACAACACGTACACCATAGTGTAATTAATGTTGGTCGAAAAGACGATGGTACAGTTTGCTTCAAAGTAGACATTACAATGTAGCGCATTTTCTAAATTTTATTAATTAAAATTAGGATTAGGGCATAGAGAGTGAGTATTATTGCAATGTGGTAAAACTTACTGTTCTAGAATTATGGTCAAAAATAGACAAAATTAATATTTTGAAAGAGAATCTGGCCAAACAAGGAGTCTTTGGTCTTTTGAATTACTTTCTTAAGGCGTCAGGCATACTGATCCTAATAATAAAAGAAAAAACTTTTATTGATGCGTGCAAATATCTTATTGATAAATAAAAAACTACACTGCTTAAAGAAAGCAAGAAGATACATTTTTTTGTGCTTACAACCGTATGTAAACATTTAATAATTTATCACTCATTACTTGTCGCAAGAGAAGAAAACTAAATGTTGACGGAAGCATTTTGTAATCCACATATCTGTTAATTCCTATAGTCCAATTAGATGCCTAGATCCATTATGTACTTTGTGTACCATCTTGTTTTTCATTGTCATATTTGTATTAGCAAAATGCTAAAATTGTATCAATAGTGAAAAGGAAAGTTAACGCAAAGGAAAAAGATAACAATATAATTTTGTGCTACTTTGACCTATTGGAATATTGTTTCCTCAGTGTTGTTTACACGTTTCTCTAAGTTATATGTGATATGAAAATAGAAGGTATAATCTTCGACCTTGTTACGAAGAAACCATAATGACAGAAAGGTACGTATGTATTTTTGATGTTACGTTACGAAGAAACCTTAATGACAGAAAGGTACGTATGTATTTTTGATGTTACGTTACTTTTCTTCTGCAATGCCAACAGTGCTTTCCGATCATGATTGAGTAAGCAAAATAAATAAACACAATACAACTGCACGAATATCATAAATAAAGCATATTGCAGTATTTTTCAGGTTCGATGACAGTCTCCTACACAAGAATATGCAACTTAAACTTATTAATGGCTGTTATCTCAGCTTGCCTCTTATTTTTCTTCTTGCAAACCTGTCGCCTCCGTGGAAAGAAATCACATATTCAATATATGAGCTGTATTCAACTAAGAATTCTTCTGGTCCTGATTTAACGATGCCAATAGCCATTAGCCACACACAAGGAACTTCTTCATCTCTATTATTTCATTTGCAGACATATATTCTAAATTAGGTTTGACATCTCTGAGAATCGAAATGTAAGCGAATTATCGTATTATTCAATAATGGAACATGTTTCTTTGGACCGAAGCCAAGTTCATAAATGTACATTATTGTAAAGTTGGAAAGTAATTCCAGTGAAATTAAAATTTCTTGTTCCCATAGCCATGTTATTTGACTGATTTTAATGATAGTCTTTTATAGTTGCAATGCTTGATGGATATCGATATTTGTCCGGGAACTCAATTTTCATTTCTTGTCAGTGGCTCTGAAAGGTTTCTTGAAGTGGCATGTCACTCTTATCATTCTCTTTTGCGTGGATAAAGAGATGATAATATCAGTCAATGATTGAATCGATATCACGCAAGCATATCCTAAAGTAGTCTTAAATAAATATTAAACCGTAAATTTAACTTTACTGGAAAATTAAAGGTAGCATCACCATGACTTTTAAATATTAAGGATATATTATAAAACTCTTCTTTGTCTGTGAATTAACATATTATGGGATATATTATAAACTCTTCTTTGTCTGTGAATTAACATATTATGGGATATATTATAAAATTCTTCTTTGTGACATGCCATGACTAACATACTAGGCGATATATTATAAAGTTGTCTTCATTGTCTGTGACATGCCATTTTTATCAAAACTATGGGATATATAAAAGCTCTCTTCTTCTTTCTCTTTGACAAGCATGCTATTGATAATTTTATATGAGCGGGATAAATTATAAGGTCCATGAATACCATTTTATATTGTTAAATAGTTATAATAAGTATTGCTCTTATTATTATTATTATTATTATTATTATTATTATTATTATTATTATTATTATTTAGCATCGATAGGACATAAATTACATATCTATGGAAGGAGATGCTATTCATTATCGGTAACGCAAATTGATTCAGATTTTGTGGATAAAACACACACACACACATACACACACAAACACATGCATAGATAAACGCACTGGATCCAGCAAGGGATCACCTGCGTCAGGGATTGATTGAGGTAGATGCAATAAACTGACGACGAAAGTGCAAAACTAGTATGTAACTAGCCTTAGCGCTTTGAGTCTTAATGTGTCTTTTTCGAAGGCATACACAAAACAAACAAAGCAAACAGATAAAACATAAAAATCATTGTGTTTGTAAAACTCTACATGGCTGTTTCTACATGAATTAAACCTATAGATGCATTATATCTCAACCAGCCTATATCGACTTGTTACAGGTACTGACAAATATTTCTCATTGTTTCTTAAACCTAGTATTTCATTAAAAGGTAATAAGGCTTGCCGAGTTTCCTTTTAATGAAATATTGTACAACCAGTGGTATATGACTGGTACAGAGTACATGTTATACATATATTTTATTTATATCACATACAAATACATGTATTTTGAACGGAGTTACGATATGCCCAGGCTTCGGTGTATTGACCGAGTAAATGAACTCACATGTGAGTGTGTCCGCTACAAAATGTAGTTAGATGCATTTTCTTGATATTCAGATTGAAAAGTCGACTGTTTCCTGTTTGAGTTTCTATATTTATTTACATTTATTGAGTTTCTATATTTTTTTACATTTATTGAGTTTCTATATTTATTTACATTTATTGAGTTTCTATATTTATTTACATTTATTGAGTTTCTATATTTATTTACATTTATTGAGTTTCTATATTTATTTACATTTATTGAGTTTCTATATTTATTTACATTTATTGAGTTTCTATATTTATTTAAATTTATTGAATCAATCACTTATGATTTAAACGTGAAAGCTCTTTTCAAAGAAGAAATAATTGCACTACAAACAAGGTTAGCTTTTTTTTTACAATGAACATAAACTCTCAGGCACTCATTTTCTGGCGTACGAAAATTAGCGTGGAAAAGAAAATAAGCGAAATTAAGAACCAATCTAGAGATAATTAAAATATTTTAATATATTTACAGTTGATTTAAGTCATTATTTTACTTTTATTAACATTATTACCAACCATAACCTCCCTCTCTCTCTCTCTCTCTCTCTCTCTCTCTCTCTCTCTCTCTCTCTCTCTCTCTCTCTCTCTCTCTTTTGCTTTGGACGGTTTGACTTTATACAATCATTGATAGGTCAAGAAACATCATCGTATCCCCATCACTGTATTTTCATGTTTTTTTTTTCTCCCTCATCTTGCTACGATATGGATACTTTTATAGTTACTTCATAATAATCGATTCTAGAACATTGCTTTAGGTTTAAGAAACAATAAAACATTAAATGCGTTGCAGTATGTGTGTCTCACAACCGACAATTGTAACGTATAGTATCGACAGGCTATTGAAACTATGTATCATTGATATTGTGAACACTGTAGATAGATCCCAAGGAAAGTGTAATACACCCTTACGACGAACTATATTCTTATAAGTTACTTGATGCATGTTCAGTTTTTTGATTTTCATCCAGCCCAAATTGTTTTTCTTTCTCACTCCATATTTATTCGTATTTTGCGTCTTATACATGATAGGGGACAGTTGAATGGAAAAAAGAAAATATCACAATAAAATTGTGTGCAATGTTAAATTCATGTAGATAATCGAGGACTATTACCACTTTTCATTGTTATTTTCACGAGTCATTAATGATTAATAAGTGGAAATTCATCATTGATCTACAGGCCTATCTCTCTCTCTCTCTCTCTCTCTCTCTCTCTCTCTCTCTCTCTCTCTCTCTCTCTCTCTCTCTCTCAAGATATATATCTTTTTGTGTGCTTATTTATCAACCTGCTTGTCTGTTTGTGTACAAATGTAAATTAAACATTTAATAATCTGTGTTGCTGTATGTATATATGTATGTGTATATTATGTTTATATAATTACAGCAAGATGTAAGTAGTACTTAAGACAATGTTATAATTCAGCATTTAGACAAGTATCGAAATAAAAAATAAGCTTAAAAATAAGTTCCTGTATGCAAGTCAAATTGATTCCATGTAAAAAACTGAACAAGTTATAATAGTTTGCACTACAGCTGAAGTGCACTTGTTTTACTTGTAAGAAAACACAGAGTTTAGACTAATCTTGAAGCCTATCTCGAATCCTATTCGTTATGCATACCAAAACAGGTCTCAGACGTTATTGGCCAAACGTTGATTTATAAGAAAACAGTAGAATTTTCAGTAAGTAATTTTTTATGATGTTTTTTATTCAACATACACACATTTATTCATATTCGTTGAATAATTTAAAAGAAATGTAGTTTAAACAGTAAATGTTATTTGATGTCAATAGGGTAGTTTTAAGATGGTACTTGACTATTCAGGCATACCTCATGGACCATTCAAAGCCCCTAGCACACGGTGTGGACCAGTCAAAGCCATAACGCCTCCGTCATTACCTTCTTTACAATTTTATCATACAATTTCTATTTCTCGAATTTCTTATTCATCTCCTGATGTTTAAGGATTGAATTAGAGATTTTGACTTGGAATCATTGAAAAGTTGCATTAGAGATTTTGACTTGGAATCATTGAAAAATTGCATTAGAGATTTTGACTTGGAATTATTGAAAAATTGGATTGCAGATTTTGACTTGGAATCATTGAAAAGTTGGATTGCAGATTTTGACATGGAATCATTGAAAAATTGGATTGCAGATTTTGACATGGAATCATTGAAAAATTGCATTAGAGATTTTGAAATGGAATCATTGAAAAATTGCATTAGAGATTTTGACTTGGAATGATTGAAAAGTTGGATTGCAGATTTTGACTTGGAATCATTGAAAAGTTGGATTGTAGATTTTGACTTGGAATCATTGAAAAGTTACATTAGAGATATTGACATGGAATCATTGAAAAATTGCATTAGAGATTTGGACTTGGAATCATTGAAAAGTTGCATTAGAGATTTTGACTTGGAATCATTGAAAAATTGGATTGCAGATTTTGACATGGAATCATTGAAAAATTGGATTAGAGATTTTGAAATGGAATCATTGAAAAATTGCATAAGAGATTTTGAAATGGAATCATTGAAAAGTTGGATTGCATATTTTGACATGGAATCATCGAAATATTGCATTAGAGATTTTGAAATGGAATCATTGAAAAATTGCATTAGAGATTTTGACATGGAATCATTGAAAAGTTGGATTGCAGATTTTGACATGGAATCATTGAAAAGTTGGATTGTAGATTTTGACCTGGAATCATTGAAAAGTTGCATTAGAGATTTTGACATGGAATCATTGAAAAATTGCATTAGAGATTTGGACTTGGAATCATTGAAAAGTTGCATTAGAGATTTTGACTTGTAATCATTGAAATATTGCATTAGAGCTTTTGACATGGAATCATTGAAAAGTTGGATTGCAGATTTTGACTTGGAATCATTGAAAAGTTATATTGCAGATTTTGACATGGAATCATTGAAAAATTGCATTGGAGATTTGGACTAGGAATCATTGAAAAGTTGCATTAGAGATTTTAACTTGGAATCATTAAAAAATTGCATTAGAGATTTGGACTTGGAATCATTGAATAATTGCATTAGAGCTTTTGACATGGAATCATTGAAAAGTTGGATTGCAGATTTTGACATGGAATCATTGAAAAATTGGATTGCAGAGTTTCACTTGCAATCATTGAAAAGTTGGATTGCAGATTTTGACATGGAATCATTGAAAAATTGTATTAGAGATTTGGACTTGGAATCATTGAAAAGTTGCATTAGAGATTTTGACATGGAATCATTGAAAAGAATGCATTAGAAATTTTGACTTGCGATCATTGAAAAATTGCATTAGAAATTTTGTCTAGGAATCATTGAAAAGTTGCATTAGAGATTTTGACTTGGAATCATTAAAAAATTGCAATAGAGATTTTGACATGGAATAATTGAAAAGTTGAATTGGAGATTTTGTCTTGGAATCATTGAAAAGTTGGATTGCAGATTTTGACCTGGAGTCAATTGATAAGTTGGATTGCAGATTTTGACATGGAATCATTGAAAAATTGCATTAGAGATTTTGACTTGGAATCATTGAAAAGGTGCATTAGCAATTTTGAGTTGGAATCATTGAAAAATTGGATTGAAGATTTTGACTTGCAATTATTGAAAAAATGCATTAGAGATTTTGACATGGAATCATTGAAAAGTTGGATTGCAGATTTTGACTTGGAATCATTGAAAAGTTGGATTGCAGATTTTGAAATGGAATCATTGAAAAGTTGGATTGCAGATTTTGACATGGAATCATTGACAAATTGCATTAGAGATTTTGACATGGAATCATTGAAAAGTTACATTAGAGATTTTGACTTGGAATCATTGAAAAGGTGCATTAGCAATTTTGAGTTGGAATCATTGAAAAATTGGATTGAAGATTTTGACTTGCAATTATTGAAAAAATGCATTAGAGATTTTGACATGGAATCATTGAAAAGTTACATTAGAGATTTTGACTTTGAATCATTGAAAAGTTGTATTAGAAATTTTGTCTTGGAATGATTGAAAAATTGCATTAGAGATTTTGACTTGAAATCATTGAAAAGTTGCATTAGACATTTTGACATGGAATCATTGAAAAATTGCATTGGAGATTTTGACATGGAATCATTGAAAAGTTGGATTGCAGATATTGACATGGAATCATGGAAAACCGGGATTGGAGATTTTGACTTGGAATCATTGAAAAATTGGATTGGAGATTTTGACTTGGAATCATTGAAAAATTAGATTGGTTATTTGGCTTGGAATCATTGAAAAGTTGTAATGGAGATTTTGACATGGAATCATTGAAAAGTTGGATTGCAGAATTTGACTTGGAATCATTGAAAAGTAGCAATGGAGATTTTGACTTGGAATCATTGAAAAGTTGGATTGCAGATTTTGACATGGAATCATTGAAAAATTGCATTAGAGATTTTGAAATGGAATCATTGAAAAATTGCATTAGAGATTTTGACTTGGAATCATTGAAAAGGTGCATTAGCGATTTTGAGTTCAAATCATTGAAAAATTGGATTGAAGATTTTGACTTGCAATTATTGAAAAATTGCATTAGAGATTTTGACATGGAATCATTGAAAAATTGGATTGGAGATTTTGACTTGGAATCATTGAAAAGTTGGATTGCAGATTTTGACATGGAATCATGGAAAACCGGGATTGGAGATTTTGACTTGAAATCATTGAAAAGTTGGATTGGAGATTTTGACTTGGAATCATTGAAAAAATGGATTGGTTATTTGGCTTGGAATCATTGAAAAATTGGATTGAAGATTTTGACATGGAATCATTGAAAAGTTGGATTGCAGATTTTGACTTGGAATCATTGAAAAGTAGCAATGGAGATTTTGACTTGGAATCATTGAAAAGTTGCATTGGAGATTTGGACTTGGAATCATTGAAAAATTAGATTGGAGATTTTGACATGGAATAATTGAAAATTTGGATTGAAGATTTTGACTTGGAATCATTGAAAAGTTGGATTGCAGATTTTGACTTGGAATCATTGAAAAGTAGCAATGGAGATTTTGACTTGGAATCATTGAAAAGTTGCATTGGAGATTTGGACTTGGAATGATTGAAAAATTGGATTGGAGATTTTGACATGGAATAATTGAAAATTTGGATTGGAGATTTTGACTTGGAATCATTGAAAATTTGCATTTGAGATTTTGACATGGAATCATTGAAAAGGTGCATTGCAGATTTTGACTATGAATCATTGAAAAGTTGCAATGGAGTTTTGAATTGGAATCTTTGAAGAATTGGATTGGAGATTTGACTTGGAATCATTGAAAATTTGGTTTGGAGATTTTGATTTGGAATCATTGAAAAGATGCATTTGAGATTTGGACATGGAATCATTGAAAAGTTGCATTAGAGATTTTTTACATGGAATCATTGAGAAGTTGGATTGGAGATTTTGACTTGGAATGATTGAAAAGTTGCAATGGAGATTTTGACTTGGAATCATTGAAAAGTTGCATTGGAGATTTTGACATGGAATCATTGAAAAGAATGCATTAGAAATTTTGACTTGGGATCAATGAAAAATTGCATTAGAAATTTTGTCTAGGAATCATTGAAAAGTTGCATTAGAGATTTTGACTTGGAATTATTGAAAAATTGGATTGCAGATTTTGACTTGGAATCATTGAAAAGTTGGATTGCAGATTTTGACTTGGAATCATTGAAAAATTGGATTGCAGATTTTGACATGGAATCATTGAAAAATTGCATTAGAGATTTTGAAATGGAATCATTGAAAAATTGCATTAGAGATTTTGACTTGGAATGATTGAAAAGTTGGAGTGCAGATTTTGACTTGGAATCATTGAAAAGTTGGATTGTAGATTTTGACATGGAATCATTGAAAAATTGCATTAGAGATTTGGACTTGGAATCATTGAAAAGTTGCAGTAGAGATTTTGACTTGGAATCATTGAAAAATTGGATTGCAGATTTTGACATGGAATCATTGAAAAATTGGATTAGAGATTTTGAAATGGAATCATTGAAAAATTGCATAAGAGATTTTGAAATGGAATCATTGAAAAGTTGGATTGCATATTTTGACATGGAATCATCGAGATATTGCATTAGAGATTTTGAAATGGAATCATTGAAAAATTGCATTAGAGATTTTGACATGGAATCATTGAAAAGTTGGATTGCAGATTTTGACATGGAATCATTGAAAAGTTGGATTGTAGATTTTGACCTGGAATCATTGAAACGTTGCATTAGAGATTTTGACATGGAATCATTGAAAAATTGCATTAGAGATTTGGACTTGGAATCATTGAAAAGTTGCATTAGAGATTTTGACTTGGAATCATTGAAATATTGCATTAGAGCTTTTGACATGGAATCATTGAAAAGTTGGATTGCAGATTTTGACTTGGAATCATTGAAAAGTTATATTGCAGATTTTGACATGGAATCATTGAAAAATTGCATTAGAGATTTGGACTTGGAATCATTGAAAAGTTGCATTAGAGATTTTAAATTGGAATCATTGAAAAATTGCATTAGGGATTTGGACTTGGAATCATTGAATAATTGCATTAGAGCTTTTGACATGGAATCATTGAAAAGTTGGATTGCAGATTTTGACATGGAATCATTGAAAAATTGGATTGCAGAGTTTGACTTGCAATCATTGAAAAGTTGGATTGCAGATTTTGACCTGGAATCATTGAAAAGTTGCATTAGAGATTTTGACATGGAATCATTGAAAAATTGCATTAGAGATTTGGACTTGGAATCATTGAAAAGTTGCATTAGAGATTTTGACTTGGAATCATTGAAATATTGCATTTTAGCTTTTGACATGGAATCATTGAAAAGTTGGATTGCAGATTTTGACTTGGAATCATTGAAAAGTTATATTGCAGATTTTGACATGGAATCATTGAAAAATTGCATTAGAGATTTGGACTTGGAATCATTGAAAAGTTGCATTAGAGATTTTAACTTGGAATCATTGAAAAATTGCATTAGAGATTTGGACTTGGAATCATTGAATAATTGCATTAGAGCTTTTGACATGGAATCATTGAAAAGTTGGATTGCAGATTTTGACATGGAATCATTGAAAAATTGGATTGCAGAGTTTGACTTGCAATCATTGAAAAGTTGGATTGCAGATTTTGACATGGAATCATTGAAAAATTGTATTAGAGATTTGGACTTGGAATCATTGAAAAGTTGCATTAGAGATTTTGACATGGAATCATTGAAAAGAATGCATTAGAAATTTTGACTTGGGATCATTGAAAAATTGCATTAGAAATTTTGTCTAGGAATCATTGAAAAGTTGCATTAGAGATTTGGCTTGGAATCATTGAAAAGTTGCATTAGAGATTTTGACTTGGAATCATTAAAAAATTGCATTAGAGATTTTGACATGGAATAATTGAAAAGTTGAATTGGAGATTTTGTCTTGGAATCATTGAAAAGTTGGATTGCAGATTTTGACCTGGAGTCATTGATAAGTTGGATTGCAGATTTTGACATGGAATCATTGAAAAATTGCATTAGAGATTTTGACTTGGAATCATTGAAAAGGTGAATTAGCAATTTTGAGTTGAAATCATTGAAAAATTGGATTGAAGATTTTGACTTGCAATTATTGAAAAAATGCATTAGAGATTTTGACATGGAATCATTGAAAAGTTGGATTGCAGATTTTGACTTGGAATCATTGAAAAGTTGGATTGCAGATTTTGAAATGGAATCATTGAAAAGTTGGATTGCAGATTTTGACATGGAATCATTGACAAATTGCATTAGAGATTTTGACATGGAATCATTGAAAAGTTACATTAGAGATTTTGACTTTGGATCATTGAAAAGTTGTATTAGAAATTTTGTCTTGGAATGATTGAAAAATTGCATTAGAGATTTTGACTTGAAATCATGGAAAAGTTGCATTAGACATTTTGACATGGAATCATTGAAAAATTTCATTGGAGATTTTGACATGGAATCATTGAAAAATTGGATTGGAGATTTTGACTTGGAATAATTGAAAAGTTGGATTGCAGATATTGACATGGAATCATGGAAAACCGGGATTGGAGATTTTGACTTGGAATCATTGAAAAATTGGATTGGAGATTTTGACTAGGAATCATTGAAAAATTAGATTGGTTATTTGGCTTGGAATCATTGAAAAGTTGTAATGGAGATTTTGACATGGAATCATTGAAAAGTTGGATTGCAGATTTTGACTTGGAATCATTGAAAAGTAGCAATGGAGATTTTGACTTGGAATCATTGAAAAGTTGGATTGCAGATTTTGACTTGGAATCATTGAAAAATTGCATTAGAGATTTTGAAATGGAATCATTGAAAAATTGCATTAGAGATTTTGACTTGGAATCATTGAAAAGGTGCATTAGCGATTTTGAGTTGGAATCATTGAAAAATTGGATTGAAGATTTTGACTTGCAATTATTGAAAAATTGCATTAGAGATTTTGACATGGAATCATTGAAAAATTGGATTGGAGATTTTGACTTGGAATCACTGAAAAGTTGGATTGCAGATTTTGACATGGAATCATGGAAAACCGGGATTGGAGATTTTGACTTGAAATCATTGAAAAGTTGCATTAGAGATTTTGACATGGAATCATTGAAAAATTGCATTAGAGATTTGGACTTGGAATCATTGAAAAGTTGCATTAGAGATTTTGACTTGGAATCATTGAAATATTGCATTAGAGCTTTTGACATGGAATCATTGAAAAGTTGGATTGCAGATTTTGACTTGGAATCATTGAAAAGTTATATTGCAGATTTTGACATGGAATCATTGAAAAATTGCATTAGAGATTTGGCCTTGGAATCATTGAAAAGTTGCATTAGAGATTTTAAATTGGAATCATTGAAAAATTGCATTAGAGATTTGGACTTGGAATCATTGAATAATTGCATTAGAGCTTTTGACATGGAATCATTGAAAAGTTGGATTGCAGATTTTGACATGGAATCATTGAAAAATTGGATTGCAGAGTTTGACTTGCAATCATTGAAAAGTTGGATTGCAGATTTTGACCTAAAATCATTTAAAGTTGCATTAGAGATTTTGACATGGAATCATTGAAAAATTGCATTAGAGATTTGGACGTGGAATCATTGAAAAGTTGCATTAGAGATTTTGACTTGGAATCATTGAAATATTGCATTAGAGCTTTTGACATGGAATCATTGAAAAGTTGGATTGCAGATTTTGACTTGGAATCATTGAAAAGTTATATTGCAGATTTTGACATGGAATCATTGAAAAATTGCATTAGAGATTTTGACTTGGAATCATTGAAAAATTGCATTAGAGATTTTGACATGGAATCATTGAAAAATTGCATTAGAGATTTGGACTTGGAATCATTGAAAAATTGCATTAGAGATTTTGACTAGGAATCATTGAAAAGTTGCATTAGAGATTTTGACATGGAATCATTGAAAAAATTGCATTAGAGATTTTGACTTGGGATCATTGAAAAATTGCATTAGAGATTTTGACTTGAATCATTAAAAATTGGATTGAGATTTTGTCTTGGAATCATTGAAAAGTTGGATTGCAGATTTTGACCTGGAATCATTGATAAGTTGAATTGCAGATTTTGACATGGAATCATTGAAAAATTGCATTAGAGATTTTGAAATGGAATCATTGAAAAATTGCATTAGAGATTTTGACTTGGAATCATTGAAAAGGTGCATTAGCGATTTTGAGTTGGAATCATTGAAAAATTGAATTGAAGATTTTGACTTGCAATTATTGAAAAATTGCATTAGAGATTTTGACATGGAATCATTGAAAAATTGGATTGGAGATTTTGACTTGGAATCATTGAAAAGTTGGATTGCAGATTTTGACATGGAATCATGGAAAACCGGGATTGGAGATTTTGACTTGAAATCATTGAAAAGTTGGATTGGAGATTTTGACTTGGAATCATTGAAAAAATGGATTGGTTATTTGGCTTGGAATCATTGAAAAATTGGATTGAAGATTTTGACATGGAATCATTGAAAAGTTGGATTGCAGATTTTGACTTGGAATCATTGAAAAGTAGCAATGGAGATTTTGACTTGGAATCATTGAAAAGTTGCATTGGAGATTTGGACTTGGAATCATTGAAAAATTAGATTGGAGATTTTGACATGGAATAATTGAAAATTTGGATTGAAGATTTTGACTTGGAATCATTGAAAAGTTGGATTGCAGATTTTGACTTGGAATCATTGAAAAGTAGCAATGGAGATTTTGACTTGGAATCATTGAAAAGTTGCATTGGAGATTTGGACTTGGAATCATTGAAAAATTGGATTGGAGATTTTGACATGGAATAATTGAAAATTTGGATTGGAGATTTTGACTTGGAATCATTGAAAAGTTGCATTTGAGATTTTGACATGGAATCATTGAAAAGAATGCATTAGAAATTTTGACTTGGGATCATGGAAAAATTGCATTAGAAATTTTGTCTAGGAATCATTGAAAAGTTGCATTAGAGATTTTGACTTGGAATCATTGAAAAATTGGATTAGAGATTTTGAAATGGAATCATTGAAAAATTGCATAAGAGATTTTGAAATGGAATCATTGAAAAGTTGGATTGCATATTTTGACATGGAATCATCGAAATATTGCATTAGAGATTTTGAAATGAAATCATTGAAAAATTGCATTAGAGATTTTGACATGGAATCATTGAAAAGTTGGATTGCAGATTTTGACATGGAATCATTGAAAAGTTGGATTGTAGATTTTGACCTGGAATCATTGAAAAGTTGCATTAGAGATTTTGACATGGAATCATTGAAAAATTGCATTAGAGATTTGGACTTGGAATCATTGAAAATTTGCATTAGAGATTTTGACTTGGAATCATTGAAATATTGCATTATAGCTTTTGACATGGAATCATTGAAAAGTTGGATTGCAGATTTTGACTTGGAATCATTGAAAAGTTATATTTCAGATTTTGACATGGAATCATTGAAAAATTGCATTAGAGGTTTGGACTTGGAATCATTGAAAAGTTGCATTAGAGATTTTAACTTGGAATCATTGAAAAATTGCATTAGAGATTTGGACTTGGAATCATTGAATAATTGCATTAGAGCTTTTGACATGGAATCATTGAAAAGTTGGATTGCAGATTTTGACATGGAATCATTGAAAAATTGGATTGCAGAGTTTGACTTGCAATCATTGAAAAGTTGGATTGCAGATTTTAACATGGAATCATTGAAAAATTGTATTAGAGATTTGGACTTGGAATCATTGAAAAGTTGCATTAGAGATTTTGACATGGAATCATTGAAAAGAATGCATTAGAAATTTTGACTTGAGATCATTGAAAAATTGCATTAGAAATTTTGTCTAGGAATCATTGAAAAGTTGCATTAGAGATTTTGACTTGGAATCATTGAAAAGTTGCATTAGAGATTTTGACTTGGAATCATTAAAAAATTGCATTAGAGATTTTGACATGGAATAATTGAAAAGTTGAATTGGAGATTTTGTCTTGGAATCATTGAAAAGTTGGATTGCAGATTTTGACCTGGAGACATTGATAAGTTGGATTGCAGATTTTGACATGGAATCATTGAAAAATTGCATTAGAGATTTTGACTTGGAATCATTGAAAAGGTGCATTAGCAATTTTGAGTTGGAATCATTGAAAAATTGGATTGAAGATTTTGACTTGCAATTATTGAAAAATTGCATTAGAGATTTTGACATGGAATCATTGAAAAGTTGGATTGCAGATTTTGACTTGGAATCATTGAAAAGTTGGATTGCAGATTTTGAAATGGAATCATTGAAAAATTGGATTGCAGATTTTGACATGGAATCATTGACAAATTGCATTAGAGATTTTGACATGGAATCATTGAAAAGTTGCATTAGAGATTTTGACTTTGAATCATAGAAAAGTTGTATTAGAGATTTTGTCTTGGAATGATTGAAAAATTGCATTAGAAATTTTGACTTGAAATCATTGAAAAGTTGCATAAGACATTTTGACATGGAATCATTGAAAAATTGCATTAGAGATTTTGACATGGAATCATTGAAAAATTGGATTGGAGATTTTGACTTGGAATCATTGAAAAGTTGGATTGCAGATATTGACATGGAATCATGGAAAACCGGGATTGGAGATTTTGACTTGGAATCATTGAAAAATTGGATTGGAGATTTTGACTTGGAATCATTGAAAAATTAGATTGGTTATTTGGCTTGGAATCATTGAAAAGTTGTAATGGAGATTTTGACATGGAATCATTGAAAAGTTGGATTGCAGATTTTGACTTGGAATCATTGAAAAGTAGCAATGGAGATTTTGACTTGGAATCATTGAAAAGTTGGATTGCAGATTTTGACATGGAATCATTGAAAAATTGCATTAGAGATTTTGAAATGGAATCATTGAAAAATTGCATTAGAGATTTTGTCTTGGAATCATTGAAAAGGTGCATTAGCGATTTTGAGTTGGAATCATTGAAAAATTGGATTGAAGATTTTGACTTGCAATTATTGAAAAATTGCATTAGAGATTTTGACATGGAATCATTGAAAAGTTGGATTGCAGATTTTGACATGGAATCATTGAAAAGTTGGATTGCAGATTTTGAAATGGAATCATTGAAAAGTTGGATTGCAGATTTTGACATGGAATCATTGAAAAATTGCATTAGAGATTTTGACATGGAATCATTGAAAAGTTGCATTAGAGATTTTGACTTTGAATCATTGAAAAGTTGTATTAGAAATTTTGTCTTGGAATGATTGAAAAATTGCATTAGAGATTTTGACTTGGAATCATTGAAAAGGTGCATTAGCGATTTTGAGTTGGAATCATTGAAAAATTGGATTGAAGATTTTGACTTGCAATTATTGAAAAATTGCATTAGAGATTTTGACTTGGAATCATTGAAAAGTTGGATTGCAGATTTTGACATGGAATCATGGAAAACCGGGTTTGGAGATTTTGACTTGAAATCATTGAAAAGTTGGATTGGAGATTTTGACTTGGAGTCATTGAAAAAATGGATTGGTTATTTGGCTTGGAATCATTGAAAAATTGGATTGAAGATTTTGACATGGAATCATTGAAAAGTTGGATTGCAGATTTTGACTTGGAATCATTGAAAAGTAGCAATGGAGATTTTGACTTGGAATCATTGAAAAGTTGCATTGGAGATTTGGACTTGGAATCATTGAAAAATTAGATTGGAGATTTTGACATGGAATAATTGAAAATTTGGATTGAAGATTTTGACTTGGAATCATTGAAAAGTTGGATTGCAGATTTTGACTTGGAATCATTGAAAAGTAGCAATGGAGATTTTGACTTGGGATCATTGAAAATTTGCATTGGAGATTTGGACTTGGAATCATTGAAAAATTGGATTGGAGATTTTGACATGGAATAATTGAAAATTTGGATTGGAGATTTTGACTTGGAATCATTGAAAAGTTGCATTTGAGATTTTGACATGGAATCATTGAAAAGGTGCATTGCAGATTTTGACTATGAATCATTGAAAAGTTGCAATGGAGTTTTGAATTGGAATCATTGAAGAATTGGATTGGAGATTTGACTTGGAATCATTGAAAAGTTGGTTTGGAGATTTTGATTTGGAATCATTGAAAAGTTGCATTTGAGATTTTGACATGGAATCATTGAAAAGTTGCATTAGAGATTTTTTACATGGAATCATTGAGAAGTTGGATTGGAGATTTTGACTTGGAATAATTGAAAAGTTGCAATGGAGATTTTGAATTGGAATCATTGAAAAGTTGCATTGGAGATTTTGACATGGAATCATTGAAAAGCTGGATTGGAGATTTTGAGTTGGAATCATTGAAAATTTGGATACATAGCTCAGTTAAATATTGTGAGTCATATTTATTTTACACATTTGATAAAAAAAATCATTTACTACATAAGTATTATTTTGAACACCATACTTCAGAAAAATCAAACATTTCAGCAATAGTGAAATGAAGCACCAAAATGATAATCTCTGTAACGAACATTTAAAAAGATATAATTCGAGACCAAATAGTTATTTTGTTTTAATTGATTAAACGTGACTGTTTCCTATATGCCTTTATTCTAGCAATGAATAATCTCACATAATAGCATAAATTTGTTATGTATAAGAAATAGCATAGTTATGTCTGTGTTTGAAAATTGCACGAAAAGCATAAAAATAAAATGATAGACTCCAATTTAATAAGTACTCGAATTGCCTCAAAAACTGTAAGCTGGATGACGTACTCGAATTACCTCATAAACTGTGAGCTGGATGAAGTATTCGAATTATCTCATAAACATAATGGTATTTGACTAACTCGAATTACCTCATAAACTGTAAGTTAGACGACGTACTCGAATTGCCTCATAAACTGGAAGCTAGATGACCTCCTCGAATTACCTCATAAACTGTAAGCTAGATGAAACGAGTGACAAAGTACAATATTTGGTCAATGAATGTATATTACTCCCAAATCCTAAAGGATATTATTTATCAGGAACAGTATCTCTAGATTAAGGTTTCTTTTTTCTTTATGCTTGACTATGTATTGCTCTAATTGCAAACATGTATATTACCCATCAGAATCGACGACGTGTCAATTCACACGGCCTTCAACAGAATTAAGCATGGCTTCACAAAGCCATTCGTCATGTATTGAATATCCTACACATTATTACCCTCTCAAACACTCGTGGGTCATTTTAAAGACCACTGAAGTGAATACATAGGTTACAAAAGCATAATTAACACAAATAATCTGACTCCAACATGCATTAATTATATATTGGAACATTATTAACCACTTTTCAATACAACAAAAACATATGCAGTTATAGACAAATATTTGGTGTCACAGTACATTACAATCTTAGAAAAAAGGAGAGAAAAT